>JADRCH010000133.1:782614-894152 GCA_019843965.1 Rhynchomys soricoides | reverse complement strand
AAAGAAAGAAAGAAAGAAAGAAAGAAAGAAAGAAAGAAAGAAAGAAAGAAGAAAGGAAAGATACCCCATTCTAATTCAATGAACAAGTGATTGAGAGTCAAAAAATATATAGGAAAAGCAAGGCAGAACAAAAATTAATTTAGAAATATGATATCATATATCAAAGTATGTGTTGGTACCTTTTAAGTTTATATAAATACATTCAACACCTAAATATAATAGACTTTTAATGCATATCTAAAATTTATAATTACATTTTATTAAGTTACAAATTCAGTGTATTGTATATCATAAATAAGAAAATTACAATTAAAGAGGTATATTGAAAATTGAAATGCTGCCTGAGTGGCTGTATGAGCAGGATGCATGTGTGAATGCATGTGCAAATGTGCACATATGAATCTGTGCATGGATGTGTGTACATGCACATGTGTACTTATCCACATGAATATGTGTATTATGCTTTTGTGCATGTGCATATGTATGTGTATGAATATGTTTGTTTTTCTAAATGAATTTCAGAACCACAGGCAGAACTTACATGGTCAACACTGCACAAAATGCTGCTTAAACTTAGTTTTGTTCCCAATAATAAGCCAGAAACAGTGGAAGGTGGTAATCTAATACTGCTTAATGGGCTATGATACAACACACAATGTCATTGTAATTGCTCTGTAGTTAATTTGAGATGCTCTGCATTTTTCCATCTAAGGCTATGTTAATTTTCTTCCAAAACATCATCATCCCTCACATGTAAATCCTCAGTCTGAGAAATTGGACATTAGAGTCACAGCAGGAGCTGGATCCCAGCCTACAATTCTGCAGATTGCTTACTGCAGGTGAAGGCTTCAAGTTTCTTCTATTTCTTTTTTGCTTCATCTAATATACGAGAGGAATAACAAATCTTTTCTCTCAGTGGGAAGGCACAATGTTATTTTTAGAATAAGTGAGTTTGTGAATATGTAAATAGTACTTCAGTGTAACACTTTATGATTCTATGCCTATACAGAGGAGAAAGTTATATTCAAATCTTGAGTGATCACCCAAGGTTCTCTATCTAATGACTGATTTTTCTGCTTAATACAAGTACTTCTTCTAGAAAAAAATGGACCTTAGAGAACATGTAATTTCTAATCAGAATCACAGAAGTGTTAAACGGCGTTTCTAAAATGACGAATCTTCTTTCTAGCAGAAAAATTTTGCTGTATCATAGACAGTGCAACACATTGTGGAAGCTCTGGGCACTATTGAGCTTTAAAAACATGCACAGTAATAAAGTTGTATGTAGCCATCCAAATAAGACAAAATTAGGAATGCCTTGACATTAAGAGTTTTCGTAGATTATGAGTTAGAAATTTAGAAGAATTCAATTAAAACTACTGTCACTTTGAAGACAAGGCATCACAGAGAATTTCACAGGATTTCCTCAAAAGATGCATGTCCATAGTATCTTCTGAGAGATGATGAATCTTGAATCTGTGCAACTTTTGAGTCTATCTCCTCCATGGGTCATCTGTGGAAATCACTCAGCATAGGGTAAAATCTTGAGAGTCAGGTTAATCCAAGGCTCTCTCAGAGAACTTGATGAAAGGACAAAGGAGACCCAGCTCTCCTCTGCCCAATGGCAGACTTGGCAAGGTTTCAGCTGGAGGTGGAGCCAGGGCCTTAAAGAAGATTTCAATTCCTGGAAATTTGACTTTTTCCTCTGAAGAGACTATAATGATAAGTCCCAAGACTTTCAAGCTTGTTTTTGTTGTTGTTGTTGTTGTTGTTGTTTGTTTGTTTGTTTAACTTTTAAAGCTTTATTTATTCTATGTGTATGAGTGTCTTGTTTATGTGTATTTCTGTGCACCACATGCATACCTGTTGCCAGAGAGATCATAAGAGGGAATCAGACAATCAGGAACTAGAATTATAGACAATTTTGACTTTTATGATGGTGCCAGCAATTAAACCCAAGAAAAGTAACTGTTCTTAACTGCTGAGCTATCCTTTTAACCTTTAGTTAACTTGTTTTTCATACTTTATTTATATTTCAAATGTTTCCCCCTTTCCAGATCTCCCCTTTGGAACCTCCCCATTCCCTCCCCCCTCCCCTTGCCACTATGGGGGTATTCCTCCACTGTGTTCTTCTTGTGCAACATCATTTGATTAGTTTCTTGTTGACCTTGGCTCATTCTATGATGGCTGTCTTCTGACTCTTCCCATTTATGCCATGTGAGTTGTGTATAAGATGCTGTATTTCTTAATAAACTGTTTGCATGAGACATTAGCTTGTGCAATACCCTCTTATTCCAAATTTTCTATTTTTTAAATTTTCTTATCTACTGGTCCTTTCCCTCAAAACCCTGCCATTGAAGAATGACCTGCTGGTCCAAGTCACAAACTCTCAAAGAAAATCACCGTTTCTCATTTTCTTAATATCAAGAGATATTGATATTAATATCTTAATATCAATATCAATATTTTTACATGGTTATCCATGTAAAAATTTGAAATGAGACACACCTAAATTGCCTTCTAATCTCTGTATATAATCCTAAAATGAATGAAGGAATCTAAAGAGTAACTTCCATGTGGAAGGTAGATTTCTAGAGAGCTTCTCCCTCATGTTGGTTATTCATGTAGCATAGAACTCTCAAGCTGTGCAATCCAGAGATGCCTTGTATTTTGTTTCTCTAACTTTCATTGTTAGAGGGGGTAATTTGAAAAATACAAAAAAAAAATCTTATCAGTATTATTGTTACCTAGAATAGTAATCCAATTGCCTGTTATTGTTCACAGCTTGTCAGATGAGCAAACATCACCCATAACCTTGAAGAATATAGTTTTGAACTATGATTAAATGAGGTGGAAGAATTTTTAAAGTTCCAGGAAAAAGCCCTGTCAGTTTTAGTGCAATCAGTGGATAGGCATAAAGACACCTTTAGATTACTTTAACTTTGTAATCAAGATTCTTCAAAAGTTTCTTTTTTTATTTAATACTTTATTTACATTTCAAATGTTTTCCTCTTACCAGGTCTCCCCTTTGGAAACCCCTATCCCCTTCCCACTCCCCCTGCCTCTATGAGGGTATTCTTCCATCCACCCACCCACTCCTGTCTTCCCTCCCTGGCATTCCCCCATACTGAGACATCTAACAGTATCATACCCAAGGGCCTCTCCTCCCACTGATGGCCAACAAGGCCCTTCTTAGCCACATATGTGACCAGCACCATGGGCCCCTTCATATGAATTCTTTGGTTGGTGGTCCAGTCTCTGGGAGCACCAGGGACCCTGACCAGTTGACACTGTTGCTCCCTCCCCATGGGGTTGCAAACTCCCTCAGTTCCATTAGTCCCTTCTTTAACTTCTCCATCTGGAACCCCATGCTCAGTCCAACAGTTGCTGTGAATTGAATCATGGGTGTTCCGAACTTTTGGGCTAATATCCGCTTCTCAGTGAGTATATACTGTATTCATTCTTTTGTGCCTGAGTTACTTAACACAGGATGATATTTTCAAGTTCTATCCATTTGCCTGCGAATTTCATGAAGTCATTGTTTTTAATAGCTAAGTAGTATCAAAAACTCAGGTGAGAGCAGATGCTGGCTAGGATGTAGAGAAAGAGGAACACTCCTCCATTGCTGGTGGGATTGCAAGCTGGTACAACCACTCTAGAAATCAGTTTGGTGGACACTCAGAAAAATGGACATAATACTTCCTGAGGACCCAGCTATACCACTCCTGGGCATATATCCAGGAGATGTTCCAACATGTAACAAAGACACATGCTCCACTATGTTCATAGCAGCCATATTTATAATAGCCAGAACCTGGAAACAACCCAGATATCCCTCAACAGAGGACAAGATACAGAAAATGTGGTACATTTACACAATGGAATACTTCTTCAAAAGTTTCTAACTGACAACAGGTAAGATTTAACATCACTGCATGACATGACTTGGGATGTCTATAGAAAATAGATAATCAGCCTCTAAAACTATAACCCCACACAACCCATGCACTTTTCAACTGTATGCAGAGAATAATATTGAAAATTCCTGCAAATTAATTCTCACTCTGGTCACCGACATGAATGAGTGTCAGCCATAAGATAATTGTGCTGAGTCTAGAGTGGTATCAAATTGCTTCTGTTCATGGTTCATCTTAAGTGAGATAGTAGCTGTTATCAAGGGTCATGAAATGAGAAGACAAAGTAGAAATGGGAAATGAAAATAACAAATAGCGCAAACACTATGTGCTACTTTTGCAAGTAAATTAATTTCAAAGAATAAATTAGACTCTATTTTATCTTTAATAAAACAACCAATCATAAATATAAATAATAGAGGAAATAATTCATTGGAGAATACTCAACTCAATACACAATAGAGAAGATACAATAAATAATACAACTGTATAAGAATACAGTTTCACTATTAGAGCAGAGGGTTAGGTTTGTAGCAAAAACATTACATAAGTTTTTATAACAATAAATTTCCCATGTAGATTTTAAAGTCCAAGAACAAAAATGACATAAATGAAAGATCATTTGAGCAGGAACTGAGGAAAAGCCAGGAGGTAAGAGCCAGTCTGCTTCCACCTATGGCCAGAAACCCCGCCTGGGCCAACAGGCCTCTCCATATACAAGTAGCTCAGGGAGAAAGCTACCTGCCCATTTGTGCTGAGGAGGCAGCAACAGGAGGACTCCAGATGCAGGGTCTGAAGAACAGCTGGAAGAGATAACTGGTCTCCCAGGAATATTGACATCTGAGCTTGAAGGAAAGACAAGCCACAGTCAGAGAGAGAAAGACCAGCTAACTCCAGAGATAACCGGATGGCGAAAGGCAAGGGCAAGAACACAAGGAACAGAAACCAAGACTATTTGGCTTCAGCTGAACCCAGTTCTCCCACCGCAGCCAGCCCTGGATACCCCAAAACACCAGAAAAGGAAGACTCAGACTTAAAATCACTTATCAAGAGGAGGATAGAAGATTTTAAGAAGGAAAACAACTGGAAGCCCTTAAAGAGGACACACAAAAATCCCTTGAAGAATTACAGGAAAACACAATCAAACGGGCAGAAATATAGGAAAACACAATCAATCAAATGAACAAAACCATTCAGGAATTAAAAACAGAAATAGAAACAATAAAGAAATCACAAAGGGAGACAACCCTGGAATTAGAGATCATAGGAAAGAAATCAGGAGTCACAGATGCAAGCATCACCAACAGAATACAAAAGATGGAAGAGAGAATCTCAGGTGCAGAAGATACCATAGAAAACATGGACACAACAGTCAAAGAAAACACAAAATCCAAAAAGCTCCTAAACCAAAACATCCAAGATATCCGGGATGCAATGAAAAGACAGAACCTGAGGAAAATAGGTATAGAAGAGAGTGAAGATTCCCAACTTAAAAGACCAGTAAATATCTTCAACAAAATTATAGAAGAAAACTTCCCTAACCTAAAGAAAGAGATGAACATAAATATACAAGAAGCCTACAGAACTCCGAATAGACTGTACTAGAAAATAAATTCCTCCCGTCACATTATAGTCAAAACACCAAATACACAAAACAAGGAAAGAATATTAAAAGCAGTAAGGGAAATGGGGAAAGTAACATATAAAGGCAAACCTATCAGAATTACACCAGACTTCTCACCAGAGACTATGAAAGCTAGAAGATCCTGGGCAGAGCTCATACACACTCTAAAAGAACACAAATGCCAGCCCAGGCTGCTGTACCCAACAAAACTCTCAATAATCATAGAGGGTGAAACCAAAATATTCTACGACAAATCCAAATTTGCACAGTATGTTTCCACAAACCCAGCCCTACAAAGAATAATATATGGGAAATGCCAATGCAAAGAGGGAAACTACACTCAAGAAAAAGGAAGAAAGTAATCTTTCAACAAACTCAAAAGAAGATAGCCACACAAACAATATAAACAACATCAAAAATAACAGGAAATAACAATCACTATTCTTTAATATCTCTTAACATCAATGGTCTCAACTCCCCAATAAAAAGACACAGACTGACAGACTGGATCCATAGACAGGACCAAGCATTTTGCTGCATCCAGGAAACGCACCTCTGTATTAAAGACAAACACTACCTAAGAGTAAAGGGCTGGAAAACAATTTTCCAAGCAAATGGCCCCAAGAAACAGGCTGGAGTAGCCATTCTAATATCGGATAAAATTGACTTTCAACCAAAATTCATCAAAAAGGATGAGGAAGGACACTTCTTACTCATCAAAGGAAAAATCTACAAAGAAGAACTCTCAATTCTGAACATCTATGCCCCGAATGCAAGAGCTCCCACTTTCATAAAAAAAAAAAAACTCTACTAAAGCTCAAAGCACACATTGCACCTCACACAATAATAGTGGGAGACGTCAACACCCCACTATCAACAATGGACAGATCTTGGAAACATAAACTAAACAGAGACACACTGAAACTAACAGATGCTATGAACCAAATGGGTTTAACAGATATCTATAGAACATTTCATCCTGCATCAAAAGGATATACCTTCTTCTCAGCACCTCATGATACCTTCTCCAAAATTGATCATATAATTGGTCACAAAACAAACCTCAACAGATATAAGAAGATTGAAATAATCCCATGCCTCCTATCAGATCACTACGGATTAAGGTTGGTCTTCAATGACAACAACAGCAACAGAAAGCCCACATACACATGGAAGCTGAACAATGCACTGCTTAATGATAAGTTGGTCAAGGAAGCAATAAAGAAGGAAATTAAAGACTTCCTAGAATATAATGAAAATGAAAGTACAACTTACCCAAACCTATGGGACACAATGTAAGCAGTATTAAGAGGAAAACTCATAGCTCTGAATGCCTCCACAAAGAAACTGGAGAGAGCATATACTAACAGCTTAACAGCACATCTGAAAGTTCTAGAACAAAAAGAAGCTAATACACCCAAGAAGAGTAGAAGGCAAGAAATAATCCTATTAAGGGCTGAAATCAACAAAGTGGAAACTAAAAGAACTATACAAAGAATCAACAAAATGAAGAGCTGGTTCTTTGAGAAAATCAACAAGATAGATAATCCCTTAGCCAGACTAACCAGAGGGCACAGAGACAGTATCCAAATTAACAAAATTAGAAATAAAAACGGAGATATAACAACAGACTCTGAGGAAATTTAAAAAATCATCAGATGCTACTACAAAAGCCTATATGCAACAAAATTGGAAAATCTGGAGGAAATGGACAAGTTTCTAGACAGATACCAATTGCCAAAGTTAAATCAGGATCAGATAAACCATCTAAACAGTCCCACAACTCCTAAAGAAATAGAAGCAGTCATTAAAAGTCTCCCAACCAAAAAAAGCCCAGGACCAGATGGGTTCAGTGCAGAATTCTATCAGACCTTTAAAGAAGACCTAATACCAATACTCTTCAAGCTATTCCATAAAATAGAAACAGAAGGAACACTACCCAATTCATTCTATGAGGCCACAGTTACACTCATACCAAAGCCGCACAAAGACCCAACAATAAAAGAAAACTTCAGACCAATTTCCCTTATTAAAATATAGATGCAAAAATACTCAATAAAATTCTTGCAAACCGAATCCAAGAAAACATCAAGACAATCATTCACCATGATCATGTAGGCTTCATCTCAGGGATGCACAGATGGTTCAATATCCGGAAATCCATTAATGTAATCCACTACATAAACAACTCAAAGAAAAAAACCACATGGTCATCTCGTTAGATGCTGAAAAAACATTTGACAAAATTCAAAATCCCTTCTTGATAAAAGTCTTAGAAAGATCAGGAATTGAAGGAGCATACCTAAACATAGTAAAAGCAATATACAGCAAACCAGTGGCCAACATCAAACTAAATGGAGAGAAACTTCAAGCAATGCCACTAAAATCAGGGACTAGACAAGGCTGCCCTCTCTCTCCCTATCTATTCAACATGGTACTTGAAGTTCTAGCTAGAGCAATCAAGCAACAAAAGGAAATCAAAGTGATACAAATTGGAAAGGAAGAAATCAAAATATCACTATTTGCAGATGATATGATGGTATACTTAAGTGACCTGAAAAATTCCACCAGAGATCTGTTACAGCTGATAAACAACTTCAGCAAAGTGGCTGGATACAAAATTAACTCAAGCAAATCAGTAGCCTTCCTATACTTGAAGGATAAACAGGCTGAAAAAGAAATTAGGGAAATGACACCCTTCACAATGGTCACAAACAATATAAAATATCTTGGTGTGACTCTAACCAAACAAGTGAAAGATCTGTATGATAAGAACTTCAAGTCTCTGAAGAGAGAAATTGAAGAAGACCTCAGAAGATGGAACGATCTCCCATGCTCATGGATCGGCAGATTAACATAGTTAAAATGGCCATCCTGCTGAAAGCAATCTACAGATTCAATGCTATCCCCATCAAAATCCCAACTCAATTCTTTGTAGACCTAGAAAGAGCAATTCTCAAATTCATATGGAATAACAAAAAACTCAGGATAGCAAAAACTATCCTCAACAATAAAAGGTCTTCTGGGGGAATCAGCCTCCCTGACCTCAAGCTGTACTACAGAGCAGTAGTGATAAAAACTGCATGGTATTGGTACAGTGACAGACAGGATGATCAATGGAATAGAATCGAAGACCCAGAAATGAATCCACACTCATATGGTCACTTGATCTTTGACAAAGGAGCTAAAACCATAGAGTGGAAAAAAGACAGCATCTTCAACAAATGGTGCTGGATCAATGGGCGCTCTATATGTAGAAGATTGTGAATTGATCCATTCCTATCTCCCTGTACAAAGCTCAAGTCCAAGTGGATCAAGGACCTTCACATAAAACCAGATACACTGAATCTAATAGAAGAGAAAGTGGGGAAGAATCTCGAACACTTGGGAACAGGGGAATTGTTCTTGAACAGAACACCAATGGCTTGTGCTCTAAGATCAAGAATTGACAGATGGGACCTCATAAAATTACAAAGCTTCTGTAAGGCAAAGGACACTGTGAATAGTGCAAAACGGCAACCTACAGATTGGGAAAAAGGAACACTCCTCCATTGCTGGAGGGAATGCAAGTTGATACAACCTCTCTGGAAATCAGTTTGGCGGACCCTCAGAAAATTGGACATAATACTTCGTGAGGACCCAGCTATTCCACTCCTGGGCATATACCCAGAAGATGCTCCAACATGTAATAAAGTCACGTACTCTACTATGTTCATAGCAGCCATATTTATAATAGCCAAAGCTGGAATCAACCCAGATGTCCCTCCACATAGGAATGGATACAGAAAATGTGGTACATTTACACAATGGAATACTACTCAGCTATTAAAAACAATGACTTCATGAAATTTGTAGACAAATGGATGGATCTTGAAAACATCATTCTGAACCAGGTAACGCAGTCACAAAAGAATGAACATGGTATGTACTCACTGTTAAGTGGTCATTAGCCTAAAAGTTTGAAATACCCAAGAGTCACTTCGCAGGAACAGTAGTACTGAGTACGAGGCCCCAGATGGAGGGTTTGGAGAAAGGACTGAAGGAGCTGAGGGAGTGTGCAGCCCCAGGGATGTAGCAACACTGGCAACTGGCCTGACCCCCCATACTTCTGGAGACTGATCCACCAACTAAAGAATATACATGGAGGGATCCATAGTGCTGGCCACAAGGACTGCAGAGGAGGGTGTTGTTACCCGTCAGGGGGAGGAGACGCCCTTGGGCCTGAGGGTTTTATATCCCCCAGTATAGGAGAATGTCAAGGAGGGAAGACGAGAGTGGGTGGGGGGTGGGGTGGGGACGTGGGTTGGAGAATATCCCCATAGAGGCAGGGGGTTGGCAGAAGGAATGGGGAGGTTCCAAAGGGGAGATCTGGAAAGGGGGAAACATTTGAAATGTAAATAAAATATAAAAATAAATAAATAAAAAAGAAAGATCATTTGAAACATTGGACATTAATTTTTATACTAAATTTCTGGAATTTTAGTTTTACAGTTAATCCATGGTTAACTGTATCTCCTATTAACAGGGACATAGTACAAATCCTTTATTTTTTAATAATTTGTTCAGATCTTTACCCTTAGACATTGAAACAATCTCATCATTTCTATGACATCACCTGGAAAATCTATGTCTTTACAATCTTTTTCTAAGAAGTGTTTTATCAATGAGTGATATAAGTGACTGTATTCAGTGTATTTTTTCTTCAAAGTAAACTTCTCTAAACTTCCCCTTTAGATGAAATGAGGAAATGAAGGCAAAGTAGTTTGACTCACTGCAGCCTGTGGGGTTTTTGTTTTGTTTTGTTTTTGTTTTTCTGGGGGTTTTTTTGTTTTTGTTTTTTTTGTTTTTGTTTTTGTTTTTGTTTTTTTTTTTTGATATGCTGCTGTTCAAAGTATATGTTTCTAGAGAAAAAAAAAATTTCCATTTTTACCACTTGTAGCACTTACTTCCCAAAGCATAATGAAACCACAACTAGACAGCGGACAGATGAATATTTTACAGATTTTTACTGATTGTACTGTAAGCAGAATAGCAATATAATAAACTTAATAACAATCAAGAACATATGACTAAATCATACCCAAATGGTGACATGCTTGAGAGGAGCATAGGAAAGACAGGCCATTAACAAATTGAGTTGTTGTATGTATGAGCTAATATTTTAATTATCTTTTTTCTATTGTAGAACATGCATATTTTAGCTATGGATATGTGGATTCTGCATCTTGGGAAATAGAATTTGAAGGTAAAGATGCTCTGGCTAGAACTTAAGAAGTTATATAAACTGCTCTGAATCCTACAGAGGAGGTGTGAGCCAACACATAGCTGTATTAATTTTCTTGACTTAATGAAATGTTCATGTGTGATTGGAATGCCAGGGCTTTGCAGCATTTATTAATGTTAATGTAATTTTGTACAGAGCATTAATACAATGAAGCAAATTAACATTGGTGAAGGATAGGAAGATAATATGAAATGTAAATGGGTTATCATGCAGTAAAACTGACTGTTTTCCTACGTGTGAAATACAGGGATATCTAAAAACTAGGATTTCGTACCTCATAATGTGTTTATGTAATTTTATGCTGTTCTCAACAAGAGTTTGAAAAGTAGATGTAGTAAAACATTGCTTAGTTCAAGTTCATGTAGTAAAATAAGATGCTTATAAAGAACTATCTCTAGAGGTCCAGGTAAATAATAAATAACATGTGGCAAGCAGATGCCATTGATCACTCAGTGTGTTTGCAACAAGCTACAAGAACTCCCACTTGGGATGTACACACTATAAAGTCAGTGTTCCAACAAATGGGTATGCAACAAATTACATATTTAAAAGATTCAGAAATTATAATCCTGTATTGTAGGTTCCAAATTGCATTAACATATACCATACATATATTCTGTGTTTATCTGTTATGAGTTGTAGGTATTTCCATTCTTCAAATCTATTTTTATGTTAAGGGTTTCCACTTAAAAGGACAACCACCTGCCTATCCACTTGCCTATCCAGTTTGTAAAATTATATGGTTTTAATAAAAAGCAATCTCAAAATATATTCCAAAAGGTATAGACATCAGCACATTTCATAGCAATCAGATACTCTTCCTAGTATTGACCTTGGAAGATATTAATGGACAAATATGAGCATGCATATATAAATATATATAATATATATTATATATATATAGTTTCTTTTCTCCTGTTTTTTGTTTGTTTATTGAAAAAAATTCTTCTCTTATACAATACATCTCAACTCACTGTCAGTTTCCTCTTCCTCTACTCTTTGGAGCCTGATCCACACCTCCCCTCTCCCTACATCTTTTCCCCCTCCATTTCCTCTTCAGAGAAGAGTAGGCCTCCAAGAGATAACAACCAAACAGGACAAATCAAGGTATAATAAGACAAGACAAAGCCCTCATATTAAGGCTGTGAGAAATGTATTTGTTCATTATAGAATCATCCAGAGATCGGATATGACAAAACTTTTAAGGAAAATCCTGAGTGGAAAAAAGCAAGAGTTCGGGAATCCAGCTGATTTTGGCATGCATGTGAACTTGTAAGACTTGAGAAAGATGTTAAATTGTGTATAAGTTCTAGATTCTTTTATGAAAAGTTAACTCACAATACTCAACTAGATTTAGCCCATTCCTGGCCCTGGAGCTTATTCAAGGTGGCAGTAGATGTCTAGTTTAGGTATTGTTTGTTCAGTGTGACCCCTTAAATGATCCTTGATGTCCCTTACCACATTCCATCTTAGAATATCCACATTATTACCCTTTTATTACCTACTTCCCCCACTTAATCCTCCCGCCCACCCCCCTTCTCTGTTTCCCCTTTCTTGGGAGATTCTCCCCTCCTCTTTACTCGTCACTTAAGTTCTGTGGGTATATGAATTGTCACATGCCTATTAAAGGCATAAGAGCTAACATGCGTATATGAGAGAATACACATATTTGTCTTTTGAGTCCTGAGTTACCTCTAGGGTGTTTTTTTCCTACACCCATCAATTTACCTGTGAATTTCATAATATTCTTTTGCAATAGCTACTACTACTCCACTCTGTAACTGTATTACATTTTTATTACTAGTTGATGGACACCTAGGCTGTTGATGTAAGTAGAGCAGCAATGACCAAGAATAAGCACGTTTCTCCATAAGAAGAGGAAGAATTCTTTGGGTGTATGCCCAAGAATGTTATTCTGAATCTTGAGGTAGAGTTATTCTTAGCTTCCTGAAGAACCACCATACTGATTTCCTTAGTGGTTGTGTAAGTTTGAACTCCCACCAGCAATAAAGGAATGTTCCCTTTCTCCATGTCCTTGCCAGAATGAGAAGTCATTTGTTCTATTGATCTTGGCCATACTGATCTGTGTAAGATAAACAATCTCAAAGTAGTTTTGATTTGCATTTCTCTGATGACTAAGGGTGTTCTACATTTCTTTAAGTGTATCTCAGCCATTTGTGTTTCTTCTTTTGAGAACTCTCTGTTTAGGTTCTAGATCCAATTTTTTGGTGTGTGTGTGGGGTGTGGGGGGGGGTGTGTGTATGTGTGTGTTTTAATACTTTATTTACATTTCAAATGTTTTCCCCTTTCCAGGTCTCCTCTTTGGAGACCCTCTATCCTATCCTCCCACCCCCTTCCTCTATGAGGGTATTCCCCCACCCACCCACCCACTCCTGTCTTCCCTCCCTGGCATTCCTCTGTACTGGGGCATCTAACACTCTCAGACCCAAGGGCCTCTCCTCTGACTGATGGTCAACAAGGTACTCCTTAGTCACATGGGCCCCTCCATATGCATTTTTTGGTTGGTGATCCAGTCTCTGGGAGCACCAGGGGCTCTGACCAGTTGATACTGTTGCTCCCTTCCCATGGGTTGCAAACTCTCTCAGTTCCTTCCGTCCCTTCTCCAAGTCCTCCATCTGGGACCCCACTATCAATCCAACAGTTGCTGTGAATTGAATCATGAGTGTTCCAACTTTTGGGATAATATCTACTTATAAGTGAGTACAGACCATGTTTGTTCTTTTGTGACTGAGTTGCCTCACTCAGGATGATATTTTCAAGTTCCATTCATTTGCCTGCGAATTTCATGAAGTCATTGTTTTTAATAGCTGAGTAGTAGTCCATTGTGTAAATATACCACATTTTCTGTATCCACTCCTCTGTTGAGGGACATCTGGGTTGTTTCCAGTTTCTGGCTATTATAAACAGGGTTGCTATGAACATAGTGGGGCATGTGTCCTTGTTAGATGTTGGAGCACCTTCTGGGTATATGCCCAGGAGTGGTATAGCTGGGTCCTCACGAAGTATTATGTCCAATTCTCTGAGGGTCCATCAAACTGATTTCCAGAATGGTTGTACCAGCTTGCATTTCCACCAGAAATAGAGGAGTGTTCCTTTTTCTCCACATCCTTGCGACCATCTGCTGTCACCTGAATTTTTTATCTTAGCCATTCTCACTGGTATGAGGTGGAATCTCAGGGTTGTTTTGATTTGCATTTCCCTCTTGACTAAGGATGTTGAACATTTCTTTAGGTGCTTCTCAGCCATTCAAGTTTCTTCAGTTGAAAGTTCTCTGTTAAATGTAGTATATTTACACAATGGAATACTACTCAGTTATTAAAAACAATGACTTCATGAAATTCGCAGACAAATGGATGGATCTTGAAAATATCATCCTGAGCAAGGTAACGCAGTCACAAAAGAATGAACATGGTATGTACTCACTGTTAAGTGGTTATTAGCCCAAAAGTTTGAAATTCCCAAGAGTCACTTTGCAGCAACAGTAGGGCTGAGTGTGAGGTTCCAGATAGAGGACTTGGAGAAAGGACTGAAGGAGCTGAGGGAGTGTGCAGCCCCAGGGAGGTAGCAACAGTGGCAACTGGCCTGACCCCCCGATACTCCTGGAGACTGATCCACCAACCAAAGAATACACATGAAGGGACCCATGGTGCTGGCCACAAATGTGGCAGAGGAGGGTCTTGTTATCCATCAGGGGGAGGAGAGGCCCTTGGGCCTGAGGGTGTTAGATTCCCCATTATAGGAGAATGACAAGGAGGGAAGACGAGAGTGGGTGGGTGGGTGGGTAGGTAGGAGGGTTGGAGAATATCCCCAATAGTGGCAGGGGGAGGGCGGAGGGAATAGGGAGGTTCCAAAGGGGAGATCTGGAAAGGGGGAAACATTTGAAATGTAAATAAAATATGAAAAAATAAATTAAAAAAATAAGTTATATATTTAATAATAAAAATATGCATATATAATATATATCATATTAGATACATATCTTTATTATATATATAAAATGATAATTCATATAAACTAGAGTGACTTCTAACCCAGCATGCACAACTTGTCTCAAATACATACATACACTAACACACACACGTATGGGTGTGTGTGTGTTTATATATATATATATATATATATATATATATATATATATCACCTCCTACAATTCTATCTTCTATGTACCCATGGTCTTAGAGAACTATGTTGCTGATTCCTTGTTCCTAACTCATCATCAACCATAAAAACAGAGAAATACATTATTTTATGTGTAAATGTTCATAAGGGTGGGATGGTGAGTGATATTTTTTAAAAGTGTCTTTCTATATTTAAAACATCATGATTTATAAGTTAAGTCAAATCAGAAGATATTTGGATGACAATAGAAAAACATAACATCATCCTCACTTTAAGAAACCCAAACCTGGGTATGGTGGCATAGGCCTGTCTTCCCAACTGCTAAAGCTGAGGAATAAGGGTGCTGAGTCAGACTGACCTGGGCCACAGAGTGGCTTCAAGCCCAGCATGCACAACTTAGAGATCCTGTCTCAAAATAAAACACACAAAAAAGGGGCTGCTGATAAGCTTGCCTAACAACCACGAGGCCTGAGGTTCGAGCCTTAGCACTAAAAAGGAAAATTTGCCAATTAAAAAACCCACTGCAAAAAAAAAAAAAGAAAGAAAGAAAAGAAAAGAAAAGAAAAAGAAAGAAAAGAAAGAAAGTTCTCTGTTTAGTTCTGTTCCCCATTTTTTGATAGCGTAATTTGGTTCTCTGGAGTATACCTACTTGAGTTCTTTGTATATATTGGATATTAGCCCTCTATCAGATGTAGGGTTGTCAAAGATCATTTCTCAATCTATTGATTGCCATTTTGTGCTATTGACAGTGTTCTTTGCCTTACAGAAGCTTTGAAATTTTATGAGGTCCCATTTGTCGATTCTTTGTCTTAGAGCACAAGCCATTGGTGTTCTGTTCAGGAACTTTTCCCCTGTGCCCATGTGTTCAAGACTTTCCCCCCCTTTTTTTTCTACTAGACTCAGTGTATCTGGTTTTATGTGGAGGTCCTTTATCCACTTGGACTTGAGCTTTGTCCAGGGAGACAGGAGTGGATCAAATTGCATTCTTCTACATGTTGACCACCAGTTGAACCAGCACCATTTGTTGAAAATGCTGTCTTTTTTCCACTGGATGGTTTTAGCTCCTTTGTCAAAGATCAAGTGACCATAAGTATGTGGGTTCATTTCTGGGTCTTCAATTCTATTCCACTGATCTACCTGCCTGTCACTGTACCAATACCATGCAGTTTGTATCACTACTGCTCTGTAGTACAGCTTGAGGTCAGGGATGGTGATTCCCCCAGAAGTCCTTTTATTGTTGAGAATAGTTTTTGCTATCCTGGGATTTTCGTTATTCCATATGAATTTGAGAATTGTTCTTTCTAAGTCTATGAAGAATTGAGCTAGAATTTTGAAGGGGATTGTATTGACTCTGTAGATTGCTTTCAGCAGAATGGCCAGTTTACCTGTATTAATCCTGCCAATCCATGAGCATGGAATATTTTTCCATCTTCTGAGGTCTTCCTCGATTTCTTTCTTAGAGACTTGAACTTCTTGTCATACAGATCTTTCACTTGTTTGGTTAGAGTCATACCAAGATACTTTATATTGTTTGTTTCAATTGTGAAGGGTGTCATTTCCCTAATTTCTTTCTCAGTCTGTTTATCCATCAAGTATAGGAAGGCTACTAATTTGCTTGAGTTAATTTTGTATCTGACCACTTTGCTGAAGTTTTTTGTCAACTATACCAGATCTGTGATGGAGTTGTTTGGGTCACTTAAGTATACCATCACATCATCTGCAAATGGTGATATTTTGATTTCTACCTTTCCAATTAGTATCACATTGACTTCCTTTTGTTGTCTGATTGCTCTAGCTAGAACTTCAAGTACTATATTGAATAGGTAGGGAGAGAGAGGGCAGCCTTGTCTAGACCCTGATTTTAGTGGGATTGCTTTGTGTTTCTCTCCATTTAGTTTGATGTTGGCCACTGGTTTGCTGTATATGGCTTTTACTATGTTTAGTTATGGACCTTGAATTCCTGAACTTTCCAAGACTTTTATCATGAAGGGATGTTGAATTTTGTCAAATGCTTTTTCAGCATCTAATGAAATGACCATGTGGTTTTTTTCTTTGAGTTTGTTTATGTAGTGGATTACATTGATGGATATTCGGGTATTGAACCATCCCTGCATCCCTGGGATGCAGCCTACTTGATCATGGTGAATGATTGTTGTGATGTATTCTTGGATTCAGTTTGTGAGAATTTTATTGAATATTTTTGCATAGAATGAATTGGGTAGTGTTCCTTCTGTTTCTATTTTGTGGAATAGATTGAAGGGTATTGGTATTAGGTCTTCTTTGAAGGTCTTCATTCTTCTTACCATCATTTGATATTCAGTAGTTTGAATTTTAGCCATTAGAATATGTGAGTAGCCATATCTCATTAGTAGTCTGCACTTATTTAATGACAATCTTTTTTTTTTCTTTTTGGTTTTTTGAGACAGGGTTTCTCTGTGTAGCCCTGGCTGAATGAATTATCTCAAACAAATTGAACATGTAACATCCACACAAAAGCTCAGAAACTCTCACTTCTAAAACTTTAATGCACAATTATCCAAATCCAAAAGCAACAATACTGTCCTAAATAATCCCAACAGAAGAATATTATTGAACAGTTATAAATGAGCTACTAAAGTCCCTAAAGACTTAGAAGAATACATCTGCTAATAAAGACCCACTGTCAAAAGACTAGACACTACATAGTTCTGAATACTTGGCATGCTGAAAAAGATAACCACAGACATAGAGAACCATGATTGACAGGAACTAGAGAAAGAGGGATAAAATGGCAGTACATAGAGGACTTTCAATGCACTCAAACTGTTCTATGTGACACCACAATGTTGACTACCTCTCATTAAACATGGGTCAAGACTGACAGTATACAACCACCAAGAGTAAGTGCTAATGGAAATTGTGCTCCTTAGGTGACAATAAGTTTCAAAAACTGATGATCAACAATTGTAACATGATACCACCATGATGTGGAATACTGTAACAAAGGAGACTGTGAGGGATGGGCAGGAGACCGTTATGGACTTTTCTTGGTCCCAACCTAGTTTCTATGAGTATACAAACTCTCTAAAATCAAATTGAAGGAATTAAAATAAATTTTAGTGTAATGAATGATATTTCATTCACATGTATCTGTTATGCTAAGGTTAATATTTATACTGTTTGGGTATTAATTAATGTGCCTATCTTCACTGTTTACTTTCAAGAGAATAAAGCAAAAACATTATTGATAATACAATGTGAAGACATTTTATTTCTTGGCTTAATTCATTGTGGGAGTCCTATGCTCCTGAAATTTTTAGTCCATGAGGCAGTTAGCTGAGCGAAGGTGCTGGTTTGCAGTACTATTGCAAAGTCAGTCATGTTTCATTTTTAACAGGCTGGTGAATAGCAAATATGCCTTACAGCTAAGAAGAAAATCATTTGTGATGGACACATAACTGACAAGCTTCCTTTTAAAAATGTATACTGCCATGAAACATTTATACATATAATTATAGAAGATAAACACACACAGCTGAACTCCTGGAACCTACGCAGGCATGTGTGCATTGACAGCAAGTGGAACAAACAATGCAGATGGAATCACATTTTCTATTACAGCACTATACCGAGTACTCTCACAAAGGACAGACTCTCGAATAGAATTGTCCTGTACCTTGAGTTTGTTTTATTTTCCACAAAAGATACAACTCAAGAGATACTCTCATGTCCTCCCAAAGGCCAGTTAACAGATGAGAACAAGGATCATGAATGGTGAGGTGTCAACGGGAAGGACCATGGATGAGAAATAAAGAAAGAAAAGCAAAAGTTGGGATTGGGAGGTCTTTCATCTACTGATGACTTATGCCACACAAGTATATAAGAATGTAAGAATACTTCTTACAGTGTGCAGGGAAATGGGGTGTAATGTCCAAGATTATCAAAGAGCCAAGTCAGACAATGTTGGCAAAGAGAACACTAGATAGAACTGGCAACCACAGCTAGGAGGGAAGCGTTATATCCCCAGAAAATGCAGTCTTGACTCCTTCAAGACCTTGGCTCCAACTCCAGACTGGATCTTGCCATGTCTGTTCCTGGACAAGGACACAGTACTAGCACTTCCTTCATCCTTTCATAGGGACTTCTGAGAAAGTAATGGATGGGTGTGGTTCTCATAGCCAGTCTCTTCTAAGTGATTAAACACTTTCTTACTGTTATAGATGACATATCATTCTGTATGGCATAGTTACCATCATCAATGAGCAGGTATTAATTCTGATCAGTTTCAGCATATAAAATAGTTTTGTAACTATTTTGTCTTCCAAATATTCTTGTTCTTTATAGAATATTTTCTATTTGTAACAATTCTTATCATATTATTGCAGATAATTATTGCAGATAACTTCAAGGCAGAAAATTCCTTTAAAGTATATAAAAATCCATCAAAAACATGTAATATAAAATCAATAATAAGAATTTTGACTTATATCTTATAGGAACATTAATTTAATAATACTTACTGGACAGTTTGAACTCTGCTGGCAAGAAATAATCTTGTTAGCTCTTAAATAGAAAACAAGGAAGAAACATGGAAGAAAGGCGAAAGGAAGAAAAGAAGGAAGGTAAGTTTGTTTTAAGAGTCAAGAAAAGCTCTAGAGTATTTGCTCCATAGATATTAGCTGTTTAATGGCCAAAACATCAATGCACCCTTGAATTTTAGGCTCATTAATTATGTTCATATTCATCTGTGCTGCTATTCTAGTTTCATTTTACTGTTGAAGCAATGACACATCCCAAGAACAAGCAGTATATAAAATGGTTCCACCCACAGTGGGCTGAGTAATTTTACAATCAAAACAATCTTTCACAGAAATGCCCACAGGCTAGCCTGATTTCAATAATCTCTCCATTGAAACTCTCTTCCAGATGTTTTGTTAGACTGTGGTAAATTGACAGTTAAAGCTAATTAGCACAGTTGTGAAATGTGAAAAACTGAATAAGATGTAAAACATAATAATAAATCACCTCCATTTTATAATCTTGTCTAAACACAGCTATATTGAGTATAAATAGCTGTCATCTGGATAATTACTATATGGATACTAAATTACTGGGACTAAACGCTGTAAAGAAATTTATATGAACAAAAGTTGTATCAAGAACTATTCAGTATATAGCCAGAAGGAATGTTTGGGTAAACCTTCTGGGTGAAGGGCAGGATTTCTCTAACAAATATGTCCAGATAAAAACAAACTATTATTTGTTAGCTAGAAAAAAGGAGTTCTTAATAACAGTAAAATTTACATTTGGGGAAGCTCACTACTAAGGTAGAACTGAATGACACAGATCTGGCTTTTTCAACCCTGCTCGTTCTTACCATTTCTTACCATGAAACTTTAATAAAAATAAACCCTGCACTTACATTTTAAACACAAGCACTTGGAAATATTTCAAGCCATCATATATTCTCATCCTTTCAGTGAGTTGTTGTACATGGATATTCACTATTATCAAAGATACAAAATAATCATGATGTGTAAGTTACTGAACACACTAACTTCTTCTCTGTACTTGACTTACACGGGTCATATGAACACTCCCCACTATGCCGAGAATCAGCCAGCGGTTGCTCACGACAATTATATGCATAGTTGTCAAATTTGAAAGCAACGGAGGTAGCTTTCCATAGGTGCATGGGCAGATTCTGCTACATTCTTTCAATGGAATTTTATTCAGCACTAAACATAAAAGAGCTAACAGGCCATGAGAAGACATGGAGAATATAAAAATGGGTGTTACTGGGTGAAAGTGCTTCATGCCGCATAGTATGATTCTAATGTATGAATTCCCAGAGAAGCAAAACTGGAGGCAGGAAGGTGTTCGATGACACTTGGGACTGAAGAGTAGAGAGCAAGGAGCGAGTGGAGCACAGGGTATTTTTCAATGCAGTAATGTTTTCCTGTACGACACTTGAGTGGGAGATGCTTGTACATTATCCAAATCCACAGAGCACATGAACAAGTGTTGATTCAAATATAAATGATGGAGCTTGGCTAACAATGGGTTAATATCAATTCAGTGATGCTGACAACTCTCCCCTTGACTAGAGATACAGACATTGGAGGAAACCGTGCATAAGGTGTGAGGATATGTGGGAACTCCTTAACTTCTATTAAATTGCTCTGAAAATGTAAACCTTGCCTAAAAATTACTCAGTCAGTAGAAAACCCAGCCAGCACACGAGGACTTGGCTCCTATTTGCTCCCCCAATGCTCAGGACAGCTTCTTACTTCTGAACCTTCCAGTACATTTTGCCTGGAGCACTAATTCATGAAGAACATATTCCACATGCACCATAAGTTCCTCTTTTGTATGTACAGTTCCTCTTTTCCCCATCTCAAATGAATATATTTATAAAACCTAGCCCAGAGCTAGACTTACTGTGATTAAGAAATTCTCATGAATTAGTAGATTTTAATACTAGCTTAATTGAAGCCTAATGGATTATACAGATTCTTAAACTACAGCTTAAAAGAAGAAAAAGTCTTTTCTGAGACTATCTGGCTGCTTTAGAAAAAGTAATCCTGTTTAAGAGTCTGAGATCTGAGTCCCTATGGGGTTTTGCACTTGTTAATCTTCTTTGCAATTCTGCAGCCTGGTATTTAAGGTTGAGATTCAGGAACTGCTTTGAATCTACACAAAGCACATTTGTGAACATAGTTGGGGAGAATACCAAAATTGATTGTGGAGTCAAATGACTTACAATCATGTGTGTGAATCTGGGACTGTTGGCATAGTGTATGTGAGAAAGCCAAGAGTATTTATGCCTCCGGAGGCTAAAAATGGCTGACTATAATTACATGAAAGCCCACTTTGCTGTAACTTCCTCCTCCCAGTTACTTTTGCTGGGGATAAGTCTGGAAACAAAATTCATACTATGCATTTGCAGTTCTCTGGATTGTCCATTTTCAAAGTTGTCTCTTAAGTTTCCTGAATTGTATAAGAAATGACTTTCTCTGATTATTGTATTCTACCTCCATCAGTACCAGATGCCAAAACTTTTAATACAGCATTGCAGTATGATTTTAAACATTTCCTTATATGTAGACAGTTAGCCAGCCTTAAAACCTAATGTCTAGGCACTTGAGGACATTAAATATACACCAGGAATTTTAAAGGCTTTATTTACATGCATATGTGTAGTGCTGAGAAATCAGGTCCCTGCATGTCCTGGGCTGGTGCTCTAACACTGAACTATGTTGTCAGCCCTCAGAACTAAGTTTCTGCATCTGTTCAGGAGCTATGTCCAAGTTTCCATACTGGGGAACTTACAGATAATAGAAATGTGTACTTTACAGTTATAGAGGCTAGGAAATTCAAAATCAATGCACTGACACATCTATTTCTATGAGACCTTGTTCTCCGCTCCCAGCATGCTATCAGTTCATGCGTACTACAGCATTTCATGACAGTTCTCCCCAAACTCTGTTTTTTTCCATCTTTCTGCCCTCTCTTCCACTATACGCTCTGAACCTTCAAGATATAGCTCTTGGGTTTTTTCCCCTCACTCGTGACTATGATCCTGTGTCCTTTTGACATCCAGAAGAATTCAAACACTTTAAACTCAAGCTACTGCTGAAAAAAAAAAAAAAAACTTTAGACTGGTTGTAGGCATGGGTATTAGATCAAAAAGGAGTCAATTAACTAGGCTTCTTTATTTTTAAGGGCATATTTGCATGTATATGGTGTATGTAATATGTGGGTTGTATCTATGTATATGGTGTATCTATGTGTGGAAACCAGAAGAGGGTCTCCCTCTGGCCTCTCTGAACCTGGAGCTCTCAGATTTTCTTTGTTAAGCCAACACTTACCAAGCTCCAGTGATCCTTCTGTCTCTATCTTCCTAGTTCTGGGGCCACAGGGAATGTGTGGGACTACATTCAGCTTGTTCTGTGAGTTCTGGGATATAAACCCAGTCCCAACACTTGAACACAAGACTTTTAACCACAAGACCATTACTGTACATTCCTAACTCAGTTTTTGAGAACAAACCTTTCCATTGGTGATATAAAGCTAAAATGTGCTTCTCTGGCTACTATTTGTTGCATAAATACTTTACAACATGACAGGAAAATACTTAACTGAAGGACTTTTAGTCCTGCCTTGGCTCAGGTCACAGCCCTGAGGCCAAGGGAAAACTCATCTCGGTCTAGGAGCTGAGCTCTGCCCACCTGACTTTCAATGCCTGCCTTATTATTTTTGCCAACTTCGCAGTTCTGAGTAATGTTTCTAAGTCAGGTGTTACTTCTTGTTTGAGCCCATCGTGGTTATTTCTGTTCCCTGCATCACAGAGCCACAAAATCACAACAAGTTATGTTACAGAGCAGCTCCTTTATAGAGCCTTTTGGAGAGAGCAATGGGCCATATCTATTTCTCATACTTTTTCCTTGTAGTTTTTATATGGGTGTTCTGAAAATATTCCTCTTTCTTCCTTACCATTTGCCTCATTTCCCAACATACTAGTCAGAGCCATTCAAACATACTAAATAACTCTTACTTTGGCACTGGGAATGTTCAAACTGGATGCTAGTTAATAATGGGGAAAGTAGGTCATTTGATGGGGGAAGGGAAGATGGTTTTATTTGGTGCCCAATGGGATAGGAATAATCACAATGGTATTCAGAGTAGCCAAGGTACCTGCCTTAGTATTTCACAGTCTAGATGAAACTGAAGCTTGAACACATCTTTTGGAGGGATGTTTGTCTACCCTCTGTAGGATACAGGACATTTGACAATCAGTGTGGCTTCAGTAGTGAATCTACTAAGATGGTGGCAGAGTGAGCAACTAAGTGAGCAGAAGATGAATAAGAAAGGACCAGGAGACTTAATGGGAGAAATTAGCTGCTGTCTACTCAGTGAAAAGAACAATCCAAGAGCACAACTTGGGGACTAAGTTGCAGCACCCAATAACGCGAACTTGGTACCTAGTTATGGGAAGGTGTATATATTCCAGTAGGAGCTGCTGTGCAGCATACCTTGCTGTGATCTGTGATCTGTGGATGCAGGGAACAGAAATAGTAGGGAGGACTCAAGACAAGAAGTCTCACCTGACTTTGAAACATTAGTCAAAATTGAAAAATTAAAAACTAATAAGTCAAACATTGAAAGTCAGATGAATTTGCATATAGAGGTTCATTAGTGTCCTGATGTGCAAACACTCTGAGTGTTTTATACCGTGCAGATTCTGGAACCCAGACAATAGTGAACAGGAAGCTTCAAAATTTACACTTTCTCTGAATTAATTCTTAAGCCCTCTGATATTTGATAGTGTTCTGCATAATTAAAAGCTAAAATGTTCCATTAATGAATTCCAAAGGATAAGACAGAGCTCCAAAGTATGAGGAGAGATGTTTTTTAAAAGGAGTGTGAGATTCCCTTTGAGGAAAGGGAGCTCTTATTGTGTTAACATGAACTGTACTCCACTGTACTCCTAAAAAGTCATAACTTCGCTGTTTATGCCTTACCCATTTGAACCATCTTGCCTCTAAAACATGTTCAGGAAAGGGTTCCCAACCTCTAACACACATTTTCTTTCTCCTCCCTATGAGAGCATCAGGGATCATTTACTACTGAATCATGTTCAAAAGAAGAGGGGGAGGTCTGAAATGTTTCAAGCGTTCAGGGAGCAGAGCAATCTTCCCCATAATTATTAGGCCCCTGAACTGCAGGTTATAAATGTGTGCCCTATACTTACATGAAGATCAAGGGCATGGTTGGATAATTATAAGATATTTTTACAAAGTCAATTCCTAAGTTAGGCTTTCAGTTGACTTTTATAATAATTTAGGTTCCTGGTTACTACATAAGGATGTGTGACGTATATATAGCCTTGGGTCAAATTTAGTTTAACATATTTAAATTTTTTCACAAAAGTGTCTATTGTCTCAACTTTGTACCACATACTTTGCATATATAAACTTATATTCCCATATACTCCTGAGCAGACTAGTCTAATAAATACTAAAATACACAGTCTCAAAACAATCAATAAAATTGAATTAATTTAATTAATGAAACTAAACCACCATAACTAATTACTTCAATTGCTAGTCAAATCCATTAATATTATCAAATATCAATCAGTATCTAGAATATGCATTTTATGTCTCAATCAAACTAAATTAAAAGTGATTAAGAAACTTAAGATCATTTATTTTTAATAAGGTACTCTTCATACTATACAATTTAATACTGGATTATTTGGTGGAAATGTCTGCTTCCTTTTGATGGAAGACACCATTATCATACCTAATATGGAAAAGATAATATCAGTCACATAATGAATTCAAAAATTAAAATTATGCCCTTGAATTTCTTCTACACATTTATCTTAGAATCACAACTGTAAGTGAGAAGTCAGGTTAATAGTCAGTTTAGACAGAGTCAGATGAGTTGAAAAGAAAGATTTTTTAAAAATAAGATATTGGTAACAGAGAGAATGTTAGTAGCATGCCTAACAGAGAAAATGTCCAGGTAGGCTCAGCAAGTGGGAAGCAGAAAATCAAAGACCATGGCTAAAAGAGAAGAACTGAAAAGTTTTCGGCCATTACCCAGACTGTATACTTTCACAATATGATCCTTAATTGGCTTTTTCTCTACACTGTTATTTATTCTGGTCACACAGGGTAATGATAGAGTGACCTGTGGTTTTCTACCTTGTGCACAACAACTGCACAACATCAAGTGCACCTTGTTGCACTGTTGCTGTCACGTGCTCACAGCAGAAAGAGCAGCAGCACAAGCATGAACTTGATGAAGGAGACTAATCTTATACAATTGCATTCAATATTGATGCTTCAGTTCACAGTCTTCAAACTCTGTGTAATGAAGCGGTAAGCAGGCATAAAGTAGCTCTGCCAATGCACAGCTATCTTGGGTTAAAACACTGTACACAGACTTCAGCAAGTGGCTTAACTCTTAAAAGAGAACATTATTTTCCCCTGAAAGGATCCTTACCACACAAACTAAAGCTCTTTTAACTTGAGAACTGATAGACCTTATCTTAGAAAATCAGAAAGGGAAACTTCTATTTTATGAACAACTAAACAGTATTTGTGACCAACAACAATATATAAGAATTCAAGAAAAAATTAACATTTATAATACTTTAATTCATTAAAATAATCTTCTAATTCCAAAGGAATTTTGAATGAAACTGATTATCAAAGTACTTAACATTTTGTCTTCATGCTAGACAGTCCAACACATTTCACTCTCTCCATATCTGGATAGCCCAGTGATTCAAGGGCCAAAATGTTCTGAGAAAGTTATTAAAATATTCCCTATTCTGTGGCTAGGTAATTGTTCACATACTTTAACCAAAATATATTCAATGCCAACTGACTGAAAGCATAAAAGTAGGAATAAGCAAAAGATATTAAATGGGGTTGAAAAGTGGCAAAGTAATGGCATTGTTATTTATAAATAAAATAATGTTAATTATAACATATAATGGGATTAACAGTGTTTAAGAGAAATATAAATAATATATTTTAAAACTATCCCTTGATTTTCATTTTTTTGTGATAATTGTCCATACTTATTATTCATAAAAGCAAACACTCCTAGGGAGTTACCAATAATTTTTAAAGATGTAAAGGTTCTCAAGACTTTATATTCTTGCCTATTAATTATGCATAATGGTCATGAGGTTGTGAATAGAGATGTAGTAAAACTAAAACACAACAATTATTACAAATATAAATTCAGAAGAGGACTATTGGGATTACAGTTATGAACTGTATGAAGGGATCTCAGAATCTCATGATTCGGAGACTGCTCAGCTTCCTAATTAGGATGCAGTCTCTATGGGTGTATACATTGTTACCATGCACTTTGTCATCTAATGTGTTCCATCAGCCAGTTCAGATTTTACAAAGACGGAATCAAGGATCTAAATAGTTAGAGTGGGAAGGGGGAACTACAGCCACTGACTTTATGAATATCTGTTTTGTCAGCAGAATAGAAGAGAAAGAAATGCTAGCAGTAGGAAAAATAGTCTTCCCCAGGGAAGAGCACAACAGTCATTTAGCCAAAATTGAATGGATAGCACTCAAAACATACATACAAATAACATACAGACTGAGCAGTTTGTATTTATGCATCCAGGAACATACACACACATACACACACACATATCACACATACACACACATACACACATGTGTGTGTGTATGTGTGCGTATGTAACAATTAATGAAAGAGTTCATAAATTTGAAAAAAGCAAGAAGGTTTAAGAAAGTTTAGAAGGAGAAAGGGGGAAGGAAGATGATATAATTATATTATGATTTCAAAACATTTAAAATATCTGATATGTATGGGGCTTCTTTGGAAAAGTAAAACAAACCAACAGAAAACATCACTAGTAGATCATATTAAATGAATAGAACTGCATTGGTAATTGCACATAAAAAATGAAATCACATTATCTTTAAAGGATTATGAGATGAATTTAAAACTAAACAGTATCTTTTAATATGCAAATTAAAAATACTTTACATAATATAGAAAATACAAAAGATTAGATAAGATTAAGAAAATAGGCCGGGAAGTGGTGACACATGCCTTTAATTCCAGCACTCAGGAAGCAGAGGCAGGCGGATTTCTGAGTTAGAGTCCAGCCTGGTCTACAGAGTGAGTTCCAGGACAGCCAGGGCTATACAGAGAAACCCTGTTTCAAAAAAAAAAAAAGAGAGAAAAGAAAAGAAAAGAACAGAAAATATAGCTTTAGAATTTTAGAATTATATGTATAGTGAAATAAAAATGAAAAGAAAATTGAAATAATAAACAGGGCAATTATCAATATTGCAAAGTCATCTAAACATAAAACAACAGAAAATTTTGAGAAAAATGCCATCTTCAACCATAATGTAATAATACATTAATACATCTTTAATTTTGGTAAAATAAAGAAGTTTATATACAATGTAATGTATAGATTTATGGACTGATAAATAAAATCAGCTCATAAACAAGCAGTTACAGCTGTTGCAAGAGTCCCCAGTATGTATAAATTTTATTTTTACAAAAATAGGATATTGCAGAAACTATAATTTTAATTGCTAAAAGGAAGTTTTCTATTTTAAAGAAGAGATCTCATAAAGTCTAAAATCTCTAACTAGCACAACCAATTAGAAATAAATGTCTACACATAGGACATAGACATATGTTGGAAGCTAAAATATCAAAATGTCACTACAAATTGATCCTATTGAAATAATATATTTTACAGTAACTATATAATAAATGGGAGAAAAGAGAAAAACTCAGGTGTGTGTGTGTGTGTGTGTGTGTGTGTGTATCAAAAATTGTGCTGTGATCAGTATGAAAGGAGTGTTTGGTCGGAATATTTTTTTCCTATTCTTTTACTCTAAGAAAGTATCTGTCTTCTACTGTGAAGAAGGTAAATGGACTAGTATTCAGGGCTCCTAGAAAGGGGTCTATGCTATGTAAATGTTATATATGATATTTTTAAGTTAACATCTGATACAGCCACATAGACTTCCATAGGAAAATCTCCATCTCAATTTTGCACCATGCATAAAATTAATAGATAAATGTTGGATGACAAAACATTTGTCAAAATTAAAACTCAAATGCTTCTAGGTTAAAATATAGAAGAATATCTCTGTGGCTTCAAGAACAGTTGAGATTTAAAATCCAGTAATAAGTACATCATGGAATATCATTCATTACAGTATAACCTGAACACATAGGGAGATGGAGTTAAGACTCTTTACAGTAACAAGAAGTAGTCTTTAGTCTTTAATTTTGGGGAAATTATGGTGAACTCAAAGAAGGGAAGGAAAGATTGGGAAAGCCATGGGAGTTGGAGTTTTAGGAGGCTGTGGTCTGAGAGGTGTCTGTGAAGAAAAGCTGAGGAGAATATTATATTTTAGTGTGTGTTGTGTTAGTATATATAAGAAGCATTAATTCTAGTGGAGTAGACACAAATATATAAAATAATTGAAGGACTGAAAAAACGGCTCTCTGTCTAAAGTGCTTGCCATCAATATATAGTTATGAATCTAATTCTCAAGTCCATGTAAAGCACATGATTATGACATGGCCAGGTACATGATTATAATACCAATCCTCCTACAGTAAAATGGGAGGCAAACCCAGGAGAATGCCTGAGGATTAACTAGCATGTACAACAGTAAGCAAGAGGCACCACCTCAAATACAATAGAATGCCAGTACTGACACACAAGGTTGTCCTCTGACCTTTACATGTATACACATGGGTGCATGCATACAAAATACATACACAGAAAGATATAAACAAAATAAAGACTGAAATGATATGTAACAATGTTCTGTTAATACACAAAGGGCACATAGCTGAATAAATACATTGAGCTAGTTGTATAAATGAACAATTTACAGGAAGGGGCACCGAAGTTGCTATACCTAGTTGTTAATCAAGAAAAAGAAAAACAAAAGAAAGAAAAATCAAAATTATCAGTCTAGAAAACGTGACACAAATATAGCAATTCAGACACAGATAAACTGTATGTCTTAAAGGATATGAAAAACAGTAAGAGTTATTGTGAAAAAGAGTTTTTAGTATTCTACAAAACTAAAACTCTGCTTATCTCCAATATGTTCTATATCTCTTTCAGCCATGCTCACTGGGGGAATTCTGATGGACAGATTGAAGAGATAAAAATAGAAATAATAACATTTCTAATAATGTGAGGCACTGCAGGAAGCATAGTGATCAAATAGGGTAAATAACTATACAAGTTGTTTAGAATATTATACTAATCATTAAAATTAAGAAGATAAATTTATATATATGACTATTATAATCATAACATTCTGCTTGTTAACATTCTTGTGTTTTATGGATCATACCCTAGGTATTCTGTACTTTTGACTTATATCCACTTATTAGTGAGTACATACCATGCATGTCCTTTTGAGTCTGAGTTACCTCACTCAGGATGATATTTTATAGTTCTATCCATTTGCCTGCAAAACTCATGATGTCCTCGTTCTTAATAGCTGAGTAGTATTCCATTGTGTAAATGATCGACATTTTCTGTATTCAGTCTTCTGTTGGGGGACATCTGGGTTGTTTCCAGCTTCTGGCTATCACAGATAAGGCTGCTATAAACATAGTGGACCATGAGCCCCTGTGGTATGGTGGGGCATCTTTTGGGTATATGCCCAAGAGTGTTATAGCTGGTCTTCAGGTAGAACAATTTCCAATTTTCTGAGGAACCTCCACATTGATTTCCAGAGTCCTTGTACCAGTTTGCAATCCATCAGCAATGAAGGAGTGTTCTTTCTCCACATCCTCACCAACATGTTCTGTCACCTGAGTTTTTTATCTTAGCCATTCTGATTGGTGTAAGGTGGAAAATCAGTGTCATTTTGATTTACATTTTCCTGATAACTAAGGACTTTCAATACTTCAAGTGCTTCTCAGCCATTAGAGGTTCTTCTGTTGTGAATTCTGTTTAGCTTTATACCCCATTTTTTTGATTGGGTTGTTTGGTTTTCTGGAGGTTAGCTTCTAGATTTCTTTATATATTTTGGATATTGGCCCTCTATCCCATGTGGGGTTAGTGAAGTTTTTTTCCAATTTTTAGGTTACCAAATTGTCCTATTGACTATGTCCTTTACCTTATAGAAGCATTTCAGTTTCATGAGGTCCCATTTATAAATTCTTGATCTTAGAGCCTGAGCCATTGAAGTTCTGTTCAAGAAATCCCTTCCCCACCCCATTCCAATAAGTTTGAGGCTTTTCCCACTTTCTCTTCTATTATATTCAGTGTATCTGGTTTTATGTGGAGGACCTTGATCCACTTGGACTTGAGCTTTGTCCAAGGTGAAAATATGGATCTATTTTCATTTTTCTACATAGAGACTGCCAATTAGACCAGCACCATTTATTGAAGATGCTTTCCTTTTTTCATTGTATATTTTTTTGGTTTCTTTGTCAAAGATCAAGTGTCCAGTTGACACTTGAGTCCAAGTGAGTTGGTTTATTTCTGGGTCTTTACTTCTATTCCATTGACTGACATGTGGTCTTTATCACTGTTGCTCTATGATACAGCTTGAGGCCAAGGATGGTGATTCCCCCACATTCTTTTATTGTTAAGAATAGTTTTCACTATCCTGAGATTTTTGTTTTTCCTTATGAAATTGAGAATTGCTCTTTCCATGTCTGTGAAGAATTGTGTTGGAATTTTGATGGGGATTGCACTGAATCTGTAAATAGCTTTTGGCAGGATGGCCATTTTTACTATGTTCATCCTACCAATTCATGAGCATGGGGGATCTCTCCATTTTCTGTTGTCTTACTCTGACCCAGAATTGTTCCTGTCTAAAAGAACTACAGGAACAAAAGTGGAGATGAGACCGAGGAAAGGGAAGTTCAGTGACCAGCCCAACTTGGGATCCATCTCAAGGGGAGCCTACAAGGCCTGACACTATTACTGATGCTGTGGTGTGCTTAGAGGCAGGAGCCTACCATGGCTGTCCTCGGAGAGACCCAACAAGCAGCTGACTGAGACAGACAGAGATAATTACACCCAACTAGTGAAGTAAAGTCAGTGACCCCTGTGGTTGAGTTAGGGAAAGGCTGGAAGAAGCTGAGGAGTAGGATGACTCCATAGGAAGACCAGCAGTTTCAACTAACCCAGACCCCTGAGATCTCTCAGATACTGAACCACCAATCAAGCAACTTACAGGAGCTGTTCTGGGGCTCCTGACACATATAAAGTAGAGGACTGCCTGGTCTGGCCTCAATGGTAGAAGAGGTACCTAACATTCGAGAGACTTGAAGCCCCAGGGAGTGGGGAGGTCTGGTGTGGGGGTAGGAAGAGGACATCCTCTTGGAGACAGAGGGAAGGAGGAATGAGATGAGGAACTGTGGGGGGGGCAGAAATAAAAGTAACAAAAATGGAAAAAACATAACATTCCATCAAAGAACACATACATTTGTATAAAAACATGCCTTGCCTTTATAACTGCACACCTGAATGTATGTTTATATATCCATATTGTGTATTTAAGTTAATTTACAGAGCAATAAAAAAGTCCTTATTATTTCTCAATATAAAAATTAGTGTGTGGAGAATATATATTTGTTTAACTGATTACTTCTGTTTTAAATGACCCAGAATCAAGTGCTGATGCAAACGTGGTAAAGCACACCTTCCATCAGGCAAAGATTGGCTTTAGCAAACCTACAAATAGAGGCTGATGAGAAAGAGAACCTGTGTTTATAAGTAATATATTTTCCCTTTTAAGAAATAAAGGTTAAATAAATTTAAATATAAATATACACTCATTCATATCTTTCTCCTAGAGTGTTTCATTTTACACTCAGTTTCTAGGATTGTCTGTTTGTATTCCCAATATTGAATGCTAGATTGAAGTAAGCAGGGAGTATGTGGTGGTTGAATAAAGATGAACTTCATAGACTCATATATTTGGCAGCTTGGTCCTCAGGAAGTAGTACCACTTGAGAGGGATTAGGGGTATGGTCTTATTGGAGTAGGTGTGGTCTTCTTGGAGGAAGTGAGACCCTGAGGATGGGCTTTGGGGTTTCAAAAGTCCCAGCCAGTATCAGTGTCTCTCTCTTTCTACTGCCTGAAGATCTAAATGTAGAACTCTGAGTTATTTCTCAAGCACCATGTTTGCCTACATTCTTTCAAGCTCCTAACCATGGTGACGATGGACTAAACCTCTGACACCATAAGCAAGCCCCAGTCACATGCTTTCCTTGATAAGAGTTGCCACAGTCCTGGTCTTTTCACAACACTAGAATACTGACTAGGACAGCAGCTGGTAGTAGCAGGAGTTGGGTATTGCAGTGTCAGGTCTTGCCATGCTTTTTGTTGGAAGAATGTGGACTTTGAATTAGGAAAGCAGTTGAAACTTTTAAGTGGGCCTTTATAAACCATACTCTTAGGGGCAAGAAAGATAGTACTGAGGGCTACTTAACTGTGAAATCCACCTCAAGAAGTTTCAGAGAAGAAAATATTACTAAGTGGTCTAGAGATTATTCTTGTGATATTTGGTGAAAAATGTAGCTGCTTTCTGCCCTTGTCCAATAAATTGTCCCAAGGTTATACTGAAGAGTTTTGGGGTTAATAGCATTAGAGAAGTTTTAAGAAGACTTTGTTGTGTGGTTATTAGTAACCATGGTTACTCTCATGCAGATCTATAATGAAAATGAGCAAGATGAATAAGGAAATATGCAAAATGTACAGTTGGAGGAGAAAAGGAGCCACAGGAAATATATTGAAGCTGAATCTAGTACTCAAGGAGATAAAAAGTTAAAGAAAAACCTGATCCTGAATGGAGCAAAGGGAGTAGTAGCTTTACAGAAAGACTCCACCCAGCTAAGCTTTCAATTTGTGAAAAAGAATTAAAGAAAATGTTAAGCAATGATGGAGACCATGGAAAACAGCAAGCTGATGAAAATGTTTTTGAACAAAGGAGCCACATTCCAGCCTCAGTAAGCAGTCAAACTTCACACATTCAGCTACATGGTTCTGGCTTTGGCGTCAAGGACACAAGGCAGAGGTTGTGGAATCTCCTTCCGTGGCTAAGGAAAATCAATGAAGCCAGGCATGTATCAGGGGAGTCACTGCATGAAGGCCCTTAGAGACCATTGAGAGAAGCTGTGAAAATGAAGCCTGGCTTTTGTTGGACACCTCAAAATGTTGAAGAGTCCCAAATCACGGGATACCTGCCATGGAGACCAATAACAGTGACAGGAGTGTATTATAATCAACAAAGCTGAAGAGCCCTTTATCATTAGACATGGAGATTCAGAGTTTGGAGTTTTCCTAGCTGGTTTTTTTTTTTTTTTTTTTTTGGGCCCAGTAGGCCTTACTTCCTCCTTTTAAAAATGGTAATCTATATTCTATGCCATTGTATGTTAGAAGTGTGGGTTTTGATTTTGATTGTACAATGTTCACAGTTAATGATTTCCTTGAGTATTAGAAGCGACCTTGAACTTTGGACTTTTAAATAATATTGAGACTTTAATAGACTATGAGAACCCTGAAAGGAAACTAAATCCACTTTTGCATTACAACTATAGCTGCAAACTTCTGGAGGCCAGAGAGTGGAATGTGATGTTGTTTAAAATCTTTCTCTTCCCAGAGTGGATGGGTGGGTGGGTGGGGGAATACCACTATAGTGGCAGGGGGAGGGGGAGGGAATGGGGAGGTTCCAAAGGGGAGATCTGAAAAGGGGAAAACATTTGAAATGTAAATAAAGTATGAAAAAATAAATAAAATCTTTGTTCTCAGAAAGTAGCACTATTTGAAAGGAAGTAAGGGGTGTAGCCTTGTTGGAATACGTGTGGTCTTCTTGGAGAAAGTGTGTCATTGGAGGTGGGCTTTGGGGTTTCAAACGTCCAGTCTAGTCCCAGGCTCTCTTTACCTGCTGCCTGCAGATACAGATGTAGAATTATGCCACCATGCTTCCACCATGATGACAATGGACTAAACCTCTAAAACTGTAAGGAAACTCCAATTAAATTATGTTCTTTATAGGAGTTACAGTAGTGATGGTGTCTCTTCAAAGCAATGAAACACTAAGACTGGTTGAAGGTGACCAACCAGAGTGAACTGACTTTTCTTTACCTCAAAATGAAATCATTTTAATATCTCTTTTAATGTCTCATGTATAAGCCATACAGTATTTAACTGTGGTAGCAGAGTAAGCTGGCCAAAGAATGGTTGTGCAGGTGATAGGAGGTTAGAAACAAAGCAACAGAGAAGCAGCTCTAACTGGAGAAGAGTGAGCAAGGTCGGTATCAACGGAGAATGGGGCCTGCGGGACAATTAACACTCAAGGAGTCATTTTATATTTACCTAAGGTTATGCATATATACTCATACATGTAATATATATATATATATATTTGAAAGGAAGTTAATCTACTTGAGGTGACAATGCTCCTCACAAGAATAATACACTAACAAAAATCCTTTTACTAAGCATGACAAAGTTCTTTTAGAATGGTTGGTCAGAGTAATCCAAATGACTCCAAAAAATACAGATAATAAATGGAACCATAAGTTAACTCTCAAGAGTTGAGGCTCTGTTCCAATGTCTGAAGACATTGATGGCCTGAGCCGAATCTTGCAGTCCAGCGCCCATGGTTCCAGAAATTATTCTGCAAACTGCCAAGGGAGAGAAGCAATTAAACAGTCCTACACAGCTGCTACCCCTATAAGCCATGACAATCACTCGCATGGCAAATGATGGGTAGGAGAGCAAGAAGTGGCACACACACATCAGTGGCAACCAATTGCTATCTAATAGACATGAGGCCTGCTCAACAGGAGGGAAATCTTGCCTGGTATTAGAGAACTTGCCAGTGCTAGTGAAGTCATGAACTTTAGAAAAGAATCTACTGCTACTTTGCTAAGAACCAAATAATTCCTTACTACATGCTAAATTTTATCCTTAGACTCACAGCTAATTGTAACTACCACACCTCATCAAAGATGACTCTCCTTACAACAATTAGAGTTCACCATGAAAAACCACAACTAGATGCAATGAAAATCAGTAGAATGTAGGGATCCCGGAGTGAATTCTCAGAGCTAGAACTACAGAGAGTCTGCTCTAAAATAGTCCTTTCTTCAAATAGCTAAATAAACAGGTCTGGGACAATGGCAACTTCAATGAACATGTTAAAGGGAAAGGGGAAATTTCCTGAGGTCCCACATTTACACAAAGAACTGTTTTATTTCTATAATTTTATTCATAATGCCATTTGGTGCTGTGTAGTTGATATACACATGTACATATTCATATTGTTTCTACTCCATAATATTCATTGTACTTCCAGATTCTCAAAGATACTGATTTTATATATATGTCCACCCTTTTACATCCAGGTTCCAAAATACTTATTGGCTGTTTGTTAATGATTTGATAAATAAATTAAATAAAAATAAGGAGAACAGGGGAGTTGTAAGAGAAGGGGCTATAATTCAGAAAAAGAAAGAAGGAGAAAAAATAAATAACATAAAGGTGGTTTTAAAAAGCATATTATTATGTAAGTTAACCTAAAACGTGGTATAAACAAAGTTATACCACATGGAGTTATAATAATCTTCCACAGACTATTTAACAAAAATCCCAATTCTATGCACAGCAAACTTCCCTTCAAGTTGTTGGTTGAATGGAAAATTCCAAAATCCTAACAAAAGACTACAGATTATTGTCTTCTCTCTTGGTCACTTGCCAGTGCTTGAAGATAAGACCATGTTTCTGAAGACACCACACACTTGGGAGTCAAGAATTGGAAAAACCAAGCTGGAACTTACCTTAAAGTCTTCTTTGTGAGAAACTAACTCTCATAGAACCTAGAGGTGCTACACAAGCTGTCAATGGAGAAGCAATCATACCTAGCCTAACCCGTCTGTAACCGAACAATAACTGGCTTGCAAGATAGCCCCAGTGATGCAATATTGGTAGTTTTTTTCCTTAGCAGTAACTGACAGCAGTTTGGTTAAATGGAAGGTGCACACAATGGGAAGAAATTCACGCCTATACTTTAAACCTAGAAAACCATCCATGACTGGAAAGGTTGTCAATCCTGGAGGAGAACCTACTGCTGCCATATTCCCAAACCAGTGTAATTTCTACTTGTATTTTAGATACTTATTCCATACTCATAAAAACCTGTAGCTCTCATCCCTCCTGAAAGAAGCTTCTTTTTGTAATTGATAGTGATGATTACAAAGGTCCATAATGGTCAGAATACAAAGAGCAACTCAGCATAGGGCATCTAACCAGAACTGAGAAATCTTTAATGCAACTTCTACACCTAGAGCACAGAGAATGTCCTGATAGTCTGGGGCCAGTCTAGTATATATAGTGAGTTCCAAGAATAGATGGAGAGTCCCTGTCTCAAATAATAAATAAAATTAATTAATAAATTAATGACAATAAAAGAAAATTAGTCTAAAATATCATATGACATATTAAAGCATGCACACATTTACTTGTTTATTTATATTGAAAGAAACAATCAGAAAACTGATTAAATTCAGATTCTAATTCTAAACTCTACTAGTTTGAATAAATTATGTAAAATTCTAAGCTTTGTTTCACTTTCCATATCAATTGAAGTTAACACTCACATTTTAATAAATTAAAGAAAGAAAATGAAAATGCCTTAAAATTGTAACTAGAGATAAATGAAAGTATTAGTTAAGTCTAAGTGTTTATCATGACAATAGAAATGCATTGCTCAACCTTTCATTTCCATTTAGAAAATAAACTCTCAATTTTGAAAATGAGCTTATTTTCATAGCACACACTCTGGTGGATATCTGTATGTTTGTTTTCTCTTTGAAGAACTATGTCTCCAATGCAGGAACTACCTGAGAAGTTATTCTGGGAATGTTTGACACGTGTTTATGAGATATGCTCACCTCCCAACTGCCCACAAATCACTTGCTGCTCCTTATCTAAGCTTTAAACCCCGAGATTTAGTTCTTTTGTCTAATATTTGCTTTTTTTCATCATCCTAAAATAACTCTCATCATTAATCTCACTGTTTCTCTCCGGTCTGGACACTTGTCTTTTTTGGGTGTTTGTCTCAAGCGTGCTAACAATATAGGTCTCATCTTTATCAATAACTATTGTATTCACTGGCTTCAGGATACTTTTGTTCTTACTTTCTCTGCATAGCTCCTAGGGACAAAGGTTTTGAGAAGGGCTGGGTTTCTTATTTTCTTCCAGTATTTCTAAGCTATTGTTACTCTACTATGATAAGTATGTATTTGCTATAACTCTACATAAATATTATTTTTCTCAACACAGCCATTCTCAATACCCAGAGATACAATTATTCACCTCTAAATTAGGAACTATACTTCTGATATTATATATCCCCCTGAAAACTAAAAGAAAGACTTCTATGATCCCAAGACATTCCTGAGCTGCTTGAAAAATAGTATCCGCTTGTTTTGAGGTTATTATTACTCTTTCTTATAGTATCATAACTGAAGGGTTTACTCTGTTCTGTCTTGAGGATATGGCAGCTTGTAGACTGATGTAAAACGTTATCATCCAAGTCTCTGAATTCATAAACCATTTTATGCAGTTGGTTAAGGTTTCTCACAAACAGAAATTATCCTCTTTGTCTCCCCAGTATTATGTACGATGAGGTAAATAGGAGGAAGAAAGAGATCACAGAGGCTCAAGGACCTAATGCTGTCTTAGAGTCAGAAAGTCACAGAATAGTCTGGATGCAGGGTTGGACAAACTTAATGTGCTCTTGTGTCCTAAACCAGGTCCTGTGCTCAAACCTTAACACTGTACATAGAAAAAGGAGTTTCCCTAAACGTTGGAAAGATTGTTCTGCTGCATGGAAACAATAGTTATTAACAAATAATTATTCTTCTGGTCCTCCCTGTGATTATTTGCCAATAAAATGCTGTTTTTTACTTTATTATCTGAGATTCATTCTACCATTCTTAATCTGGGGAAAACAAAAAGCAAAATAATGAATTCACACATGACAGACCAGTCCTTGACAGGCCCATAGTATAGCAGTGAAATGTTAAATCAGAAAACATGAAGTTTTATCTCCTATCTTTAACTGACCGCATGAAATAGTGCAAATTTCTGGATGTCTAAAAGCTTCAGTTGACTCCTAGATAAATAGGCATCACACCACATGGGAGCTAACTTCATGATTATGGTAAGGATTAAAAATAATTAATGAATTCCAATGCTTGACTAATTCATCAACAGCATCATCAGTACCAGAATAAATATTCCTGGAGAAAATACTGACACTTACAAAGAGTTCTTTCATTTTAACTCAAGCAGGAAAAAGAAAAAAACTTGATGCTCTTATCATCATTACTTATTTCTTTCATTCAACCTTTTTTTTTTTTAATTTGAAAGGCCTTGAAGCTCACCGAAATTCATTAGCAATATAAGCATCTACATTATTAAATAGGATCTTGAATTAGAAAACTTCTTCAATTTCAACATCTTTCAAGGCCAACTGATTAAAGAAGAGATGCCTGGTGAAAAACTCATCACCGATCCCTCCTGACTAGACAACAGGTTCAGCCTATCTTTAGTCTGGACTTTTATTCGTTTATCTTTGTTACTCCAGGAAGCTTTGTATGACTTTTTTGAACTATAGTCTTGGTGTTGGCATCTGTGCTCTTTGCAGGTAGATTAGATAGATAGATAGATAGATAGATAGATAGATAGATAGATAGATAGATAGAGATAGTTGATGGACAGACATACAGATAGATGATTAATAGATAATAGATATCTGTGTGTGTATGTATCAGATATAAGAAACAAAAACAATTTTTCAAGCATCCATGTAGTATAGAACATACAGTCTTAGTTGTAATTTTCTTACTAGCTACCAAAGCTTTGTGAAGTCAACTTTGGTCAATATATTTATCTCTTTAATATTCTCATTCCTCAAATGCCTACCTTTCAGCAGCACAAGGCTGAAAGATGAAAATAAAGTGTAAATTGAAATTGCATTGTAAAGAAAAACCCTCATTCTGCAATTTCCAGAATGGTCACTTTTATCACAAACACCACAGCCAGAAGCCCAATTTCCACATCAGCACTTCATTATCAGAGACTTCATTTTTAGAGACTTGGTGCAGAAGTACCTTTAAGAAGGTGGTAATTGCGTTTTCATGGCTTTTGCTCTCTCTGTGACTATCACATTTATTTGTCTTTATCTGAAAAGGAAGCCTATGAAATCAGAATGTGACTGTTTGCAGTGTTTATTCATAGTGGTGGCTTCAGTGACCTCTGGAGTTTGAGATGCTGTGATTCACTTTAGTGCTAACTGGGAAGGAGCAGCCAACTCTATAGGGTGTGATGGATCCTCCTGATCCTGCTTCAATGACAGGTTTGAGTCTTTGAGTCAAGGTTTTCCTCTGAATCTAGAAAATCAGTGCCTAGAAAGCATGGGAAAGTCAATGTCACCAGTATGTGGAATCATTCTGTGTAGTCATTTTACAAGGCATGGACTGAAATTGTTTCCTAATATTCTCAGAGTCCTAGCTTTCTTGGAGTCACTTAAATCTCCCCTAACTAACCCAGTCAGAGCTGTTTGTTCTCTAGAAATTCTTAGTGTATGATAAGGAGGTGCAGTGGTTATTGATGGCACGGGTACTGCCTCCTAGTAACCACTAATGATGTAGGTGTGATAGTCTTCCTTCCTTCTTCTTCCTAGAAGCCCTAAGGAAAGTGTATTAGTTAGCTTTATATTTCTGTGATAAATGCCAAAAGCAATTTGGGGGAGAAAGTCTTATTTGGCTTATAGGTTACAGTACACCATTGAGGGTAGCTAGGGAATGAACAAAGTAGAAACCTGGAGGCAGAAATTTATGCCGAGATTATGGACAGATTTTTACTGACTTGCTCCCCCTGGATTTCTCCAACTTCTTTCTCATACAGTCCATGACCACTCTCCCAGAGCTGACACTGCCCACAGTGGGTTGGGTCCACCCAAATCATTCATTTATCAAGAAAATATCTCACAGACTTGCCTAGAGGTCAATCTAATAAAGGCATTTTCTCAACTGAGTTTACCTCTTCCCTGATGACCCTAGATTGTGTCAAGTGGACAAAAACTTAGCCAAGACATCAATCAAAGGATTTCCACTCATGAGAGAGGAATCGGGAGGTTCAGACATGTCTTTCTCCTTTCTTTTGCAAAGCAAGTGAGAATAGAGTCATAATAAGCCATCAAGATGAACATTTCCTCTTACAGAAATATAATCCTATCATAGTACACAATTTAGCAGAAGCAAAATAAAGTAGAGAAATAGCAGAACATTAGTTTACACAGAAGATAAACAAGCATAGATTATACTTTTACTTGAATAAGAAAGGTCTCCATAAGCTCATATATTTGAATGTTTGGTTCCCAATTAGTGATACTGTTTGAGAAGCATTAGGAGTAATGGTCTTTGTTGGAGGAGGTTTCACTGAGTGTGGGCTTTGAGGTTTCAAAAGCCCAAACAATATCCAGTCTCACTCCTAAAGGATGTTCCATTCTATCACAAGAACATTTGTTCAACTGTGTTCATAACTGCTTTATTCATAATAGCCAGAACTGGAAACAACCTAGATGTCCCTCAACCAAAGAATGGATTTTTTTAAATTACACAATAGAGTATGACTCAGATGATGATGATGATGATGATGATGATGATGATGATGATAATAATAACTGGCATCATGAAATTTGCTGGCAAATAGATAGAACTAAAAAAAAGTCATCCTGAGTGAGGTAACCCAGACCCAGAAAGACAAGCATGGTATAGACTTACTTATAAGTAGATGATAGCTATAAAGTAAAAGATAATCATGCTACAGTCCACAGACTCAGAGAGGCTAAGTAGCAAGGAGGACTTTAAAAATGGAGTGGGGAGCATATTTTTCTTGGAAGGAGAATTAGAATAGATTTGGAAGGAAGTCTGGGGATGGGTAGGAATGGGAACCGGGGGACTGTGTGGGGCAATGGAAGGAGAGAATAATGGAAAAGATGTCTGGAATTGGAGAGCATTTGGGAAGTGAGGTAGAAACTGAGTGCAATGGAAACCCTAAGAAATCTATGAGACACTAGTGAAGACACCTAGTAATGGGTGCCATGGAACTTGAACTGGCCATCCTCTGTAACAAGACAAGGCCTCAAGTGGAAGGGTTGGGACACCAACCCAACCACAAAGCCTAGAGTTTGCCATGCCTACAGGATGTGCTGGGACTGGAGCCTTGTGCAATTGTCATCAGGGAGACTTCATCCAGCAGCTGATGGGAACAGATGTAGAATCCCACAGCCAAATGATAGGTGGAGCCTTGGGAGTCCTGTGGAGGAGGGAAGGAAGGGTTGGAGGAGCTAGAGCGATCAAGGACACCACAACATGGTGAGGAGGACTCAAGTGGGCTTACAAAGATCAAGGTGCCTGTACTGGTCTGACCTAGGTCCTCCACATATATGTTATGGGTTGTGTAGCTTGGTGTTCTTGTAGAATCCCTAAGAGTGGAAGCAAGGGATGTCTCTAACTCTTAAGCCTGCCTCTGTGACCCTTTGCTTCCTACTGGGTTGCCTCCTTCAGCCTTGGTATGAGAATATCTGCCTGGTCTTATTATAGCTTGTTGAGGTATTTGGTTGATGGCCCTGGAAGGCCTGCTCTTTTCTGAGGGGAAATGAAGGCAAGGTGAATCTTGGGAAAAGAGAGGTTGTGGGGAGAAACTGAGAGAGAAGAAGGAGGGGAAATTGCAGTCAAGATGTAATAATAATAATAATAATAATAATAATAAAAGTTGCCTTAGCTATGATGTCTCCTCACAACAATTGAACAGTAACTACGACAGCTTTCTAAAACAAAAGTTACCTTGTACCTTAAGAAGCTTAGATTCTGAAGCACAATATGAAATATAAAAAAGCTACCACAAAAACAAACCTTGCACCAAATAACTCTATTTCCATGTCAAGCAAAGCTTCAGAAACATTGGCTTTATATGAGCTCCTTCCATTTTAAGAAAACATTAAATCTATTAAACATGAAGACTCAAATTCATAAGCCATAAATTAGGAAAAAGGCTCTGCTTCAGTCACTAGTCCTACCTTAGCAAAAGGTCTTATTAGTAAGGTACAGTAGTAGTTGGTTTAAAAATTAATCACTTACAGAAATAACAGAAACTATTAAAAGCCAGTTTACATTTAAAGATGGAATAAATAAAGAAGCATCCCAAATTATAACCAAGTAACCAAATTTAGAGGATTGGATTTACAAAAATTTGACTTGCATGCAAGTTCCTTTCTACAAATTGAGGCACAGAAATGGAATCATATGATAGCTTTGCTTGTCCCTGAACAGTCCCTGGGTTACAGTTTCCATGTAGCCATCTCAGAAAGGACACCATTACAGCCTCCCCATCTGGTGACACTGAGAAGTGGTGTCTGACTCAATGAGAACATTCTGTAATGACCTGTCATAAATCTGGAAAACTTGTCATTCAAGATGGACACATGAAGATTCAAATGCATGAGATAATTAGGGAAAACCCCTCTGTTTTCTTTAGTCACTATTCCTACCTTAGCAAAAGGCCTTGTTAGTAAGTTGCAGTAGTGGTTGGCTTAAAAAGTAATCACTGACAAAAATATCAGAAACTATTAAAAGACAGTTCACATTTAAAGATGGTATAAATAAACATGAAGCATCCCAAATTACAACTAAGCAACTCAATTCAGAGAATCAAATTTACCAAAATATTGATTTGCATGCATATATATATCTATATGTCTATATATATATTTGTATACATATATATGTACAAATATATATACATATGTATATATACATATATATAATCTTCTCAAGTTTGTTTGAAGAATATATGAAATTATTTGACAATCATGATGGCAAAGCATGCATAGTTTAGAAAATACTAACTGTGTATGAGAGCACTTTCTCATTCAGAACAAGAAGGGAGGGGTGTTTATCTATCACTACGTGAAAAATGACTTAAAGACATAGCAACTTAAATCTTTATATTTGTTATGGATTCTGTAAGTCAGAAAACAAATAATGCTTGACTGTGAAACATTTACTGCTCCAAGTGGATCAGCTGAGATGTCTTATAGAATGAAAGGGGGAAGGTGCCTGCTGCCAAAACATGCAAGATGCCTTTGCCTACATGCATGCTCCTTGGTAAGGACAGCTCTAGTTTGGTGCATATAACATATGGGTTTCATGTGAAGTCTGGAACTCAAATGTGAGCATTTCAAGTGGAAAACACAGAAGCTTCAGAATTTTGAAATCTCAAACTCAGAAGTTCCACAGGCTTGTTTCTTTTACGCAGTACTGTCCAAAGCAAATCTAACATCCCAGATTCAAGAATACAGAGAAGGGTGAGGCTGCTGTAAAGTAGCATTTAAGACAGGTTATGTAGAGGAAGAAAACACACTATAAAGGAAAATATATGGATTTCTTAGAGGGGAAAGCATAGGTCACTAACTGAAACTTAGAACCAGTCATATTTGATACCATGTATCCCTGGATGCAAAGACAAGCTAATATAAAATTTGCACTCACCTGACGGAACTGCTCCAAGTCAATTTTGTTGCCCACTAGCACAAGGGGGATTTCATAGGTGTGACGGACCTGGAAAATAAGTTCCTTGAACTTGGCAGCCTCCTGGAATGACTGGCGGTCAGTGATAGAATAGCAGATGATGAAGCCCTCTCCCCCACGCATGTACTGCTCCCGCATGGCCGTGAACTCTGCCTGAAGGAGAGAAGAAAAATTGCACAGGTTTTAGTTGGAGTCAATATGCAATTTAATACATTCTTGTGGAATGTGAATATCTTAAACTTTTGAGCGTATTGATATTTGATTATAGAACGTTCAATTTAAGAGCTCCTGGGCAGATATGGTAAATAACAAATTGTGTACATAAGATTTGTTTTTATATTTTAATGACCTCACTTCAGAAAATGAACCAATTTTTGTACTGCAAACATTATAAGCCTTTGGGTTCATGTTTGATATGGTACTACATTAATATTTAAACATTTTCTTACAGCCTATCTTTTGAAACTTTTTTTCTAGAAACCATTGAAGACATGTATGATCAAAGGAATCTGACTTTGCTTTTCAAAGGAGAGCAATTTGTAAAGAATATCTGGAGCAACTTCTCCACAGGACCTGGGGGAATGAACTACTTTTCTATTCAAAAATATGAACACACAAGTTAGAAATATAGCTGAGATGGAGTGCCTACCTAGCATGCAAGGGTCCTGGATTTAATCCCCAACAGAGAAAGAAAGGAAGGAACAAGACATGGGGAGGACATACTAAAATCAGAATTTTGATTACCCTTTGCCTTTCTGGGAAGGTTTTAGCATGGATAATACACATGTACCCATATATTACAGTATTCTTAGGTTTGTCTCAGAGAAGCTCATAAACAGAAGAACCTGGATGCCTGAAGACAGATTAACTTCTATGCTCTGCTGACTCTTTCCTCTTCACTTTCTGCAGAAGACAAGCAACAATCCAGATGGTCCTAATGCCCCATCTGACCACCCCTGCTGTATCAGCCTTTCATGCTGTTTCCTATCTGTATTACGATTTCCCAACATCTGAAAATCCTAAATTTAAACTGTAATCCATAGAGTTTAAGTTAAAGATATGCTATTTATTTATTGTTAGTCTGAATTTACTACTAAAATTACAAGGAGTGATTAGATACATGCAATGGGTAATCTAAAATGTGGGCTTGTTTATGAAAATGCCTTTCCCCTCTGGGTCATCTCTCCAGCCCTATGAATCATAAAGTCTTGCTGCTTTATAAACAATGCTACAGTGTATGTTCTCAACTTCTATCTCTCACTAATGTTCCAGTAAGCCTGAGAAGTAAACTTGCTCAAAGAGAACATTTCTCTATTTTGAAGGAATTGTGATAATTTCACTGCCAAAAATATTGCATTAATAATTCTATTGTATATGAAAATGGCTGTTTCTTTTTCCATTCTGTAGGCTGCTGGTTTGTCTATTGATGGTGTACTTTGCCTTATAGAAGCTTTTCAGTTTCATGAGGTCCCATTTATTAATTATCAATATTAGTGCCTGTGCTATTGGTGTTCTGTTCAGGAAGTTGTCTCCTATGCCAATGCATTCAAGGCTATTGTCTACTTTCTTTTCTTTGAGAGTCAGTGTATCTGACTTTATGTTGAGGTCTCTGATGCACTTGGACTTGAGTTTTATGGAGGATGATAAGTATGGATCTATTTGCATTCTGCTACACGCCATCCAGTTTGACCAGCACTATTTGTTGATGCTTTCTTTTTTCCCATTGTGTATTTCCAACTTCTTTACTTAAAAAATCAGGTGTCCATAGATGTATGGATTAGTCTGGGATGTTGATCAACACGTCTGTTTTAATACAAATACAATGAGGTTTTTATTACTATAGTTCAGCTTGAAATCAAGAATGGTGATATATCCAGAAATTCTTTTATTATTCAGGACTGTTTTAGTTAACATGGGCTTTTATTTTTCTGCATGAAATTTAGTATTGTCTTTTCAATGTTTGTAAAGAATTGTGTTGGAATTTTGATGGAGATTGCATTGAATCTATAGATTGCATTTATATAGATAGGATCACCATTTTTACTATGTTAATTCTACCAATCCATGAACATGGGAGATCTTTCCATCTTCCATCATTTTCTTCAGTCTTTCCTCAAAGACTTTAAGGTTTGTCATACAAGTCTTTCACTTGCTTGGTTAAGGTTATTTCACCAATCCCACATCTGAGAGAGGGCCAATCTTCAAAATATAGAAAGAACTCAGGAAACTAAACATCAACAAAACAAATAATCCAGTTTAAAGTGGGGTATAAATCTAAACAGAGAATTCTCAATAGTGGAATCTCAAATGACTGAGAAACCCTTAAATAAATATTCAGCATCTTTAAATCATCAGAGAAATGTAAATTAAAATGACTCTGAGATTCCATCTTACATCCATCAGAATAGCTAAGATCAAAAACTCAAGAGATAGTACATTCTGTCGAGGATATGGAGCGAGGGGAGCACTCCTCCATTGTTGGTTGGAGTGCAAACTTGTATAGATACTATGGAAATCAATATGATGGTTCCTCAGAAAATTGGGAACTAATCTACCTCAAGATCACCCTATACTGCTCTTCGACATGTACACAAAGGATGCTCCATCCTACCACAAAGACACTTGCTCAACTATGTTCATAGAAATTATTCATAATAGCCAGAAACTTGAAATAAGATAGATGTATCTCATCCAAAGAATGGATAAAAAAAGTAGTACATTTACACAATTGAGTATTACTCCACTATTAGGAAAAATGACACTGACATTTGCAGGTAAATGGATGGAATTTTAAAAAATCATCCTGAGTGAGGCAACATAAACTCAGAAAGATAAACATGATATACACTTGCCTATAAGTGGATTTTAGCTGTTAAGTAAAGAATAATCAGAGTACAATCCACAGACTCAGAGAAGCTAAGTAGAAGGTGGATTCTAGGTACAATGTATGCATCTCCCTAGGAAGAGGAAATAGATTTCTGTGGGTGCACAGTAAGCAAATGAAGATGGAAACAGAAGGGATCAGGTTAAGGAGGCAGGGGCAGAGGGAGACAGTACTGAAGAGAGACTAGAATGGTTGGGTCAATTTAAGAGGCAACATGGAAACCTAGTGCAGTGGAAACTTCCTAGAACCCATGAGGGTGATCCTAGCAAGGTCGTCTAGTAATGAAGTATATGGAACCACCTAAAACCACCATCTTCTGTAACTAGACAAGGCTCCCAGAAGTGGTACTAGAACACCAATCCAGTCACAAAACCTTTGATCCACAACCTCTCCTGATAGTAAGATACACTTGGGCAATGGTGGCTCAGAGTTTATGGATGCTTTCAACCAATGACTGGTCCAACTTGATGACCTAGACATAAGAGGGATCCCATGCCCAACACTATCTGGATGATCAGAAACTGCAAGCTGGATGGCTAAGAGACCTAGGCTAGAACCAAACACGACTGACCAAAAAAAAAAAAAATCAATTAAATAATCCTTAATAATATACTCCTATATTGGTGCCTAGTTCAATCATTTTAAGAGAGCAGATACATATACTCATAACCAAACATTAGGCAGGGTTAGGGAAACTCCGTAGAAGAGGGATATTTCTGATTGTAGTTGATGATTAGGGTTTCTGGGCTTGGGGTCAGAGGAGAACCAAGCAGTGGGAACAAAAGAAGGTGAAGAGAGGAGAAGGTGCCATGGGGTAAGAATCTTAAAATAATGGCCATATAGATTAGCTAATTGGAGTTAAGAGCAACCCAAACAAAACATCACAAATTATATAATGAAATTATTGGCTGAGAAATAAACAAAATAGCATAAAGTATAGATATCTGCCCAACTCTTGTGATGATTAAATTAGTGCTTATTATAAATATAAAGGTTGTATGTGTCTTTTTTATTGGAAATTTTCTTTAGTTACATTTCAAATGTTATCCCCCTTCAAGGTCCCCCCAAACCTCCTATACTATCCCCACTCCCTCTGATTCTCTGAGGATTTTCCCCCACCTACCCACTCACTCCCACCTCCCCGCCCTCAAATAGCCCTGCACTGGGGAATCCATCCAGTCTTCACAGGACTAAGGGCCTCTCCTCCCATTGACGCCTGACAAGGCTATCTGTTACATATGCAGCTGGAACCATGGGTCCTTCCATGTGTACTCTTTGGTTGGTGGCTTAGTCCCTGGAAGCTCTGGAGGGTCTGGTTGGTTGATATTGTTGTTCTTCCTGTGGGGTTGCAAACCCTTTCAGCTTCTTCAGTCCTTTCTCTAACTCCTCCATTGGGGACACTGTGTTCAGTCCAATGGTTGGCTGCAAGCATCTGCCTCTGTTATTTGTCAGGCTCTGGCACAGCCTCTTAGGAGACAAGTATTTCAGGCTCCTGTCAGCAAGCACTTCTTGGCATCCACAATAGTATCTGGGTTTGGTGTCTGTATATGGGATGGATCCCCAGGTGAAGCAGTCTTTGGATGACCTTTCCTTCAGTTTCTACTCTACACATTGTCTCCATATTTGCTCCTATGAGTATTTTGTTCCCCTTTCTAAAAAGGACTGAAGCACTCACTCTTCGGATTTCCTTCTTCTTGAGCTTCATGTGGTCTGTGAATTGTATCTTGGATATTCTGAGCTTTTGGGCTAATATCCACTTATCAGTGAGTACATACCATGTGTGTTCGTTTGTGATTGGGTTACCTCACTCAGGATGATATTTTCTAGTTCCACCCACTTACCTAAGAATTTCATGAATTTTATCCAGGACCTAAATGGTCAAAGGCAGGATAGAAATTCCAGATTGAGAGGAAATATTTCAACAACATTTGGGTGGAGTCCCTCCTCCAAGTCATCATCCCCCTTCCCTGCTTCTATCGGGACGTACTGTATGATAGAAGAATAAAGAAAACAGACTACAAAAAAGAAAAAGAAAAAAAAAGAGGCCCTCTCCTTTAATTATCTTCAGTGCTACTTTAAACTAATTTGTTTACTTTGGGATAAAAAAAAACATGTCTATTTGATCTGCTCATTATTTTGAGTCATGTTGATCTCCTGTGTTGATTATTCATTCATGTGTTTGCTCTACTTACAGACTAATTTATTGAATGAAGGAGTTTGTGGGTTTTTTAATGTGTTTGTTGTTTTCCCAACTGAGAATTATTTTAATTTGTACTAGACATGTGTCTTTTTATGACATATTCTATGTTTAATATAAAAGAATACCTTTGATTACTTCAGCAATAACTAGAGAAAAAAGCTAATAAATTTGGAAATGAAAGTTAGGCAGGGCATTAAAAAGGAAAACTCACAGGGAACAAATTTAGAGAAAGAATGAAAGTCTAGAAGAGTTTAACAATATGATTAAAAATCATATATAAGCTACATTAAGGAAGAGAGGAAGCTACTGTGACAGGGCACTTGTAATTCCAGTATTTAGACACCAAAATCAAATGCTTACAATTTCAAGCACAGCCTGGGCTACATGAAGAAACTCTATCAAAAACTAAAACAACAAAAAAATGATACCAGTCCTTGTACATGATTGTGCTCATATTCAATCTTTGTTTTTATAACCTAAAGGTATAGTAAGGGAGTTATAACAGCATATCACTCAGGCCTGTGACTCACTTAGACTGTCATCTTTCAACACATAATATCTCAACCTCTCAATTTCCTCATTTGTGAAAGAAAAATTAGAATATACTTAGTCTGCCCTATATGGAAGAAGAATCAATTGAGAGAACAAACATGAGAATGCTTTGATGAATTTTTAAAATATCATACAATTCAATCCTTCATTACAGATTCAACAAAACAGACATTCTCACTGGGAGAATAACCATGAAACCCCTGTGAGCTGCACTGAGTATGAAAGTGGGAAGGTTTCAACCACAGCTGTCAGAAAATTCATGGGATTCAAGTCAGAAACTTTCCCTAATGACACAGATACAATGAAATGCTCATAGTGATGGGGTGACTCCAAATAGCTATGCTTCTCTCTATTCCTCTCAAGGAATCTGGGCAAATGCTTGTCTTAAACATCCTCAGAGGCTAGTGGAACAAGGAATATTGAGCATAAGCTCTGTAGCTATGTGGCATCTTAGTAACATAATATAGAAATCTCTTCATAGGAAACAAGCTTCTGTTTAACATATCATGTCTGTTCTCATTAGCCCATGAATTAAATATTCTGAAACATTCTGTTGTCTGCACTTTATCTGTTAATGTCAATAGCTTCCTGCTGTAAATGAAACATGTTGGTTAATTATTCAGGAATACTACTAGTTTCTATTTGCTACCCATAAGCATCAAAGTACTTATGAAAACAGACTCTAAAAAATGTTATCTATACAAACATTTTTTTGGCATCTTCAAGGCTATCTTGAGTAAATATTACAGTTTGATTCCTTTTCTTTGACATCTTCCCTTGAACTAATAGAGTGGGATTTCTATGAATTCTGAAACAAATAATCTCTGATAAATATCACCATGGTGATTTAGATGAAATGCCCTCATAAATCACAAATATTTGAATACTTGGTCCCCAATTGGTAGTTATTTGAGGAAGATTAGGAGGTGTGCCATGCCAGAGGAAGTAAGATATTGGGAGCCAGCATTAATTTGCTGCACTTGGGGCTAGTGTTCTCTATTCCCTGTTTTTGTGTAAAGATGGGAGCTTTCAACTGCTATTCCAGCACGATTCTTGCCTGTTTGCTGGCATGCTCCCCTCCCCACAGGATGATGGACTCTCATCCTTCTGAAACCATAAGCTCCAAATAAATTCGTTTCCTGCAAGTTGCTTTGGTCATGGCATTTTATCACAGCAACAAAAAACTAATTCAGGCACACTCCGGGTTCTTCATCAGCAGAGTAAGGATTTTTGGAAGAGGGTTAGGAGAAGACGTGGACCATCTCCTTTCTGTGCCCACCTGGTAAAAGTGTAAAATATCTCTGCCTCATGTTTAAGTAATAAATGAGCAGACAGACAAAGACACTATCAGATTCACATTCTAGGTGCTCCCTGGTATAACAAGCACATAGTGTTGTTTATTCTTATCAGAAAGATTCTGCCAGTCTCAGGATTAACACACACACACACACACACCATTTACTATCCTGATACAAAAAGGCAAACCAAAAAGCAAATCAGTCACATACCTGCCACCATGTCTAGTGATTGAATAGATGAAAAATGAAAACAACAACAAAACCTTAAATACCAATAAGCTAGCCTTATCTACATTTGGGAAATGTGAAATTATATTAATGTTAAAAAAAAAAAACTCTAAATGTTAAGTGAACCATAAAGATTGAAATAAAACAAGAACATGGTACTGGTGAACAAGAAAGAGGTCGAGGTGAGGAAACAAGATGTGATAGTTTTCCTGTGACTTATCATTCATAAGGTGATACTGAACTTTCATACAAATCACTTTTAAAATTAATATATCATCACCTTAAATAACTCACCCTGGTTCCAATGTATCATTGCACAGCAGTAAATATCCAGAGCCTGCATAGCAAAGGGCTAGCCAGTTTTTGAAGGACACCAAAGAATTTATTTGGTTGACTTTTGCATATATAGGGGTGAGGTTGTTGTCTGTTAGATTTTTCTTGGAAGACAAAGACTTAGTATATATCCCTAGCAGGCTAAAGATTTACTATGTAGACTAGGGTGGCTTTGAACTCAAAGTTCTGTGTGATTGTGCCCTGCAAGTGCTGAGCTCACAGGAGTGCACACCACACTCAGATGTTTGTTGCTTTTGTTTTTATCTTTTTTGAAAGAGGGAAGAATAAAACCAATAAATATAGACAAAATTTAAGCCAGTATCAATTTATTATAACGTATGTGAAAACTATAACTAAAAACAGTACAGAGAGTAAATCTTTAGCCTCAATCTGATTCCTTTGCAAGTTCAGTATGTAAATGAAGAGGGAAATAAGCAAGTGATTTTATAAATGTGAGTAGCATAAGTAAAATTGTACCCAAAATGAAATATATGACTGGGAATACGATCTTTTTTCCCCCAGAAGACACCACTCTCTCCATCATTATAAGTTGCTCTGTTTGTATGTATGTTTAGAAATGCAATGTGTCAAGGATGGTATACACACTCTGCTTAGCTTATTCATTAAATATTTATTGAGCACTTACACATATCAAACATCTAAGATTCAATGTGGCTTAAAAGAATACATATAATGAAGGAAAATATTCACAGCTAAATACAGAAAAAAATGTATAGAAATAAGATATTAAAATCAGGATACAGAGAGAAAACTAAATTTGGCTGAGAGCTTGAACACCCAGAAAACCAAAGCTAAAGTCTAAAATGACCACTTACGATTCCTTAAGACTTAGGGCTGATGATATTGTCCTTCCTGGAGTTGATCAAAGGGCAGTTCCTTCAATGACAACACATAGGGATCTGAAGTAATGGATTCCCAAAAACATATTTGGGTTCCAACCCTAGCTATGCCAAGCAATGTCCCTGAATCTGAAGACACTGAGGATAGCTTATCTAAGATGAAAGGAGAAAATAAATCAGTATATGAAGATGGGAACAAGTGGTTGAAATCTCCTGGACTTTTGTGTTTAAAATATGGAAGACTATTGCTCATAATGTTGGCTTTGAACATTGGGAATTTAAGAACTATAGAATTAGGCTACTGTGAAGAAAGGTCCTGAAAAATATCTGTCTCAAATACGCTTTGAAATAAATCAAGGTTGCAATACAGAAGCTGCTCTAGAAGTTCTATATAATCCTAGTGAAGAAATGAAAATAGGAGGTCTTTGTTCAACATTATGGACAATTAATAAGAATTCTTAAGAATTCAGGATAACAAAAGTCATAAGAAAAGGCCAGGCACATGATGCTCTTGAGTAGTAGGGTGCAAATAATAGTACAAACCATAAGCCCATGCCACCAGTCACATTATAATAGATCAGCATGAAGTAACAGCTGTGCACTCATGAGTACTCCTGAGACCATGCTGGGCATGTTGACTCCCAGAGAAAAGAGCAGTAGGGGTTCTATTCTGATCTCCCTGCTATATATGAAAATAATCGGGTATAGAAACACTGAACATAAAAATAAAAAAAATAAAATAAAAATTTAAAAAAGAAACACTGAACGTGGCCAAAATCCTGGAACTTTTAAGCAGATTGGTGGCATTACCATCCTACCCTCTTGTAAAATGAAGAGTGACATTAGGTCATTAAACATGCTGCTGTATTCTGTAACTCTGTAGCTGAAAAGCAGACCAGTAATGACAGAAATGTGTTATTTGGAAAGAAAAGCAGGTTCAGGATATGCTACTCTGATTTGTGTTTGTTTAGTTAGAATTCACACTAGATATCTAAGAGACACAGATCACTGGAAATAACAATTATGTGAAAGATTAAAACCTGAATAAAACCAGCTTAGGTTCCCCTCTACAGATCCAATGGTAAGGGAAATGCAATATATGTCTACAATGGTATTTTATTTAGCCATGAATCACACACAAAATTGCCATTTACAGGGAAGTGTGCAGAACCAAAGATTGTCGTGTTAAGTGAAACAAGTCAAACTCAGACTAATGTCATGAGTTTTTCCTAATATAAATACAGAATCAACATTTAATTTTAAAAGACATTAAGACAGAAAGAGAGGTATTTTAAGAGTGGAAGGAAATAGCGGGAAATGGAGGGGTGATGAGGAAGGGTAACATAGGTGGTGAATATGAGCAAGACAGGTGATGCGTGTGTGAGAAGAAGGCCTGGTAAATATTTTATACAACAGGTCACTGACTAGAAAAACGAGTGATAGGCCACTAAGAGCTACAAGTTGTGTGAACTGTATACGGAAACAATAATCAAACTATAAACCCACCTATCCAGAATCACTTCTTGTAGACTAGGACTATTCTGAGGGAGGAGATTTTCCCAGTAGAGTATATTTTAGCTGTTTGAAAAGAGGTTTATTGGAAATAATGCTGGCAAATTTCTTCTGGTTTTACCCCTTGTGCCTGAATAAGGTTAAGTCTAGTTCAACTTTTGGGCAGGCATGTATCATTGAAATCTTAGCATTTATTAGAACTAGACAGAGGGGAGTCAGAGAGTAATGGGAATAGCAATGGGAAAGTGATTAATTAGCATGGAGTACAATGATACATATATAAAATATCATAATGAAACCCAGCACTTTGTATACCAACAAAAATCTTAATCAAAATTAATATTTTAAAAACCAATTTAATATTTCTAATTGTCATTATGTAGCTAAGGCTATTTTTCTTACTAACTAATAAAATGAAGCAGAAAATTTCTACTTATGAATGAATCAAATTTTCTTTGCCAAGAATTCTGAGTAGTTTTCCTCTTCTCTTTGATTTGTACTTCTCATCAAAGATTTAAAAGTTCATGGCTTCCTTGGGGTGGCACAAATCCACTTAAAGTTTCTAATAACAGTTAGCTGCCTGTCTATCTTGAGTCTGACAGGAACTGGTTTTTGTTGTTGCTGCTGGTTGCTTCATTGGCTTTTGGGGGTGTTGTATTTATTTCTGATTAAGAACTACTGAAACCCACCTTGGAAGGAGTGAACATCACTGATTAGAAAAGGATCTCGCTGATGACATACCAGTCGGTGAGATGTTAAGGACATGATCCAGTGAAAATTAGGCAAAGAGAGAAAGCCACAGGACAAAGTCTGTTTGCTAATTGATTTAGAATATACAACAAATAAAAAGAATAAAATTACATGAGTTCACACAAACACACAAAACTTCCAACTGTACATTAGGTTACATTTTTGAAAGCTCTTTGTGGAAGAATAGATAGTTCTTCCACAGAAAAAATAATAATCTTGTTTTGTCACATGAATAAACATCCTGAGATTTTAGAGTTGGATTAAGAAGCCAGCATTCCTGCATTCAAATGAGGGAAGCCAGGCTCAGAGCTTGGGAATGTCTTCCATCTGGTAAACAGTGCAGCCAGAAACAGTCTACATATTTCCTGAGCATCTTCAGGTGTGTCACACACTTTGCTCCACCTCAGTTATGACTAGTGATGAAGGTCAGCCACTGCAGCCTTAAGGTCTCCCTATTCCAACCAACTCATCCTATATCTGTGTAGGGATTAATCTTCTTTAACTGCTGCAGTACTATGAAGGGATTCTGGTTCCAAAGGGCCAATAGTTACCCATTTGTATTCATGTCAATCTATTCTCATTTGCCTGTGTTTAAGACCACATACAATCTGATGCCATGCGACATATCTACTTCTAACACCAATTAATCCTAAGCAAGCACACTGGGGTCAGTTCCCAAGGCTCCATCATTCCCATGGCTCTGGTCTTTACTGTGAGCCCTAACGGTATATTCCTGGTTTGAACTTCTCCAGCTAATCAAGAATGTAGTGATTATGGGATGTAGTTTTTCTACTCTGCAGCAAGAAAGTCAAGGTCCAGAAAAGTAGTAGTGACATCACCTTCCAATCATTTATTAAAACAGAGCCTAATCAGATAAATTCTGTTTCTTAACTCACAGGTGCTACACAGACACTGGCCAATATTACATTTAAATTCAAACAGTTGATGAATCTGAGGTACAGCAGCTGCCATATTTCATTGTGTGAATTCTGAGTGCATACCCTGTGTACTTAGCAGTGTGGAAGCTTCACATCACACATTAAGAGACACTGTCTGAAGCACCTCAGCTCAGAATTAGAAGTGTGTGTTATGAGCTACAGTGTTTACTAGGTGCACAAACTACTCTCTGCTGTGGAATCATAATGGCCAATATTTGTTTTATAACTTCCTAGCATCATTCCACATCATTACATTAATATTTCTTGGATTGCACTGTGCTACAATTTCTATTTTAAAACTTTCTGTGGGAGTTGCTGATTTTCAAATTCATAAAATTAGTGAAGTGAATTTTGGCTGAATTAGGGCAGAATTACCAACATTTAGTTCTGCCATCTTGTACCATGTGAAGTGACAGTCTCAGCATTGAATTATAAAAATCAGAATGTTGATCAGTTCTTAAAAACAGCTAAGATACCCTATATCCTACAGTATCACACATGTTCATCTAATAGTTAATGCTTCATGTAAAATAAATAATCACATCTTTTTATTGGTATGAATTTTAGATTTTGTTTTTAATAAGTGGTAAATTTATGTGTATACCAAAAAAACTACTGGAAATAAATTTTGCATTTATTGCCATTTTTTATTTATTTTTATTTACATATCTATGTTATAGAGGTCCATACTCAAGGTCTTATAAGGCTTTCTTAGCCAAAAAGCAGTTATAAGTTGTACTAAGTTGATTTCTATTGTTATACTAAACTCCATGACCTCACTTGTGTGGAGGAGCCAGCGGAAGGCTCCTGATGCAGGGACTGAGGAAAAGCTGGGAGATAAGAGCCTGCTGACTTCCACCTGTGGTAGGAGACCTCTGCCTGGACCACCAGGCCTCCATAGACAAACAAGGCAGGGAGAAAAGCAGTCACCCACTTGTGTGAAAAAGCCAGCAACAGGAGGGCTCCAGAAACAGGGTCTGAAGAATAGCCGGGAGAGAGAACTGGTCTCCCAGGAATATTGACACCTGGGCTTGAAGGAAAGACAAACCATAGTCAGAAAGAGAAAGACCAGCTAACACCAGAGATAACCAGATGGTGAAAGGCAAGGACAAGAACACAAGGAACAGAAACCAAGACTACTTGGCTTCATCAGAACCCACCTCTCCCACCACAGCCAGTCTTGGATACCCCAACACACCAGAAAAGGAAGACTCAGACTTAAAATCACTTATCAAGAGGATGATAGAAGATTTTAAGAAGGAAATAAATAACTCCCTTAAAGAAATACAAGAGAATACAGATAAACAACTGGAAACCCTTAAAGAGGACACACAAAAATCCCTTAAAGAATTATAGGAAAACACAATCAAATGAATGAACAAAACCGTTCAGAAATTAAAAACAGAAATAGAAACAATAAAGAAATCACAAAGGGAGACAACCCTGGAATTAGAGATCATAGGAAAGAAATCAGGAGTCATAGATGCAAGCATCACCAACAGAATACAAGAGATGGAAGAGAGAATCTCAGGTGTGGAAGATACCATGGAAAACATGGAAACAACAGTCAAAGAAAACACAAAATCCAAAAAGCTTCTAACCCAAAACATCCAAGATATTCAGGATGCAATGAGAAGACAGAACCTGAGGATAATAGGTATAGAAGAGAGTGAAGACTCCCAAGTTAAAGGACCAGTAAATATCTTCAACAAAATTATAGAACAAAACTTCCCTAACCTAAAGAAAGAGATGAACATAAATATACAAGAAGCCTACAGAACGCCAAATAGACTGGACCAGAAAAGAAAATCCTCCTGTCACATTATAGTCAAAACACCAAATACACAAAAACAAGGAAAGAATATTAAAAGCAGTAAGGGGAAAAGGCCAAGTAACACATAAAGGCAGACCTATCAAAATTACACCAGACTTCTCACCAGAGACTATGAAAGCTAGAAGATCTTAGGCAAATCTCAAACACAAATGCCAGCTCAGGCTGCTATACCCAGCAAAATTCTCAATAATCATAGATGGTAAAACCAAAATATTCTATGACAAATCCAAATTTGCACAGTATGTTTCCACAAACCCAGCCCTACAAAGAATAATACGTGGAAAACGCCAACTCAAGGAGGGAAACTACACTCAAGAAAAAGTAAGAAAATAATCTTTCAACAAGCTCAAAGGAAGATAGCCACACAAACATATAAACAACATCAAAAATAACAGGAAATAACAACCACTATCCTTTAATATCTCTTAACATCAATGGTCTCAATTCCCCAATAAAAAGACATAGACTGACTGACAGGATCCATAAATAGGACCCAGCATTTTGCTGCATCCAGGAAACGCACCTCCGTGTGAAAGACAAACACTACCTCAGAGTAAAGGGCTGGAAAACAATTTTCCAAGCAAATGGCCCCAAGAAACAGGCTGGAGTAGCCATTCTAATATCGGATAAAATTGACTTTCAACCACAAGTCATCAAAAAGGATAAGGAAGGACACTTCATACTCATCAAAGGAAAAATCTACAAAGAAGAACCCTCAATTCTGAACATCTATGCCCCAAATGCAAGAGCTCCTACTTTCATAAAAGAAATTCTACTAAAGCTCAAAGCACACATTGCACTTCACACAATAATAGTGGGAGACTTCAACACCCCACTATCAACAATGGACAGATCTTGGAAACATAAACTAAACAGAGACACAGTGAAACTAACAGGTGTTATCAACCAAATGGGTTTAACAGATATCTATAGAACATTTCATCCTGCATCAAAAGAATATACCTTCTTCTCAGCACCTTATGGTACCTTCTCCAAAATTGATCATATAATTGGTCACAAAACAAACCTCAATAGACATAAGATGATTGAAATAATCCTATGCCTCCTATCAGATCACTACGGATTAAGGTTGGTCTTCAATGGCAACAACAACAACAGAAAGCCCACATACACATGGAAGCTGAACACGCTCTGCTCAATGAAAACTTGGTCAAGGAAGAAATAAAGAAGGAAATTAAAGGCTTCCTAGAATATAATGAAAATGAAAGTACAACTTACCCAAACCTATGGGACACAATGAAAGCAGTGTTAAGAGGAAAACTCATAGCTCTGAATGCCTCCAAAAAGAAACTGGAGAGAGCATACACTAACAGCTTAACAGCACATCTGAAAGTTCTAGAACAAAAAGAAGCTAATACACTCAAGAGGAGTAGTAGGCAGGAAATAATCAAATTAAGGGCAGAAATCAACAAAGTGGAAACTAAAAGAACTATACCAAGAATCAACAAAACCAAGAGCTGGTTCTTTGTAAAAATCAACAAGATAGATAAACCCTTAGCCAGACTAACCAGAGGGCAGAGAGACAGTAACCAAATTAACAAAATTAGAAAAGAAAAAGGAGATATAACAACAGACTCTGAGAAAAATTAAAAAATCTTCAGATCCTACTACAAAAGTCTATATGCAACAAAATTGGAAAATCTGGAGGAAATGGACAAGTTTCTAGACAGATACCAATTACTAAAGTTAAATCAGGATCAGATAAACCATCTAAACAGTCCCATAACCCCCAAAGAAATAGAAGCAGTCATTAACAGTCTCCCAACCAAAAAAAGCCCAGGACCAGATGGGTTCAGTGCAGAATTCTATCAGACCTTCAAAGAAGACCTAATACCAATACTCTTCAATCTATTCCACAAAATAGAAACAGAAGGAGCACTACCCAATTCATTCTATGAGGCCACAGTTACACTGATTCCAGAGCCCCACAAAGACCCAACAATAAATAAAACTTCAGACCAAATTTCCCTTATGAATATCGATGCAACAAAATTCTTGCAAACCGAATCCAAGAACACATCACAACTATCATTCACCATGATCAAGTAGGCTTCATCCCAGGGATGTAGGGATGGTTCAATACCTGGAAATCCATCAATGTAATCCACTACATAAACAAACTCTACATAAAGAAAAAAACCACATGGTCATTTCATTAGACGCTGAAAAAGCATTTGACAAAGTTCAACATCCCTTCATGATAAAAGTCTTGGTAAGATCAGGAATTCAAGGAGCATACTTAAACATAGTAAAAGCAAAATACAGCAAACCAGTGGCCAACATCAAACTAAATGGAGAGAAACTCAAAGCAATCCCACTAAAATCAGGGACTGCCCTCTTTCTCCCTACCTATTCAATATAGTACTTGAAGTTCTAGCTAGAGCAATCAGACAACAAAAAGAGATCAAAGGGATACAAATTGGAAAAGAAGAAATCTAAATATCACTATTTGCAGATGATATGATGGTATACTTAAGTGACACAAAAAATTCCACCAGAGATCTGTTACAGCTGATAAACAACTTCAGCAAAGTGGCTGGATACAAAATTAACTCAAGCAAATCAGTAGCCTTCCTATACTCGAAGGATAAACAGGCTGAGAAAGAAATTAGGGAAATAACACCCTTCACAATGGTCACAAACAATATAAAATATCTTGCTGTGACTCTAACCAAACAAGTGAAAGATCTGTATGACAAGAACTTCAAGTCTCTGAAGAAAGAAATCCAAGAAGACCTCAGAAGATGGAAAGATCTCCCATGCTCATGGATTGGCAGGATTAATATAGTTAAAATGACCATCCTGCCGAAAGTAATCTACAGATTCAATGCAATCCCCATCAAAATCCCAACTCAATTCTTCATAGACCTAGAAAAAGCAATTCTCAAATTCAAATGGAATAACAAAAAACCAGAATAGCAAAAACTATTCTCAACAATAAAAGGACTTCTGAGGGAATCAGCCTCCCTGACTTCAAGGTGTACTACAGAGCAGTAGTGTTAAAAACTGCATGGTATTGGTACAGTGACAGGCAGGTAGATCAATGGAATAGAATTGAAGACCCAGAAATGAACCCACACACTTATGGTCACTTGATCTTTGACAAAGGAGCAAAAACTATACAGTAGAAAAAAGACAGCATCTTAAACAAATGGTGCTGGTTCAACTGACGGTCTACATGTAGAAAATTGCAAATTGATCCATTCCTATCTCCCTGTACAAAGCTCAAGTCCAAGTGGATCAAGGACCTTCATATAAAACCAGATACACTGAATCTAATAGAAGTGAAAGTGGGGAAGAGTCTCCAATGCATGGGCACAGGGGAAAAGTTCTTGAACAGAACATCAATGGTTTGTGCTCTAAGATCAAGAATCGACAGATGGGACCTCATGAAATTACAAAGTTTCTGTAAGGCAAAGAACACTGTAAATAGGACAAAATGGCAACCTACAGATTGGGAAAAGATCTTTACTAATCCTACATCCAATAGAGGGCTAATATTCAATGTATACAAAGAACTCAAGAAGCTAGACTCCAGAGAGCCAAATGATAACCCTATCAAAAAATGGGGAAGAGAGCTAAACAGAGAATTCTCAACTGAGGAAACTCAAATGGCTGAGAAGCACCTAAGGAAATGTTCAATGTCCTTAGTCATCAGGGAAATGCAAATTAAAACAATCCTGAGATTCCACCTCACTCCAGTCAGAATGGCTAAGATCAGAAACTCAGGTGACAGCAGATGTTGGAGAGGATGTGGAGAAAGAGTAACACTCCTCCATTGCTGGTGGTAATGCAAGTTGATACAACCTCTCTGGAAATCAGTTTGGTGGATCCTCAGAAAAATGAACATAATACTACCTGAGGACCCAGCTTTTCCACTCCTGGGCATATACCCAGAAGATGCTCAAACATGTAAAGACTCATGTTCCACTATGTTCATAGCAGCCATATCTATAATAGGAAGAAGTTGGAAACAACCCAGATGTCCCTCTACAGAGAAATGGATACAGAAAATGTAGTTCATTTACACAATGGAATACTACTCAGCTATTAAAAACAATGACTTCATGAAATTAGCTGACAAATGGATGGATCTTGAAAATATCATCCTGAGCAAGGTAATACAGTCACAAAAGAATGAACGTGGTATATACTCACTGTTAAGTGGTTATTAGCCCAAAAGTTTGAAATACCCAAGAGTCACTTCACAGCAACAGTAGGGCTGAGTGTGAGGTCCCAGATGGAGGACTAGGAGAAAGGACTGAAGGAGCTGAGGGAGTTTGCATCCCCAGGGAGGCAGCAACAGTGGCAACTGGCCTAACCACACTCCCCCCCAGATACTCCTGGAGACTGACCCACCAACCAAAGAATACACATGGGACCCATGGTGCTGGCCACAAATGCGGCATCAGGGGGAGGAGAGGCCTTGAGCCTGAGGGTGTTAGATTCCTCAGTATAGGAGAATACCAAGGAGGGAAGATGAGAGTGGGTGGGTGGGTGGGTGGGAGATTATCCCCATAGTGGCTGGGGGAGTGGGGAGGAAATGGAGAGGTTCCAGAGGGGAGATCTGGAAAGGAGGAAACATTTGAAATGTTAATAAAATATAAATAAATAAATAAATAAATAAATAAATAAATAATAAATAAATAATAAATAATAAATAATAAATAATAAAATACAAAAAAAATAAACTCCATGACCAAAAGTAACATGGAGGGTGTGGGGGAGGGCGTGTTTGGATTACAAATCCACCATGAAGGAAGCCAGAGCAGAAGCTCAAGCAACAATCTCATTGCAGGAACTGAAAGAGCAATGGACAGGAATGCTGCTTACAGGCTCACCCTATTGGCTTGCTCTGCTACGATTCAGTTCTGCTTTGGTTTGTTTTTTAATTAAACTTTTTTTCATGCAGTATATTCTATCTTGCTTTTTCCCTCCCCCAGCCCCTCCCTGATCCTACTCACTTAACTCCATACCCCTTCTTTCTATATGTAAAAGAAACAAAAGCAAACAAAAAATACATTTAAAAAACTCACCAAAACCAGAAGCCAATATATACAAGCAAAAGACCAATAAGACAAAATATACCTACATAAAGCAAAATGAGACAAAATGTCTACAAAAATACTCCTGAGCTAGTTTGGTTGACCAAATACTCCTGGGTGTTCAGGAGGCCCTATCTCATTATTTCCAGTAAGACTTCACTAAAAGTAAAATAATTTTTGCTGTTTTTGTTATACAACCCAGAGGCACCTGCTCAAGAATGGTACTGTTCACACTAGGCTATGCCTCACTGCATCTATTGGCAATCAAGAAGATGTAAGACTCAGAAACTTGTAATTATACCTTCTAATCATGTTATATAAGAAATCAGACTTATGTCACAAAGCATGTCATTAACATCATAGTACACAGTGCGTGTGGTGTATCTGCTCACCACAGTACACTTGAACATACTAAAAGTTTTATCCTTCTGCCTTTGATGAGAAAAGACCATCCCAAGCACATAACTTGAATCACTTGTTCTACAAAGAAATGTATATATTTCAAACCAGAAATAATATGCTAGCTTCTAACTTTAAATGAATTTCTGAAAACTTCTAAGTTGTATCTCTCTAGATAATTATGTTTACAATTTAGAGGTGGAAATGTTGTCAAAATCTGTCCATTCAAATGCCACTCTTGTACAGCAAAGTAAGTATACGTTTTGTGCTCAGCCAACATTTGCCCACATTGAACAATGGATTTGTAACCTGTGTGCTTTATATTTAAAATTAGCATGTGAAAAGAGATTGTTTACCCCAATGACCTCAGTATCCTGCAGGAACTATGTTCTGTAAACAATTTGGCTACACGGAGGTAACTGCTTCTTCCCACTGACAAATCCAAATGAGCTGTTTAATGTTTAAAATCTTAGAATAATTTTCATTTATTTAAATATATTTTTTAATTTTATATTTCATATAAAGAAATCAGTTTTCCAGGAAAATATTGAGATAGTAGTGAGAAATGATAAGATATGAACAAATTTGAGCTTTAACCAGCAAGCACCAGTAGTATCATGGAATTAATTATGAGATGGGAAAGATGGCCATTCTTGTGAATTGCTAGTAAGTTGCAACAGTCAATGCAATAAATATAACAACCATATACTAATACCATGTTAATATGGATAATATAAAATATGTAGCATCTTATAATAAGCGTATCAAATAATCTATAAGCACAGATTCTGATGTCATACATCACATGGGCTTTATATTTTAAAAATTATTTCCATGCCCAGTACTTATGAGAACATTATGCAGTACTTTCTATGTCTGTTTTTAGCACTATTTTTTAAATGGAAGCTAATGGTTCAAGAAATTAGAAAAATACTCTTTCCTTTGTCTCTCACAATCACAGAATCATTATTACTTGGTATTTTTTATTGAGAAATCAAATGATGGAAACAGTATTTCAAAAGTTCATAAACATTAAAGTTGGAAGCAGAGGGGAAAATCTAAACATATCTTGATATTCTCTTAAAACCTCCAAACACAGTTATTAAATAGAAAAAAAAGACCAGGAGCATCTGATGCCATGCTTCCAATCCCAGGAGCTTGGGGACCTGCTGGGGGTAAACTAGCACAGAGGCAGGGTCTCCTGGATAGAAAGCATAACAGGCACCAAAGGGACTCAGCACTGTTTCATATACCCTGCCTCCACACCCCCATACACCCTACAGAAGATCTCCAGATGACCATTCAGAATAATACAATGAAAATGTTGATAAACAGTTGTTCTCCTCCTTTTTATTTTGTATTATTTTTATTGTAGTATGGCTTTGTGCTGCTTCAAAAAATTCTAATCCATGGTTAGCTGAATCTGTGGATATGACACTCATGGCTATGAAAAACCAACTGTTTTCTCTTTTTCCTCCTCCTCCTCCTCCTCCTCCTCCTCCTCCTCCTCCTCCTCCTCCTCCTCCTTAATACTTTTTTAACATTTTGATAGTTAAAGTAAAATCATTTCTCCCCATTTCATCAGCCAGTCTCTCTCTCATGTGTCCACTACTTCTTGTTCCCTCTCAAAATTATGATCTTCTTTTAACACACACACACACACACACACACACACACACACACACACCTGAACATATAAATGCAAGCTGGTCAGTCTGTTTAGTGCTAGTTGAATGTGTATGATTTCATGGCTGACCACTTGGTGTTGGTTAGCAGTTACGGAGTTCATTCCTAGGGAAAGCGATTTCTCCTGCCCTGCTCTCAGTCCTTAGTCATTCTCACCATTTCAGGTTTTTTCCAGCCTAAGAAACTTATCAAAAACTCAGAAATTAATTTTAGTTTTGCATAATGGGTTATCTGGCCAGAGATTTTGTTTACAAATGCCCCTGAAAAAAAATGTGTGCTCATTTGCAAATTACTCTCTTGTTAGTTATTCTACAACTACTGTTTATGTTACCTGAAACTTTGAGGTGAAGCAGAGCATAGATTAAGCAAGTTTGAAAGAAACAAAGCAGAAGGTACACTCTGGAGAGCATTGACCCCTCTGCATGGCTAGGGTAGTTGTCACTTAACCTCAAGCTTCCTGTTCTTCACTATGTCAAAGCTGAATCTATTTTGCTCAGCTCTAGACAAACTGTAAAAGACTGTAAATAAGACATGAATTCAGAGAGCCAGCAGAGATTTTCAAGGAATGTAGATTAAAATGTATTGAAGAAAATAATATTTTTTAATTAGAAGACATTTTGACTTTTATTGAAAATAGATTCTTCTCTCACATGAATTCTTCCTGAACACAGTTTCCCTTCCCTCCAGAAACTTAGCAGAACAAAAAACTCAAAAATGTAGTACATTGTAAATATTTGCAGTAAAAATGAGAAAAAGCCATAAAAAGGAAAAGAATTGGCTCTGGTTATGTGAAGAACAAGATGACAGTGGGAATTCACTGGCTCAAACTGAGAATAGGAAGAGCAGGAGAAAATGCCACCACGAGGCAGTCAGAGATAAAAGGAAGACTGTTCAAATATCCCTCCACTAGGTAAGGAATATAATTCATGTTGGAACCAGTAGAGGAGAAAATGTTATGTTCTATTTGATTCAATACATGATTAAAATTTAGTATTTATAAGTTATAAATAAGAAAGAATGTAACCCATGGAGTATGACTGAAGATAACTTAATGAGAAAACAGAAAAAAAAAAAAAAAAAAGCGGGACTCAGTGGAAGGACTGGCTCAGCAAATAAAAGTGCTCGGCATATGAGTATAAAAGAGTCTCTTTCCCAGGACCCGTGGTGGTAGGGGAAAACTGATTCTTAAGTTTGTCCACTAACCTTCACATGCTAATCGTGAGATGTGTGTATATTAACATTTACAGACATACATAATACACAAGTACACACCCATATGCACACATACACTGGCACATGCACACACACAGATACACACATATGCATACACGCACACATATACATGAAAAGAAATAAAGAAGAAGCAAACAGAAGGAAAAACCAAAACCAAACCAACAACAACAACAAAAAGGCTCTATCAAAAACCTCCTGGTGACACAAATGCATGTTTTAGAGATTTGCAACCAGACAGAAAATCTGAGTTTCTAAAATTCCTATCTATGAAGGGAAGTATAAAATTGGTAACTCTTAAGCATGGGCTTATGGGATCTCAAGCTTGAGCATTGGGGGTTGTGTAGATTACAGCTAATATTCCTTCAAGTTGAATCTCTCAAAAACAACCAAGAAAATGAACTACACAAGGAAATGATTGGACCTTAAGCTATGCAAAGCAGGCAACAACCATGCAGATGCTCTTCTAGATGGCCTAAATGTGCTCATTATAATCTCTTTATAACGTTAAATTATCTGACCCATAGGTGTTGTTGTCTACCAATTTTGGCCATGCAGTGCATAAAAGAAGCATTATTTCAGAAAGCATACTCAGGAATGTGTCTGCCTCTTCTATGTGAGTATACATACATTTCCTTGCAGGAAAAGTACCTTGCAGGATTGGAGAGATGGCTCAGCAGTTAAGAGTACTAGCTATTCTACCAAAGGACTTCGGTTAAATTCCCAGCACCCTTGTGGTAACTCACAAGTGTCTGTAACTCCAGTTCCAGGGTTATCTGATACCCTCACACACACCCTCACACACCGATACAAGAAGGCAGAACATCAGGATAAGAGCACCAAACCACTCTCAAAACTTTTGACCCAAAATTTGTCCTGTGTGCAAGAAATGAAGGGATAGGGGATAGAACAGAGACTGAGGGAATGGCTAACCAATGAGCAGCAAAATTTAAGACCCATCCCCTAGACAAGCACCAATCCTTGACACTACTAATGATACTGTTATGCTTGCAGACTGGAGCTTAGCATAAGTGTCTCCTAAGTGTCTCTACCTAGAAGCTGACTGAAACAGATGCAGAGACCCATAGCCAATCGTTGGATGGATTTTGGGGACTCTTATGAAAGAGTTGGGGGGAAGGATTGAAGTCCCTGAAGGGGATAGGAATTCCATAGGAAGACCAACAGAGTCAACTAACCTGAAGCTTTGGGGGCTCTCAGAGACTGAACCGCCAACCAAAGAGCACACACAGGCTGGACCAAGGCCCCAGCACATGTGTAGCAGATGTTCAGGTCAGTATTCATGTGAGTCACCCAACAACTGGAGTTCAACAACTGAACCTGGGTCTGTCCCTAAAGCTATTGCTTGTCTGTGGAATCCATTCCCCAACTGGACTGCCTTGTCTGGCCTCAGTAGGAGAAGATGTGCTTAACCCTGCAGAGACTTGAAGCACCAAGGTGGGGATTGGGGGGATATTCAGGAAGCCACCTCCCTCTCAGATGAGATGGGGAGGAAGGAGGGACTCTGTGAGCAGGGACTATGAGAGAGCAGCAATTGAGATCTAAAATGAATAAATAAATTAATTAATGAGAAAAAAGCAGAACATCAATGTGCATAAAATAAAAAGAAACAAGCCATATAAAAATGATTTTTTTTAAAAAAAAAAAGCTTCTTGCTAAGAAAAAAAGTACCTTTTGTCATATGTTTGGGGAGACTTGCTTTGGGAGTCATTACTTCCTACACATAATAAACTTCTCTCTCTTCTGTTTTCATGATATTAACCATATTGGTGCCCCAAAAAGTACTCTGACCCCAGTCTGACTGGCTGAGGATTCAGTCTCTGCCACTCGGCTCTGCCGGACTCTGATTCTACATCAATGCACTTAACCCATAAGGTTACTATGGCAACCAGTTGTATCACCACAACTGATGTTCTTGGAAGTCCACCCATAAAGCCCTTCCAAGATCATGTGGACATAGTAAAGCCCAGTACACTTGAGTAGCTGTACCACTGCTTGTCTGGTGGATCTTCTACTTAGCCTAAGAGACGGAGAATAGCCTTGTTTGTCATGAGTGGGCTGTGGACTTTGCAATTTGGATCTGCCCCTTCTATCATCCCTTCTTAAACTGAAAGTTGCAAATTAGTTTAAAGCCAGATGTAATGTAATGCAGGGGAGGGAATTATTTTATTTCATATATTTTACAGTGGTGTTTTACTTAATCTGATACTAACTGCTAAAATAAAACATTTTTATGTTTAAATCTTTTAGTTATGTTTGAAATTAATTCCAAACATTTGCCCTTTCATACAAGGGCAAGACTGTACGATTTATACAGATTGTTTTATACAATAATCTGTATAAAACAGTGTCACAAAACTGGCTATAGTAACATATGTACTCAGCATATTATAAAACTAGGGACAAACGCAGTGGAGCAAACAGCACGGAACTAGAAGACATCACCATGTCTCTCAGCCCCTCGCTTCATATCAAACAAAATAAGACATTCTATTTTTTCTCTAAGTTTTCATAACTATACTAGTTTTAGGATGATGTCTAGCCAGGACTATTTGCTCAACATTTCATATATTTACATGGTAATTTGAATTAATATGATCATCCTCCTATTTGCTACTAGGACTAAGGTCTTAGAGATATAAACCACCCAGACTAGCACTCTGGGAAGCCAGCACTAGTATTTTAAGGTATCTTTCCATGTTTTTGTAGCTGAAGCTAAATAACGAAGGTTTAAGAAAGACTCATTTGCATACCCTAGATGTTCATTCATTTATGAAGTTCTCTTCTGAAGCTGGTGGTTTTCTTTCTCAAGGCTCAATTTTAAATGTTGCAGGCCACACTTTATGTGTTTCCAAAGGAGTGCCATCTCAAAAGTTTCAACCTTGTGTATGTGTATAACATGAAAAACCATGATGCTGTCTCACATAGATCTCTCCTTGTACATTATAGAGTCCATGTTTTTGCCTGTTCTGTGTCTACCAGCTTACCAGCTCAGGTACTAGTTTTTATTGATATAATTAATGGAATACAGTAGCTTAATACATCTTCTACAAATATTTGTTAATTGAGTAATCATATTTCTATAACATACATAACAATTTGCATCATTTCTCATGAGTTCTGGTTTTTTATCTATTAGTACTAATAGCAATCAAGAATCTGCTTAGTAAATAAGGAAAATTGGAGCTCAGATACATTCAGTATTTTGACAGAAATCGTATAGTTGCTGAATGGGAAGTTAGAATTTGATGTTAATTTTTCCTGCCTGTAATTCTAGTGTACATGTCACAACAGCATGCAAGAAAGTTTCTTGGCTTTTGGAGCCACAGTGTTCTTTGTTTTAGTGCACATGGTCCCACTGGTGTTTAGGGCTTTAAATGTGACTGCTCAGATAGTATAAACTAAGGTCTTGAACAGATTTAGCTGATGTCTTAGAAATTATGTCCATTCTGTCAAGCTTAACACTCAGGCTGCTAATGCATATTTGGATTATCCACACTGTTCTGAAGAGAGTGTTAGCAACATTTAATGGAGAGGGGAAATAATTGGGTCTTAGATGTGGGAAGGCAAAGCCAGTCTGAAATTTTTAAGAAGCAAAAAAGAAGAGAGCAAATAGCATACATCATTCGAAGCAGATTTGCGCAACCAGAGCCAAGAGCTCCTGTCATAGGGGAGAATAGGCTGGCAGTACACAGAATCAAGAGAGGAACTGTCAAAATGGGATGATTTGTGGCACACTGAAAGCTTTCATTTGCCTAAAAATATTTTCCCTTCTGACCTCCCAACCTCCAGTGCAAAACTTTTTTGAGTTTAAAAATCAAAAAAAAAAAAAATTTTTGAACAGCCATATCTGTTGTCCTTGAAGAATGAGCCTTGCATTCCTATAGGAAGACTGTGCAATACTGCCATCCAGCTAGCAAGGGTAAAAAATATATGTTTAAACAATTCAAATGCATTGCTCCTTGGAGAAAGGACATGCCATCAAGGGTTCAAGAGCTTTGTTCCATTAATTCAGTGTTCCTGATCCTTACTCGTTTATAGTGGTGTCTATAAAGACTACGGTGAATATTCAGAATGTAAAGAATCATTTAAGGTGTGACAAATAGCAATGCACTGTGGGCACGATCTCCTGCAAAGGAGACCACCTCGTACGAGCGTCAGCAACTCCCAACTCAAATTCTCTGCTTTCAGAAATGCTGATGTGAACGCTTGCTGTTCATAGAACAGATCTTATAAGTTTATGATAAGGAAGATGTTCAAAATTTCATGTGAGTTGTTGTCTTTAAAGTTTTAATATCTCACGTGGTACCTTTAAACACAGGGGCTACAATAGAGCTGAGCATGGGGGCTCCTGCAGTGTCACTATTTTGGAGGTTGAGACAAAAGAATTAGAAAATTTGACTATAGTTCAGTTCACACAGAAAAGATAAGCTAATTTATTTCATTTATCTCACAAGTTCTACTGGTCAGGTGCTATGCAATATACTTTGTACTCTACTTAAACATAGAAGTCTGTATGATATTAGGAACAGACCTACAAAGAAATGGCGAAACATCTAAGGTAAACAGAAAGACACTAAGAATGTTAAATAACTTCCCTGGGATCAAGCAGCTGCTCAGTGGGAGTTTGGTTCTATTATACTTAGTTCGATTTCACTTGGTTCTATTTTGCCAGTTTATAAAAGACTGGGCTATTATCTTGCCAGTATTCAGATTCTCAAGTTATAATTACCTACAGTTTCTCTGAAGTTTTCTGGGTGTTATGTGGATTGAAAATAGGAAAACAGTGTATCAAGTACCCTATTTCCTTTTTTCAAAGAAAAGGCAATCCTTTAGAATTGAAAAATTGATGATCAGTCATTCACCCCAAAATTTCACAAGGTTGATTAATAATGTTAAGGCTGTTTTATTTTCTTAAACCAAGTGGATGGCAATGCCAGGATTAGCATCTATAACCTATAAGTCAACAGAGAGCTTGTGTTCCTCCACCTTTGAGACAAGGAGAGAAACAGGATGCAACATCAAACCCTCTCCTGTCCTGGGGCCACTGGTGTCTCAGGGTATACTTTCTGTGTATAGCAAGTGCACTGTGGATTTCACTTCTGCATATACCTTTTTCTATCTTTAACTTGAGCCTAATCATCCACTTACTGTTCTAAACTATGAAACTATCCTTAAATATCTGTTTCATTTCTTTCGTCTCACAGTAAGCCCATCGATAACTGTTGTGTCTGTTTATTTTTCTTCTAAATCCATACTTTTTCTCATCAGTGAAGGTATCATGATATGGAACCTAGTATTCTCCCATTTTACTATATTAACCAACTATCTGCCTTACCTGCTCTGACACTGGCTCATCCAAGGATGCTTATGTCCCAGTATTCAGACTGGGGATCAGAATAATCCAGATCCGAACTGGCTCCTGGTTGCTGGGCTCCCAGCTTAATGCAGACTTCAAACCAAAGTTGTAATCATGCATCCTATAACACCATCCCTCCTCATCAGGCACCAGCAACTTTGGTCTTCTTCACAGATGCCAAATGAACTCCTACACTTTCTATTTCCTTTCTTCACAGTTCTTATATAATCTAACAGGCTGTCAAATTTGGTTATTTATTTATGCTGCTTGTCTCCATGAGTAAATACAAACTTCGTGGGAGGTCCTGTGACTTAGAGACCAGGTGCTCAACCCAGGAAATCAGTCTATTCTCTGTGAAAGAGGATTGTAATTTTTAAAAGACAAATTAACATGTAGATTCTGCATGCTGATGAAGTTTAATATCTATTGCAGAAAAATAGCTATCAATAAACAGCAATTAAATGCTAAATTGTCAATGCCAGTAAGAGAACATTGAAGATATTTTATATATCACTGTCCCTTTATACCATTTTCTTATGAAAAGAGATATAAAGATTTTTGTGAGTTATGCTTTGAGGTTGAAAATATATTTTTTCTGCTTATTGGTTGTTGGTTATAGTTCTTTTAAAAAGCTAGATGGACAGAACAGTTTGCCACTTCTTCATTACAACTGAACTCGGCACTGACTTTGGAGCTTTGCCCTACACTCTAAGATGCTAACAATCTTTGTAGATACAATGGTTAAAACTACCTGGACGCCAATACTGGATCATGCTAATTTACAAACATACAATTTATAGGAGCAAGTGTTTTCCACTATCCTTGGAGGATGTCTCACTGTTATCTAGAAGAGGCAGTTACAATGAGTACAGAATTTCAGAGAGGCACTCTGTCAGTGGCGTGCTTGCCTAAAATGGGCAATGCTCTGGATTCAGTCCCAGAACCACATTAAACCCAGTCCTAATGGCACATACCTGTAATCTCAGCACTCAGGAGGTAGAGACAGAAGAATCAGGAGTTCAAGGTGATCACTGGCTATATACTGAGTTCAAAACCAGTCTGTGATACATGACACATTCTTTTTAAAAATATCTAAGCAAGGTGGTGGTGACCACCTGGTTAACACAAGCATTCAGAGGCAGGCAGATCTCTGAGTTTGAGGCCAGCTTGATTTACAGAGTGAGTTCCATGACATTCAAGGCTACACAGAGAAGCTGTCTTGAAAAAAAACAGACAAAAAAACTAAAGAAAAATGCCCTTCAAATATAACATAGCAATAAAATTTTTAAATGAATGTTTTAATATGATGATTTCAGTGATCATATTAATATAAAACAAGCATTATTTTATATGATAACCATATATAGAACATAACATACAGAATAGAATAGAATACCTATATATAGAATAGACTATGATTATAAACTAACAGTTCTCAATATTTTCCTCACTGGTTAGTTACGAATATAAGTGTCAGATTTCTAAATGTAATTATGATAACATAAACACTATTTCTTTATGAGACACTCTATAGGAATATTTATGCCATTGACAACCACCATTAAATTAAAACTCCTTGATATCTATTTCACAACTTTTCATACAAAGGGTACTATCCTTTATAAACAACAGTCAGGACTAGAGATTGAGCTTGGCAATAATACCTTCTTGATGTACTTCCCTGGGTTCAATCTCATGCAGTGTCAAACCAATAACACAGTATGAATGCAAGTTGTTATACTTCCTTTAAAATTCTTTCTCATATTATTGAGTTATTGGTTACACTCATTTATGCACATAGCCCATTCTATAAAAAGCAAAATTCTAAATTGTCATAGCTTCAGCCTTTAGAAACCCACAAGCTGAAAATGCTGTAGGTGTTTGGACACCAGTATTGGTGAATAAGGTGCAGACGTTTTATACAAGAAATGTGGAAGAAATGTCTGGTTTGTTATAGGGTATATCACCACAACAAAATAATCATAAACATTTCAATAAGGCAGAGATAAGATTATACACGGATTGGTAACTACTATGATTAGTTAGTGTAAGGATTTGAAACATTGACATAAATATTAAATTAGACACACCTAGAGGCCTCATTCACAGTTTGCTGGACTCCAGAACTGCTGGTCATAATGGGTTCCTGGTTAACAATATAGTTCACCCAGTAACCACACTTCACAGACCCTCCATGCAAATGTTCCTCCTCTTCCTCCTCCTCTTCCTCCTCCACTTCCTCCTCCTCTTCCTCCTCTTCTTCCTCCTCCTTTCCTTCTTCCTCCTCTTGCTTTTCCTCCTTTTCTTTCTCCTCTTCTTATTCTTATTCATATTATTTTTATTAGTCTTCTTTTTTAAGCCCCTTTCAGAAAGTGGTTTAAACTTGAACACATACACACACACACACACACATACACACACACACACACACCACATGCACGCACAATGTGCAAGCATATGTGTGAGCCAAGCATTCATCCACATAAGATAAAATAAATCTTTTTTTAAAACTCATAAGATGATCAGGCAAGACAAGGACTTCGGAAACAGATGCATACTGGGTAATGGTTCTAGTGTAGTGAATGATTCTAATGCTTAGCCAGTGGTTCTAGCTGGAATTCTTCAGTGAGAACACCTTGAATCCTGAATTCCCATACCTGGAAAACAAGGCTCACAGCTGAATTGATTAATTCATTTGAGGAGTCCTAGCCAAATGGTGTATGCATGTTGTGATTGGGAGTTATTTACAGTAAGATTACTAATTTTCTCATTGCCCATAGCTGAACACACAGAGAAAATAGAATTGAGTTTCTTCTGGCTTGTTCTGGATTTCTTGTACTAACTTTTGTTATTGCCTGGATCCCCTCATAAAGCTTATGTCACGTTGAAGGAGAAAACCCTGATTATCACTTGCTAAAGACGGAAGTTGACAAAAAACTTTTCAAACACAGAGAAATGAACTCTGTGGTACTGCTAAAGTTTCAGCATAGTAACAAGAAGTAGACAAAGGCATGAAATGATCAAAATTGAGTTCAGGACTCATGGACAAATGACAGCCAAAAATAGAGCAGAAGAGAGGACTGAAAGGAATAAAAATGTCCAATATTCATAAAAACATAAAACACATTTAAACCAATGGAAAAAATGTATAGAGTTCTTGCATAGACTACTTTGACCCTGCATTGTGTTATATATTTTATTTTGATGATATATTGTGTTCAGTGCTGATTTACCCTGAATAGTGTGTGTGTGTGTGTGTGTGTGTGTGTGTGTGTGTGAATTAGATGTATTCTACTTACATAAACAAAGTTGGCAGAGCTACTTATATAATGTGGTTTCCAGCAGACTTATTTCTGTCTGCCTATGATAGGCTGTACCTCCTACCATTCTAAATGTGGCACATGTACATTTTAATTGGAATAAATTACATTTAATCTTATGCAAAGAATATTGAAGCATGTGACAACTTTAAGCATAAAGAGGAATGTAAAATAAGAGTTGGGAATAATTTTCTTTAAAAACTACAATGCCTTTCTATGTTCAAATTCTCAAAGGCATTGGCAAATTTACTGAGAATACAGAGATTTTTTTTACCTAAGGTTTGAATTTGGTCTTTCTCTGGGTCAGGAGCATTCTAAAGTTTCTAAGAGCAGAGGAGCAACAGGGAGGCAGGTCCTAGAACCTTGATGAAAATTTTGTGTGTTCTGAAGTTATCGGTCTCAGAATGAGCTGCATCTGATGGAAGATGATTGGCAGGAGCTACGGAGTCAGAACACACATGGTATAAAAGTGCATGCTTTGTAGTAAATTGGCATAAGTGTAGTGTCTGCATTATAGTTTCTCAAAATAGTCCTGGGTTGTACCTAATGAGTCTTTTCCTTATTACTCTATCTCTTGTAATGGAATTATGCTCAGCATTATGCCATCAATATGCTGCCTTCTAACTCTTACATTATGAGAAATATCTGTTATCATGATAAATTGTATGATCATCTAATCGAAGAAAACTCAAGAGAAAAAGACCTCAGCCTGGATATTGCTGCTTCTGCTCAAAAAAAATCCAAAACAGACATAACATGGTAGCAGCAGATGCCTTCTTGATGCCCTGCTTGCCATTGATTCAATTCCTTCCCCCACTACATCCTAAGATGTAAGTTAAGAGTGCAAGTGAGACACTGAGACCACACTGAGGAGCTAGAGTTCTCAGCTCAACTCTATTGTTGTTGAGCCTCCACTGGCTTTTCAATGACTTTTCAATTCTGATTGCCCACCGCTCTCCTCCCCCTGGTACTTCTGCACAGCTGGGGAGAAATTAAAATAGAGATTGTCACAGCTATGCTCTCTCAACTAGGAACTGTCATTAGATGACTGACTAGATAGGTCAAGGCTTCCGACCCAAATGTAACTAAAACATAATGCACTATGTCTTCTTCCAAAAGGTGTGTGGTGGGGCAAAGTAGGTTCTAAGACCTATTGACTTGAAGGTGTTAGGTTGTCTGGAGAAAGAACATTCATAGGGTTGGAATACACACAAGCGCCTGTGTTCTCTTTCCCTGCAATGTAACTATTTAAATAATATATCTTGTTGAATAAGAAATACAAAATCTTGCTGATAATCCAACACAATTGACTTACTTTATAATCTAATCCCCCCAGAAAATTGGAGGCTTAGACAAACATACAGTGAAGAAAGAACATATATCTTCTATGTACTCCCACATGAGGAAAATTTGGCTCTTGGCAACCCTATATTTTTAGGTCGTTTTTATTTCTAAATATTAGAAGTAGTTTATATATGTTAAAATTTAAATAATAAAGACTATAATGAAAAAACTCACCCTACTCTTCCCAACACTTTGCATAAAGTTTTGGTCAATTACTTTAAATTTAACTAATTATGTTTACTTTGTAAAACTGTTTATGACTTCATTACCTTAATTTAATTATGCATATACACATTCAAAACTACATTTATATGTCATCTATAATGTATGAGGTACTATCAGTTCAAAATCTATGTAAACTACTACTAATTCTACTGAAACTTTCTGAATATCTCTCAGGTGACAATGCTAGTTTTGTTGTTATTAGCATCATAAGCGTGAATGAGTAGCTTTATTGTTTACTAGGGTTGAAATTAGTCCAAGAAAAGAACACATCAAGAAAAGCATTTATACATATGGATCGGAAGAGTCAGTGTTGGTAAAATGTGGCCAGCATTATCTATATATTGAGTATAAACGTTCTTTTCAATACCAAGGGTATTCTTTACAGAACTTAAAAAAAAAAACCAAACAATTAACTTCATATGCAGCCACTAAAAGTACCTCCTACGCCAAACTAAGCAAAAAGAAAAACAGAAGCAGTTCTCTATTTGATATAAAAAATATTCTAGAATTCTTTAGTAATCACTGCATAAAAAACAAATACTGTTAAAAAAGAAACAAACATAAAGGACAATGGGACCAAAGATAGTTTTCAGAGGTAAACACAAATATCTATCAAGAGATTAGAGAATGCACTAGGAAAATATTGATATTTTCAATAAGTGGTGCCTGAAAATATGAGTACCAACATGTTCTAGAATGACAGCAGACCCCTATCTCTTGATAGCTCCAAACGTCTATTCCATATCAATCTAAAACTTGAAAGCAAAACCTCAACTATGAAACTGTTAGGAGATAGCTGAGACATGGAAATTGTCAGAGATATTTTGAAGAAGACCATGAAATCACAGGAAACAAAAGCAAAATTACACAAATACCGTGCCATTAACCTAAATGTTGCTACAAAGTAAAAGAAGCAAGGGTCAGAGTGAAAATGAACCTACAGAGTAGGAGAATAGTTGCAAGCTATACATCTAACAGGTGGTCAGTGTCTACAATAAACATGCAACTCTGAAATCTCCACAACAGCAAATAAGCAGTTTCTTTTAAAAAGTCACATTGCCCTAAATAGATTGTCACAATGAGAATAGGCAAATACATATCACACATATGAAAAAGAATTTTGCCGTAAAAATCATTGGAAAAACGCATATCAAAGCCACAGTGAGACATCATTTTGCTCAAGTAAGATTGGCTATTATCAAGCAGACAAAAGATAATATATGATGGTAATAGAGAATAATATGAAGATTCATTTGAAACTGAACATAGAACTACCACGTGATCCAGCAATCCAATTTCTGAGCATATATCCAAAGGAAATGAAGTCTGTTTGTCAAAAAGACATCTACACTCCCATGTGTATCAAATCATTGTTCACGAATCACCAAGAAATGAAAACCACCCCAGGCTCATTGACTGCAAATAGGTGGAGAAGACACTGAACACAGACCCAATAGAAACCTATTCAGCTATTAAAAAACAAAACAAAACAAAAAAACAGACTCTGTCTTTTATGAGAACATGAATGGAGCTGGAGCTCATTCTGATTAGTTAAGTAAGCCAGATAGAGAAAGACAAATCTTTCCATCCCTATGTGCAAACTAAAACATCATGTCATAGAAACAAGGAACACAGTTGAGAAGTTATTTTTAAGCCAGGGAAGCAGAGAAGGAAGAAAGTTAGATAAGAGATGACCAAAAAAGTCAGGAATCGCTGTTTGTTTTCTAGTGCACAGTAGCATGCACAATAATGTGTGATACATTTCACTGTAATACCTGGAAAACTCGAGTATGAACATTTTGAACTTGTAGAATTGATTAATGTTTGAAGATCTAGAAGAATGCATTGCTAATATATTACACACTCTATACACGGATTGAGTTGTTACATTCTACTCCTTGAAAATGTACAGATATTTCAAATAAATGCCATTTTGAGTTGAAAACCGAAACCAAAATAAGAAAATAGCACAAACACACACAGCGACACACTTACATGTGCTCACTCACCTTCACCCACACAAAGTAAACAAACAAAACAACCACAAGAGAAATATAATAGCATTTATATTTCTTACAGCATGATATAAAAGTGGCTGATAAACAGAGAAGCCCAAGAACAGGGCACCTTTCTGAATCTGAAAGGACCTTATGTTAGGTACATGTTATTCTGTTCAAGGGCTTACAATGAATTCTGGGGCGGTTATATTCCCAGGACTCACAGATTCTGGTCTGAGAGGGGCAGAGACAATGCAGGGCACCAGCAACCAAGAATATGACATTCCAAACGAAGCCAGATATATAAACAATTGCAATTTGATCTGGCAAACAACCCTTCTGGCCACACCCTTATCAGGACTCTCCTATGTCCCCAGAGAATAAACACTTGAGCTTTGCTTGGCTTTGAGCTTCTCTTCCTTGAAGTATAGTGTCTAAGGTTTACATGCTCCTTTTTAAATTTTCTGAAAATCACCAAGGCATAGTTCATAACCACACAGTCTTTTATCATTCTCCATTTGTGTTTTCAAGCCCCTGATTTTCATTCCTTACTGTAGAGGCCTGAGGTTCACATGCTTACAGATAACACTAGAAAAATCATTAAGCATTCAGGCCTTTTTCTCAACAGAAGAAATTGAGACCTGTTCACACAGAAGGCTAGATAACCTGCTGATTCAGTATAGCCAGCCCTCACCCAAATTCTGCAGAGGATTGTTTCTCAGTCAATATGACCCATTCTTGTGAAAGAGGTCATGGATGTTTTGCAAAAGACTTGCAAGGGTGTTTCCATGTAGCCATGCCTTAAGCTTTGGTGTGATAATTGTCATAATTTTTTCCAAAGTTTCAATGTGTTTAAATATGTAAAGAAGAGGGGGAGAAAGAGGAGGAGGAGGAAGAGGAGGAGGGGAACATTTGGGGTCAGAGTTCAAAAGTTTGAAGCAGCACAAGCTCCATCATGCTGAACCTAGTTCCTTCTTAGCTCACACAGATCATTTTCTTGCTAGCCATGATGCTTGCAGGGACCTCCACACCATACATCTGTCTGCTTCCTCAGCAGCCTTCCTCCTACCGTTGTTCCCAGGGAAACCCTAGTCCGTAGGAGGATGGAGTCATGCTCTTTGGTTTATTTTCCCACTGTTAATTCCATCCTTTTAAATATTTCTAAGATATTTTCTTAGTCTTATCTTTCCAAAAATCACTATATTCAACACTATGTATGCCACCCTGAATGTATTATTTTTCCTTCTCAGTTTAGAATATTTAAATCAATAAGGTAATAAACTTCATTTGCTTCAACACTTATTGTATTTGTTTCTAACAAGTTATTTTACATGGAGGCTTGAGGAGCGCAGATATCCATTCTATCTTTGCCTTATATACAGAGATTTTTAACATAGTGATGAGAGAATCATATTAAGCAAGAGTTAGATTATTTTGAAAGGCAGTGGAGTAGAATTGTTCAAACTACATAAAGATAGAGCCCAAAAGACCTGTAGCGAGAAATTGCAGCTGTTCAAGGCCACTGTCACTATTTCAGCTGGAAACCCTGGTGTATGCAGGAGGCCAGCACAAACAGTACAAATGTTCCCATACTGTGCCAGCTGGGGGAGGAGTCAGAGGGCAGGTAACACATAAATGTCCCAGTTCAAGCCTTAGGGAAGGAGACACACTGAGACGTGAAGTCAATGCACTGAATTCTTCCACTATTTGAAGTTGCCCTGACCTACCTACTAGGCAACAGAGGGTGATAAAGAGGAACACTTGGAAATGAGGGACGGTGAGTGTTCCTCTTTCACCTTCTCTGGCATCCTAGCTCTCCAGTGTGAAACCATAGGTCAGTGAAGGAGAACAGGCAGAACCCAAGTCTGCTCCAGATGCTCAAGAACAATTAGTCTGACACACCCTAATCATGACCATTTTAATTTTAAGCCAGTGTGTTAAATTATGTAGAGTTTGTTTAGCAATGTTCACAAACTTTCACATTAATCATCGCTGAATCTAGTTCTTCTCATGCTCCAGACCAGTCCTACTCTCTAGCCCCTCCCCATTTTGTTTCTGGCAACTACTGATTACTTACTTTCTCTAAGGGTTTTATAATGTTCATATTCATGGAATGAAACAACAGGACTCTTTTGTATCTAGCTTCTTTCATTAGCCATAATGTTTTAAAGGTTCATTAGTACAAACTCATTCAAAGATCCCCAGACAATTTGAACATGTAGTTAAAACTGTGACCACTGCAAGATCCGCTGTCCCTACATTGAATGGAAGCACTGGGGGAATCCAGGGTTTTAGATTTACTTCGGGTTTTTAAACAATCTTTGATATCCAAGGAGAATTAATGATATGTTCTCCCCCCCATCCCTCCATCCCTTCCTCACTTCCCTCTTCCCTCTCTCCCATAACTTCTACCAGTATCCCCACATTCCCATTAAAGAACACTGATAGATGTAAGAAATAGGTCAGATGTGTAATAATCCAGTCAAGCCTGGCTCAGTGTCCCATTGATAACCAGTTAGTACTTTCATTCGGCATCCTCCTGGTTGCTAACATTTGGATAAATTTTTTATCACTTGAGCATGGGGAGTGTACGTTTGCAGCCTCTACAGACTCTGGAATTTTTTAAAAACAAGTCCAAGGTTAGAGATAAGTGAAATAAGTGCTTGAAATTGGCTTTCATCTCTGCTTTGTTTGAGACACATTGCATGTAATCACACATTGATACTGGGGCTAATGGCATGATAATTAACAAGAGAAATGCATTGTGATCAAATTGTCTTTTTTAATTATTCCAAGGCACTGCACCATCAGCTGGAAAGAGACAGTAGTCTCCCGGAGGAGGGTTGGCTTGGGCTTGCTGTTATCTGGATTATTGCTCTCCTGGAACCTAGCACAGATTTAACCTCAAAAGCTCATATGTACTCTTCCTGTCTCACAACCAGTAAGATAGACTTTTTGGATCAGTGGGGAAGGATTTTCAGTGGGGTAATTGAGTCACAAAGTTCAGTAGAATCCTAGATTCTCTGAAGAGAGAATAGGCAAGCATGACAGGACTCTGTTCTGCTGCAAACTGTTGAAACAGAGGTTCAGCTTGAAAAGTCAGTAAAATGCTATATGAGAAAATGTTTACTGATGATTGAGGTATAAACTCATTGATGTATGGGTTCTCCTATACCAAGGCTACCCTGGGACATTTAAAAAGAGAGAGAGACTTGGCCTTATGCTGTTATCACTTAAAAAGCCTGATAGTTTTAAATTTTGTGTGTGTGTGTGTGTGTGTGTGTGTGTGTGTGTGTTGAATGCTCTATCTTTTAAGACATATACATGTATATTTATCTCCCATCTTTGGTGGTAAGTCAACCTGACCTCTTTTTAAAATAAGTCTGCCAAATAAAGCTATATTTTTGCATAATACATCCATAATGCATTCTTCATGCTTCAAAGTTTTGCTATCAGTAAAGTAGAGCAAGAATATAAAACACTTGTGAAGCTATGAGAGTTCAGACTTACAGATTTCTAAATGTCAATTTTTTTTACAATGCCTTGCCAACACTTATTTCAACAACAACATCGGATGTGAGAGAAGCTGAGACTTATGGCAAGTGCACCATTTTAAAACACACAGCTAGTATAGATATTGACTCTTTTCTTGAGGTTTTTTATTGGTGTGCTAAATTAATTTGGATAATTAAAATTATAAACAAGGTATGAACTGGTTGGCGTAAATATAGCTGATAAGCATTTAGGAGAGAACCGGGATGTGGATGTTACAATAGACTTTTCCCAGTATTTAGTGGATCAGGCATATTGATCATTATTTTGAGAGGAAATGGTGGTTACTGATTAGCATAGTTGGAGAATTAAAGAGAAAGTTGCCAGAAATCTCCTACTGTTCCTACCAGGATCAAGAACAGACGGAAGTATTATTTCATAAACAAGGCAAAAAATAAAAAAACGATAAAACGAAATAGTCTTTAAAGTTGATTTCTTATATACTATTCTGTGAGTCCCAGATGACAAACACTGAACTAAAAAACCTAGACTACACTGTTGGACTTGGGTTTTGCTTTTATCTGATTAGAGCTGTCCTTTGTTTTGTCCTCATGGAATAAGAAATTATAAAATTTACTTTGGAATTTACAGAAGCCCATAATTAAGAGACGTTAACATTTTAAAGAGATCTTGAGCTTTTTTAAGTGTTAAAAAATGTAAAGACAATTGGACTGTTTTATTTTGTGAGAGTAACATGAGATCTTGAACACAGTAATAAAAAGGATACAATTTAATGTGATTATTTTGTGTGTCAAAGTTGACAAGGGTACAATGTCATAGTTTTCATCAAATTGTCACAAGCCTGAACAAACATGGGAAGAGGAGATCTTGCCTGTGGAACTTCCTCCATCAGATTATACCAGGAGCATGCAATTACTAATTGATGTGAGAAGTCCCAGCCCAGTGTGTGCAGTGTCATCTTTAGGCAAGTTAACTTTGGCAATGTAAGGATAGGAGCTGATCTAGCTGGTGGATAACCAGAAGCTTCATCCCTCCTAACTAGCATCATGGTTCATGGTGCAGTATTAGAACACTAAAGGGAGGAGAAAGGTAATAAAAATTACCGAGCTACAAACCCTGTGACCTCCAAGAGAGACTCGCCTTCAGGATATATAGGTGATATACTGGCACAAATATTATAGGAGCAACTTTCTGATTAGGTTTAAGACTCACTTCATGATATAGAACCTGCCACTGCTAAAAGTGACCAAAAAGTCTGAGACTAGACAGGTCATGGGCTTAAGGGGAAACATACCACTATTATTCAGCTAAATTAACATAACAATAAAATGACTCATAATGACTACACCTGTAGATCAGTGCCTTGCTCATTCCATATCAGAGAAGCTTCTTCTTGCAGTAGATGGGAATTAACAAAGAGACCCACAACTGCACAATGTGCAGAGAGTTCAAGATTTTAGTAGTACTCAATCCTAAATGTATTATCTTCATCAAAGCCCTCCTCATAAGGTCAGGGTGCTATGCAGAAGAAGAGGCAAATATTGTAAGAGGCAGAAGTGGTGAATTAATCCAAGGAAACAGATCTAGACGCATGTGAAGTCACAGAGACTATGCCAGCACACAAAAGGCCCATACAGGTTCAAGGCAGACCACATTCATCATTGAGAGGGGCAAATAGCCAAGAGGTCCTACTGCTAACCAAGAAACTATCTGACAACAAGAAGTCAATGTTCTTAATGTAGTGGTATCCCCTGGTATAACAACCATACTCCATAACGACCACATCCAGGAAAGCTGACCAACAAAAACCAACTCAGTGGTATTTTTATGGGTGCTTGCTTAATTTTTGTTTTAACTTTTTGTCTTATTAGTCTTTTACCTATTTGTTTTGATTTTCATTGGAGTGTGGTTTCTACTTTTTTTTTTTTTAAAGAGTAAGAAACGAGAGAGCAGAGAGCAAGAGAAAGACATAAAATTGGATTCTTAGAGAGGTGTGGATTGCTAGAGAGGACTTGGAAGAAGGCAAAAATTATCAAAATATAATGGGAAAATGCTAATAAAAATTAACATAGAATTCCGCTCTGATATAATAATTCTACCTCTAGTAATATCCTTAAACTGAAAGCAGGGTCTCAGAGAGATATATCTACAGTTATAGTCATATAAATATTTAGATCCTACATATCTAAAACATGAAGTGACACACTAAAAAAAGAAAAGAAGAAAGAAAGAAAGAAAGAAAGAAAGACAAAAGAAAAGGAAAGAAAGAAAAATTAGTTGATCATGAAGAGTAAATCAGTAAACAACAACATTCCTCCATGTTCTCTACTGAAGTTCCGGCCGCCTAGTTCCTGCCCTGATCTCTTGTCCTGGTTTTCCTTGATGATTCACTGTAATCTAAAATAAACCTTTCCCCTCTCAGTTGTTTTCAGTCAGTATATTTTCCTCAAATTAACAGAATCCAAACTATGACAAGCAATCTTAATAATGACTACAATTCTACACCGTCTTTTCTCTTCCTGAAATTTTTAGATGTATGGTTAGACTATGGTTGTTACCAGAGGTTTGGATTTGGGAGTGACTGTTGGGTAAAGGTTAGTCAACTTATTGTTGGACAAAATAATACAGATTTAGGGAAGAGATACAACATGTCTCATTAAGATAACTGTCATGCTGAGAACTTTATCATGGACATAATAACTACTCTACTGTGCTGGCTCTGAGACTGTCTTATGCTTCCTGGTGATCACTTGTAAACACAGGCTTCTCTGATCTAAATTACAGTGCAAAATCAAGATACAAGTAAATAGGGTGCCTGAGTCCAGATGGAAGCAACTCCAGCACCTGAACTTATTGATCTATTGTGAAGACTTGAGATGATAGGAGATCTGACTCTGAAGTTAATTTTTTAACATGTTTCTCTAAGGTACCAGGTGGTTAGTACTGAGACTGGATTTTCTATGATCATTCCATAACCAAGGAGTATAAAAAGTGGTGTTTACTGTACTATATACATTTACCACCAGAATTGCTAATATGGATCATTTGGCATTTTGGTATTTCTTAGAAGAAAAGCCTATGAAGATCTCCTGTCAGAGGAGAGACATGACATACAGCACTGTCCTTATGACTTGTGACAATCATTCAATCCTATTGGCTCCTTGTAGTTTAATGAGAAGTAACCTTACTATACCTCACTGTATTACTTTTTTAGTTAAAGCCACGATCTCAACTGTATCTTGACTATTTTTCTTCATAACTCAGCATCATTTCTATGACAGTTCAAATGTGATGATACAGAGGTAAGAACACAAGTAGCTATAATAACACACGTCTACCTTTTTGACATATGAAACCTATCTGAAATAATACTCAATTCTTCTACCAGGAAAGCACATTCAGCTTTCTTAGAATAAAAGCTTGATTTGAAGACAAAGCAAGGTATCTGCAGAGAGAAATAATAGCACTTTGCATTTTGTCCTAAGTGGGGCTTTCCTGAATCACAAAAGATCATTAAAAGTACAAAAATAAGCTAACCATAAGTGGGAGGAGAAATCATTTTTAATGGTTTTAAAACTATTTTCCTCCTGTAGAGTACTCAGTTTATAGCTCCATTAAAATATTACTGATATAAACATATTTTAATGCTCCATTGGATATTTTATCTTCCATTTGAAACTTGAATTTATTTAGGATGAGGGAATAGTATTCAGGATAATGAGCTAGAAGATTCTAGATAACTGTCAGAGCTACTCTGAGAAGTAATATGTTCAGAAAATGAAAGCATGCTTATCTTTAGAGTCTTTCAGAGACAGTTTTGCTTCAGAGTGGAAGACAGGGTGCAGATTCTTGGCTCAGCAGCCTGACAGGGGAGCAACTGGCTCTAGAATTCTTAGTAATATTACGGATTCTGTTTGCTTGATGGGTGTGCTCCTTATAGTTTCAAACCACCACTGGAATGTGGTCTCCCTATCCCTCAGAGTAGACTTTATGTGACCTATTCATTATCGTCTCTGTCTACACTCAGAGTTCAGAGGATTCTGGTACACAGCTAAATTAACACATTGTCCAGAAGAACCCCATACAGAGACTACTCATCAAGTTTTATTGATCAAAAGAAACTCTTACATGCTTTTAAGACACTTAATTGCTCTGGGACAATATATTTTCCAGCTCTTTTGGGCCATTTGTTTCCAGTTTCTCACTGATGTTAAAATCAGCATAGCTGGTCCAGGAAATAACTCAAGTTCCTTGAATAAGATAATTTTAGCGCTCTGCAGCCTAACTGCAAAATTGATTTCTAATAAACAAATTTGGATTGCAAATTCTTGACTTCAAGTGCAATGTCCAGGGCCTTAGAGGAGTCCGGGCAATAAGAATATTAGTTTCTAGAAGTTCACCCTCACCCTCAACACACACACACAATTTTGGCTCTAATATTTTTTCATCATTACCAGCACAACTATATAACTAGGAAATATCACAAAATATCTAACAAGTCAGCAGATACAGACATTGAAAAGACATAACTTTTCTTTTAAAAACTTAATTTCATGAAGAAAGCCAATGCACTTACTTAAATTTAGAAATTATGCTAATTATAATGTGTTTGAGATGTTAATGATTTACAGACTTCTATTTGAGCTGATATTTCATCCTGGGCAGAGCAGGTCAAACTAAAACATCACCTCTATACTGTATTATAAAATCACACTGGATTCTGAAATGGACCAGTTTTCAGAAACAAAAACAAATGCCAATCATATTCACATCAGCCAGTTAGAAGGAACCTTACCTGAGGTACCGTAAACAAGTCCCTGCAAGATAAACAATTCTAACATAACCAGTCCAACTTTCTGTCTGCATCACAGGTTTGTTTGATTGATTTGGTTTGGTTTGGCTTGGTTTTGTTGGTTTGGTTTGGGTTGGTTTGGTTTGGTTGGTTTGGTTTGGTTGGTTTGGTTTGGTTTGGTCTGGTCTGGTTTGGTTTGGTTGGTTTAATTTGGTTTGGTTGGTTTGTTTAGTTTAGTTTGGTTTTTTCTGCCTTTAAAGTCAGGCTTTTCTGCTCAATTCAGTGGAACAATCATTCTATTTTTATAGAATGGAACATTCCTCAATTTTAAATCATGAAGCAAAATTTAAATAATAAAATCATTCAATTAAACTTACTATAATTTTATCTCAAATTCAAAGACTGTGATATTTTCTTGTTGGTTTTCAACTGCATTCTTTCTATGCATTTTGAAGTGTATGTCAATCCAAACAATTTAATATCATTATTTCTGGATCACCAATTACCATACTGTGGTTGAATTTCTACTGCTTTGTTAAAATACTTCAGGTTCTACATTTAATTTTTAAAAAATTTATAGCATTTGAGGTCTTAGAACATGGCACTAAACATTCACTGGAGATATCACAACAAAGAAGATGGTATGATAGTGGAAGGTTAATGAGGAGAACATTTATGAGAGAAGATTAAAGGATGAGACCATAAGCCAGAGACCAGGAAGGTCCGTTTGTGACCTGTTCACATCAAGTTTCCATCCGAAAAACTAACCCATCCTGAGAAGCCAACATCAACATCCTTGAGGTCATGGCCTTCCAAGGCTAGGGTTCCACCTTTTAAAGATCCTACCTCTTCTTCATGTTACCTCTCTACTGACCAAACTTCTACCGAATGAAACTTTGACGACTCCAATTATACTAGAATATAGAACCAGCACTTTTCCTTATTACTTAATTGAGTTCAAGAAGCCAGTCAGTGTTCCAATTCCCTTCCTTTACCCCTTCTTGATGCCTCTCAGATATGCACAAAACTCCAAACACCATGACTCCTTATGTTATGTCACTCTAAAAAGAAATAATGAATTGTTGACATAATACTGCTGCAATTCTACAAAGGACATAAGACGAACACCTGATGCATCCTTTTGTGATTAATAGTTTGTTTTAAAAAAAGGTGTTATCCTTAAAACATATTGTGAACTATCATTACAATATATTGATAGCATTTTATCTTAACTATCCAATACATCCTCTTTTGCAAAAAAAAAATAAAAATAAAAAAAAATAAATGAAGACAGGAGACAATTTAAAACATGTACATTTGTTATATGTTTTAGAACTGTCCAGAGAATGTAATTTTTTTCCACTACCAAATTCTTCATTGCAGAAATAATAGATAAACTAGTGTTGAGAATGATAACTTGATAGTAGAACATAAAACATGTAAACAACTTTTACTCCAAGAACCTTATTTTGGATGAGACAAAAGTGAGTCATAGAAACAATAAATATGTATAAATATAAATATTATAAAAAAATACAATAAAAATAAATGCTGTAGAACCAATTTCAGTCAGATATAAGAAGAAAACAAGCCATGTGGCCCACATTTGTCACTGGATTTCTCATTTACTTAATTATTTTTAACTATGTTGCTCCTGCATAAAAAAATAATTGTTGAGGTTACAAGTGGTATGAAATAAACTGATAGTTCTTGGCAATTCAAACATTTATGTAGATGTTAAATAGGAAGTAATTCATTTAAATAGTATAATCACATTTCCAATTCATCAATATGCAGACAATGCTTAGCATGTCAGAACTGAAAAAAAGAAAAAAAGAAAAAGAAAAAATTCTCCAAATGCCTGAAACTCTTTCTACAAAATAATATAAAGAAAATAACAGAGAAGACTGGTGCTAAAAATTGTTTCAGTGATATTACTTTTTGAGATTTACTAATCTGTATATATTGCCCATTGTTCTCATGATATTCTAGACTGGTTTCTATCTAAATACCTTCATAATATCATCACTTATATTGAAAAATTAAAACAAATCACAAGTTGTAGGAACTGCCATTTACAGATATCACAATGCTACTCCTTTTGGAGGAGATTGCTTTCAGGGGAGGTAAATAGATACATCCCAACAGAACTCCAGGTATAAGCTCATGAATAAAAAGTGAAGATCTTCCATCCCTGACAGCAGCCACTAGGTCTTGGTCAAGCCACTTGTGAATTATAGTGTGCTGTATTTGTGAACTGTGAAGACATGTGGTCTCTGTAGCAGCTTCAGCATTCTAGGAGTTGCAGTTACAGCTGTTTACATGAATTTTAACTTAAAAGCATTTCTATATTCCCTAAAGAGTTTGTGTGGAGCTCTCCTCAAGGACAATCCTATGCACAGTACCCAGCACTGACTACTGAACACACTTGGGCATCACCCTCCACAGTGGAATACTGAGATGATTGCACCATGTCAGTTGCTGTCAGGAGTCTGAGACATGAAGTATGAAAGAAATTCTAATTATCAGACATTTTTATCAAAAGTATGCTTTAAAGAGTTTTGACAGGGGCTGATAGGTTGCAAAGTTAAGAAAGAACTTGCTTTGTGCACATGAGACCTTGAGCTCAACACAAATAAAATCTTGGTTAACATTTTACTGAAGCTTTTATGCAAACTATAAATCATGTTGTTGTTTTTCTTTAATTGGCAGTTTTAATGTTGAAAATTGCCAAATATCGGCTAAGATGCACATGGTAAATACATAAATATTAATGTTCTGCATGTTACACTATCAAGTAATTTGTACTTAAAGCAGGATTTCATAATGAAATTAAGTATAAAAGAAAGGTAAAGAGATCATAAGCTTAAAATATGCAATGAAATATTTCTTTCTTCAATTTTGAGTCTAATTCCTTCATAATGCTCAAAAAAATAAAAGTGTAAATTCTTCAAAACCAAAAACTTCAGGGTGTTTTTTAACTTATTTTTAATCTCAATATGCAAAATCTAATGTTGCAAATACATTAGAGCCCAAATAATCACATTAAGGAAGCATACTGCTTATAGATGTGCACGGTTATTATCCACATCTTCTACAGCTAATAGTGTAGCTAATTTTACCCCTGAATAAAATGTTTACTTTTTAAAACACTTTAAAAGTAGTTAACTTGCAAATATTTTTAATTATACACATTTTATTTCCTGTAGCAAGTCATGTAAATCTTGATTATATTTTTGAAAGTTTAATGGTGATATTTGAAAATTTCATTATTGCATCTAGCCAACGGTAGAAATATAAGCATTTAAAAACACAGTGCTCTTGGAAAACTTTACATTTTTGGTTTGGTTTTTTTCTGGGATGGTTGGAATTTAACTCAGGCTTTGGAGATGACGTGCAAAGACTCTACTATTACGAGTCGCCGCTAATTTGTGTACATGTGTAAGGAGGTAATATTTAGTCTTGTGTTATGAAATTGCCTTCTCTTGTTCTTTTTTTTTTTTAAAAAGATTTCTTATATGTATATGAGTACACTGTAGCTATCTTCAGACACACTAGAAGAGGGCATCAGATCCCATTACAGATGGTTGTGAGCCACCATGTGGTTGCTGGGAATTGAACTCAGGACCTCTGGAAGAGCAGTCAGTGCTCTTAAACTCTGAGTCATCTCTCCAGCCCCACCTTCTCTTGTTCTAAACTTAAAGTGTTGAACTATTTTACTACAGGAACTGCTGAAATGTTGGTCTCTACAAATCCTGATTAAGTGGGGGAAAGCTGGTTATCAAAGTAAAGAGCGCATCACAGATGGTTCTAACAGCATCCCTGCAGAATGAAGAGCTACCTCAATCCTTCTTAAGGAGTATACTTAAATTCTCAAAAGTCCATCTTCTGCTTGTGTTTCTCATCTAAAGTTGTATCGATTGACTGAGAAAGCTACTCAGCATCTATGCTATGACCAGAACTAACAACACACAATAAGAGCTGACTAAAGGGGAAGGCCTCCTGCACTGACCTTAGGATGTGGCGAGGGATGTCTTAATTATGTAAAGGGATGTTGTGGCCACCTCAAAAGTTTATGTCTATTTTGGGGCACTTCTAGCCCAAATTCCATTTACCAATCTCTAAAGGATCTACAGCAATTTGTAGACTGAGATGATTCTAAGGGAAAAGGCCATGCCCTAAAGTCTCTCTGTGAGCATTAGCCACAAACACACACAGTCAAAAGTTGGAGCCTAACTGGCTATTAAATGTTAATAGAAGAATCATGCATCACTCAAGCCAGCAGTAATTCAGAAAATTACAGAGCCTTAAATCTGGACGGCTCCTCAGAGATCAAGTTGAGTTCTCTCATTTCACAGAGGAGAAAATTAGGTTCACATTGGCTGGAGGCCCCCTCTGATTGCAGACCTGGTGGGAGTACACCAGATAAAACTGTGCCTCCTGTTGTTCCACAGTAGACAGCGCCCTGCAGCAGCCAAGAGTGTGGCTCTTTCCAAGTTTTGTTTCAGATACTGGATATAATAGCATATTAATAGTTTTGGTTACTGGGTATAATAGCATAAAGATACATGCAAAAGTGCCAACGGTATTGGAGACTATTTTCGTTCTTTCTCATAAGGATGAGCATGATTCAATAAACATAGTTTAAACTTGCTATACTTGTTTGGACTTTCATTTAAAACCTTGCGTAACTCTCCTGGTTTTGACTGACATATTGTTAGGTATCTCAGAGAGCCCATTAACAAGACTTGCCTAAATCTACTGAAGTCTATCTCACAGTTGGCTACCTTTATCACATGGAATCCTCACTGCTCCAAACCTTAGGGTATTTGAGGATGGACACATCCTAAATATTTTGTTTGTTTGTTTCTTTTTTTCTTTATGAAGTCCTTGATACTCACTGTACTATTTTGTAAAAGAAGGAAAATAAAAACGTGAATGCCTCTGAGTCTGAAATCACCTTCAGTCAAATGCAGAAGCTTGAAAAAGCATGTATCTTCCTTGAGTCTAAAACACTACAATTCTAATATATAGATCTCAGCAGATGCTCCTAAAGCCAGTATATAGATATAGACAGGTATGTTTTATTTTGCTTCTAGAAAACTCCTTCTAATCATTATAGTTGTCTGTGGACTGGCTGCTTTTAGAAATACAATGCCTAAAAGGGGGAGAAGCCAAGCATGTTTCATGAGCATTTGTGGAAGAACTGAGTATTAAAATACTAACTCAAACCCTAGTAGAAAGACAGATTTAAAATCTTCCTTAATTTGAGATGTGTTGGTGCTCACATTTTCCTCCACAAAATACCTATAGAGTTTCCAGGCTACCTGTAGCATGGGGTAAAGTGCATGCCACCCCCAAGCATGGCATCTTGGAAAATGTCAAAACTACAGAAACAGAATAATTTGTTTGATCTTCTCTCCTATTCTTTTATCAAAAAGTTTGGGAGTTTGCATGTGCTGCAATGCACAGTTGGAGGATAACTTGCAGGAAACAGCTTTCTTTCCACCATGAGGGTTCTTCTCATGAGGGTGGGCTGAGCCCACTGCCATTTGGAGACCTATACATGGCATGGATCCTGCATAATCACAAGAGAAAGAAATGTTGCTTGGAGAGGCCAGCAAGAGTCTAAATGAGTTTAGATTCTAGTTTCTTTACCTTAGTCTAGCTTCTTTGTGACCAACCATTCATGTCATGGCTGTCCATTTGACAACAAATCTAAACTTAAGAATACAAGGTTTGGGTCTTTCTGTACCTAGCAGAGCAGAAGGTGCCATCGTGGGTGTTGACATTTGCCACAAAGATTGAAAGGTTCAGGGCAAGGAAGTCAAGAGCCAGGACATCTACCTGTGGCTGTTAGTCAAGCTCTACAGGTTTCTGGCCAGAGACCAACTCCACTTTGATCAGGTAGTCCTGAAAGGGTTATTTATGAATTGCACTAACCGGTCATCTCTGTCCCTGTCCTGGATGATCTAAAAGATGAAGCTTTCTGGCAGGGAGAACAAAACAACTGTGGTTGTAAAGATGGTCACAGATGATGTGAGGATTCTGGAAATACTCAAGCTGAAAGAGTGCACACTTTGAGTGTGCAGCCTGCTCAAAGTAGCATCCTAAAAGCTGAGGGTAAGATCTTTACCTTCAACCAGCTGGCCCAGGGGAAAAGGAACTGTGCTCCTGTCTGGTCCTCAGAAGGGCCGAGGCTAATGGGCCAGCTGAGGCTACAAAAACTAACCTTGGATCTTACTTTAATAAAAAAAATTTGGATGTCCGGAGGAGGGAAACAAGATTTTCCTGAATGTCCAGATATGTCTTCGTTCTGTGAAGTTTTTATGTACATAAGAACTGGGTTAATTAAATGTTAGGCCTTTCTTGTTCATCTGTAATTCATCGTAGTGTCCTCCACAAGCCTTGCAATGACAGAAAAGAGCTTGTCCTTCTTTCTCCTTTACAGACATGATCACACAGCAGGCTGGATGTGGCCTTCAATGTTGCATCTAAGAGGACGGCCCTTCGCTAGTTTGCATACCATGATACTCAAATTCCTGGTAATAACATTAACAATAGCTTTTCTATCACCTCTCTAGGTTTACTGTACAATTAATAAATTTTGACCACTATGGAAATTAATGTTATCAAAATTAAGCAAGGTGGCGTTATTAAAATACTTCAGTAGTGTTCTTTCCAGTCCCCTACAGAGATATAATTTCTGTTAAATCAACTGCATGGACCTCCTCCTGAGTGAGCAGGTTTAATAATAGTGTAAAAGCCAACATATCACCATCTGCTTAGCCGTATGTACTCCTCCTATGTTTGGCAACAGGTAATATCTTGCTTGACAAGTATGTAATAGCGTGTAGATTTAACACCCTTAACATCCCAAGTCTCTCTGTATAATCAGTCCCAAAGTCTCAGATTTATGTTTCTTTGTTCACCACTCTGTCCACAGATCTGTATTATTCTCTATCTCCATTTATCCTGAACAAATCCGTTAATATGCTGTACTGGTCAGCTGTATGATAGCAGTATATAACACATATTGTAGGAAGCAATAGTGTTATCATTTTTTAGTTGACAAGTCTGTGTAGCAGTGGGAACAGATCTGGGTGAAGTTGGATGTTACTGGCACTGCTCGTAGGTTTAAGTCTTCTCTTTTCTCCAGATCAGGAGCCATCTGAAATAGGCTCTACTTTGCCTTTGAGTAAATAAGAAAACATCCCTAGATGCTTCACAGACATTCCCCACCATAAAACAATATAGTCTGTGATCAGTACAGAAGAGGAGAAACAACCTTTGTATTCAACAAATGAAAGTATCACATTCTATAAAACATATTTGTAGTGGAAAATTTCAGTTACTCCAAATTGGTTCATCAAAGTAGCTATTTGGATAGCTGAAAATTATTATAATTTAAAAAGTCTCATTTCAGTGATCTAAATATCTGTCTTTATACCAATACTATACAGTTTCTATCATTATTACTCTGTGATAGAGCTTGAGGTCAGGGATGCTGATTCCCCTAGGAATTTTCTTATTGTTGAGAATAGTTTTCTCTAGGCTGGGTTTTTTTTGTTCCAAATTAATTTAAGGATTGTTCCTTTTTTCTCTGTGAAGAATTGACTTGGAATTTTGATGGGGATTGCATTGAATCTGTAGGTTGCATTTTGGTTAGATGGCCATTTTTACTATGTTAATCCTACCAATCCAAAAGCATGGGAGATCTTTCTATCTTCTGAGGTCTTCTTAAATTTCTTTATTCAGAGACTTGAAGTTCTTGTTGTAAATATCTTTCACTTGCTTGGTTAGAGTCACACCAAGACATTTAATATTATTTGTGACTATTGTGAAGGGTGTCATTTTCCTAATTTCTCAGCCTGTTTAACCTACACACCTATGGTTACTTGATCTTTGACAAAGAATCCAGCAGGAAAAAAGACAGCATATTCAACAAATGATGCTGGCATAAGTGGAGGTCAGCATGTAGAAGAATGCAAAATGACCCGTTCTTATCTCCTTGTACAAAGCTCAAGTCCAAGCAGATGAAGGACCTCCACATAAAACCAGATATACTGAATCTAATAGAAGAGAAAATAGAGAAGAGCCTTGAACACATGGACACAGGGGAAACAGAACAGCAATGGTTTATGCCCTAAGATCAACAATCGACAAATGGGACCTCATAAAATTGCAAAGCTTCTGTAAGGCAAAGGACACAGTCAATAGGACAAAACAGCAACCAACAAATTGGGAAAAGATCTTTACCAATCCTACATCTGATAGAGGGCTAATATCCAATATATACAAAGAACTCAAGAAGTTGGACTTTAGAGAATCAAATAACCCTATTAAAAAATGGGGAACAGAACTAAACAAAGAATTTTCAATTGAGGAGTAATCAAATGGCTGAGAAGCACTTAAAGAAATGTTCAACTTCCTTATTCATCAGGGAAATGCAAATTAAAACAACCCTGAGATCCCACCTCACACCAGCCAGATTTGCTAAGATAAAAAACTCAGGTGACAGTAGATGCTGGCGAGGATGTGGAGAAAGAGGAACACTCCTCCATTGCTGGTGGGATTGCAAGCCGGTACAACCACTCTGGAAATCAGTCTGGCAGTTCCTCAGAAAATTGGACATAGTACTACCTGAGGACCCAGCTATACCATTCCTGGGCATAAACCCAGAAGATGCTCCAAAGTGTAATAAGGACACATGCTCCACTATGTTCATAGCAGCCTTATTTATAACAGCCAGAAGCTGGGAACAGCCCAGATGTCCCTCAACAAAGGAGTGGATACAGAAAATGTGGTACATTTACACAATGGAATATTACTCAGCTATTAAAAACAATGACTTCATGAAATTCGCAGGCAAATGGATGGAACTTAAAAATATCATCCTGGGTGAGGTAACTCAGTCACAAAAGAACAAACACGGTATGTACTCACTGTTAAGTAGATATTAGGAAAAAAGCTCAGAATACCCACCATACAATTTACAGACCATATGATGGTCAAGAAGAAGGAAGGCCAAAGTGTGGATGCCTCAGTCCTACTTAGAAGGGAAACAAAACAATCATTGGAGGTAGAGGGTGGGTGAGACTTGGGAAGAAGAGCAGAGGGTGAGAGGATAAAAGGAGAGGCAGGATCAGATGTGGGAGGAGACAGGGGAGCTGTACTGAGGGTCAGGAAATTGAACAGAGGTGTGTAGCAATGGGGGATGGGGAACTGGGGGTACCCAAAATAAAGTCCCAGATGCCAGGAAAGCAGGAGGCTTCCAGGACCCAACAGGGATGACATAAGATGAAATATCCAACAAGGGAAAGAGAACCTGTAGAGACCATATCCAGAGGTTAGGCACGGCCCCCAGTTGAGGGATGGGGCCACTCACCCCTGTCAAAATTTTAATCCAGAATTTCTCCTGTGTAAAGGAAATACAGTGACAAAGAGTGGAGCAGAGACTGAAGAAAAGGCCATCTGGAGACTGCCCCACCTGGGGATCCATCCCATATGCAGCCAGCAAACCCTGATATCAAACCCAGACACTATTACTGATGCCAAGAAGTGCTTGCTGACTGGAGCCTGATATGGATGTCTCCTGAGAGGCTAGGCCAGAACCTTACTGATACAGATGGGGATGCTTGAAGCCAAAGATCTGACTGAGCACGGGGACTCCAATGGATGTATTAGGGAAAGGACTGAAGGAGCTGAAGAGGTTTGCAACCCCATAGGAAGAACAACAATATCAACCAACCAGACTCCCTAGAACTCCCAGGGACTAAAACAAATACCAAAGAATACACATAGAGGGACCCATGGCTCCAGCTGCATATGTAGCAGAGGATTGCCTTGTCTGGCATCAAAAGGAGGGGGAGGCCCTTGGTCCTGTGAAGGCTTGATGCCCAGGGTAGGGGAATGCTAGAGGGATGGGGCTGGAGTGGGCGGGTGGGTGGGGGAGCAAGCACCATCATGGAGGTAGGGGGAAGGGTTAGGGGAAGGTGGGGGGGCTGTCTATTGGAGAGGAAACCAGGAAGGGAGATAACATTTGAAATGTAAATAAACAAAACAGCCAATAAATTAAAAACAATGCCTCATTTCTTTGATGGGAATTTAGCATACTCTGCTTTGTTTTTTGTTTTTTGTTTTTCCAATTAGACTTCCAGGTCCCCTGGAAATAAGTCTATTTTTCTCTACATAAAATTGTCCCTTTGAATAATTGAGATAAGTTTCCATTCTAATGTGTACCCAAAGTCTTTAGAAATTCCCCCATCAGTTCATTGTCCAAAGTCCCTAGAAGCAAATGAGTTTATTACCATACAATTCATAAAACAGAAATCGATTTTCAACCCTAGTGAATTACTCACTATCACCACTCTAATTTCTGTAGTCATTCATAAGTAGCTAAACAAAGGAGATTTAAAATTTAAACTTGTTTTAAATTTTTTTCTGGTGCTGGAATCAAGCATAGCTCTATAACTTCTATATTTAAGTTTTAAGATCTTTAAGTTCAAATACAAGAATAGAAGGAAAACTACCCTGTCCAAAACATAGAGTTTAAACCCTCAAGATTTCTGTTGCAATCCAGAATTGGCTTTAATATTAAAATCAGAACTGTAAAAATGTTTGCTGTTTTGCTACTACACGATATCACTTTGCTTTGGAATGAAATATCTTTCCTCTGATGTCGTTATAAGATTTACTACTTTTCCCATATGTGTGTGTGTGGAGGGAGAACTGTGGACCACTTGCACTCTAGACACGTGGACTATCACTGAATCTGCTTCACTCCATACCGAATCCTTCTCAAATGCAGGTGAACTTTGTTTTCTATTTAGTGTGCCTCTGAGGACAGCTGCCTGTCCCAGCACCAGCAGATACATTTCCACTCACCATGATTTCTGTTTCCCTTATATTCATAAGTACCATTATACATATGGATCTCTTACCTCACGGTTCAGGGTTTGTTTGTGTGTGTGTGTTACATTACATTAAAATCTTCCTAGTTACTCCTTCCTAGTTATTCTGCTTATTTACAATTTATATGGATTGCAGTTGGCACTTAATGTAAGAGTTTAACAATTATCTGAAAAGAATGAAGTTAAATAAAGCTTCCACTCTCCTATGCAGCAAGAATTTTGACATCTTGTAACTGTGGTGTATTTTCTCATAATTATTATAGAGTACATTTACTCTGCTTACCTTCTTTCTATTTCTTGAAAATTACATACACACCTCCATCTCCTGACTCCAAATAGCATTTTTACACTTGCATAAAGAGTAGCAAACTACTTTCTTAATGTTGTAATTCCATTGACAATGCGGTACTTTAATATGCAATTTTATACTTTGACTATCAAGGAAAATTTTAGATATGACTCACATTTTAAAATCAATTCTTTCTCCTCTTTAATCCTTGATTGATATTGCAAATTTGTTCTCCTGTTTGAAGTGTTAAAGTCATCCATTTTACAATCAGTGTGGATGAGGTTAAACAAAAAATTATCTGAGATTGCTGAGGTTTATTAGACATATCTAGGCAACAATTAAAAGGAGGAATCCAAAAAGAATGGGGAGGGTTACATGGGAGTTAATGGGTGGAAGAAAGGAAAAGGGAAATGATGTAATTGTACTATAGTTTTAAAAGTAAAGCAATTATTATTTTCAAAAACACATTACCTACCTGACCGGCAGTGTCCAAGATGTCTAAGTAAGCAGGCTCATTGTCGATCCTCACCTGGGTTTTATAAGCATCTTCTGAAAAACATAAGAAAAAGGTTTAGTTTATGTTTGTCCCATAGAATAACTGTGTTTAATTTGAAATTTTGTAAAAAGACATTCTAAGTTACTAGCTGATGTGCTGTTTAAATAAAGAATCAAGAAAGCAAAGAGTATAACATGGTTAATAGTAAAACCTTCGAATGTCTTAGACTATAACACCAGGGCTAAAAAGATAGCTTTGTGACTAAGAACCTTTGTTTTTCCAGAAATTCCAATTTATTTTTCCAGTACCTTTGTGATAGCACCATTTAAGACTCCAGGTCCATAAGATGTGATGCTCCCTTCTGATTTCTATAGGCACCAGGCACGCACGCATGGTGCACATACATGCATGAAAGCAAAAACATTCTACACATAAAAATAAAGTAAATATATCTAAACACATGGAAAAACATCATGATGTTGTTTTTGGCATTGCATGCTTACATATGTTACCATAGGCACAGGCTACAACATTGTAGAAGCCTTTAAATTTCTGATATTCAGAGCTGAGAAGATAGCTTTGATATTTCTGAGAGAAGGGAAGCAGAAAAGCACGACATTTTCAGTACAGGGAAAACAGAGTATATATGCCCATAGATCACTGAATACAGATAACTAACATGTTTGCCTGGGTCTGAAGCTCTGGAAAACCCTCTAAATGTCTTCCTTTTATATATCCATGTATGTTCATATGGTGCTCAACCTACCGTACATATTGCAGCCTGTTTAAATGTATCAGTGGGCTAATGCTATCTGGGCATTCCTGGACTTGAGCTCATAGATTCCCAAAGTTCATATTTTGCCTTGTTCACTGTTCACATTGTAAAAAATGGGCCGACAAATCCATTCCCAAAAGCTTTTAAAGCCTCACTTTGGAGACATCAATAATTACCATGCTGCTGTTTTTAAACCACAACTGGACAGATAAATTATTTTAAAATATCTTTATTCATAAAGCAGAAATGATCAACCATCGGAGATGCTTTTTCCAATTTGCATTCTGGGAACCTCCCACAAATTATAAGCTTGTTTGTCCTGGGAGATAGGAAGACACACATGTGCACGCAAATCACACACATGTGTGATGCACGTTGACATAGAAGCATATAAACAATCCGAAACACACTGTGTGAGCAGTCATAAGAATTTTTAATTGTTTATCCTATTACTCGTTTTTCAGTTACTGGTTTCTCTCTAATATGGAGAGTGTCTGTGGGATTACTGGCTATTTTTACATTTGGAGGCTATTTTTCAGTTTCCTGAGAGAGACATGGTTGTTCTGAGGAGGGGTCTATGAAGTGAGGATCACGAGCAAGCCTCAGATTTCATGTTTGTTTATTTAAACTTAAAGGCCAGGGAAACACCCTCCTGAGGTTGAGGTGCTGAGTAAGGCTGGGATAGTCCGTGTGATCATCCGACGCTGTGACAAGCCAGCACCTGGGACACCCATTAAACGGGAGCCTCTTTTGAGATCAGAAAACCTCTTCAGAAAGAATAGATGGGAACAGGCTGGAAACTAAAATTAGGCCACAGAGCTGAGACTTCTTTTTCTCTGTGTTTTAAGACATGCCCATCCATGTATACATTCTAGCATGGGAAATCTGGGTCACCTTCCTGGCCTGCATAGAAACTAATCCCTTTCATTTCTTCTCTACAAACAACCTTGCTTTCAGTTCCCATTCATCCAGTCCCTTTGAGGCTACCCATGCAGAACATACTGTCAGAAACACTCTGTTGAATGCATATAAACACGTGCCTGAATTTCAACTGTCTGCCTATAGTGCCTATCCTGAAGTGAGCTCATTTATCTTCCCAAGTAAATGGCTAATGTACACAACGCTTCTTCAGGGAGAAATGATCACAGCTGTGTGCTACATTCTTTGAACAAAAAAAGCACAATAGGGTTGCACTCATGGAGACGCCTATCACCTTAAAATGCATCTCAGAAATGTGGATATTTAGCATGAGACTAGTATCTCTTCTTCACTGCTTCTGCAGCAGAATTTTATAAACTAAAACAATAAAGGCTTATATTAAAGCTTTTAATCTATCACAATATATGTATGCTGTGTTGGCTAGCCACTTAGCTTGTTTGTAAGGTATAAATAACTGTACTTTATGAGGCTGAACAGAGTAGAATATGTCATAGTGCATTGGAAATAAGAAAGCACAGATCAAACTCAAGAAACACTATGATGTGGATTTTTAGCCAAACTATATGAAACTTAAATCACATCTGCTATTTCTAACTGTACATATATAAATGCATATTTACCAAGCAGAAGATCATGCAGGAATTAACAGGATACATTTCCAATGACCATCAAATATATTGTCTTGACTAATGTAAAAAACATAAAATATTTGGGAAGACTGATTTTTTTTAACCTTTCCCAGAAAATGTGTATTTATTTAAGTAAATTAAAAATATTTTAGTTGTAAATATTGAGGTCATTTAAGGCCATAAAGTATGTAATTGAGAAAACACCAAGAAAATATTATTGAATTTTTGCTACATGATTTTAACTTATTAGAATACTTCAATACTTCATTCACAATTTACTGCTCAAACCAAATTATATAGTTGATAGTATTTCACTGAAATTGTTTTTCTATAACTTTGAGCCTGTATGTGTTTCCAAGATAGCAATTGTTCACCCAATATTTTTTAAAGACAATAAATAATACAAATGCTCAACTGAGGTGGTTTGGGACCTTTGTCGGAGATCTTCTTACATAAGTCTTGTCTGTTGTACATGTGAGAGCATGTATATATGTGTGTGTGTATTCTGTGCACATGTGCAGAGAGAGAGAGAGAGTAGAAGTACCTGGAAATGGACAGTACTGACTCTTCTGTCCAGATTAAACCCAGCTGACTCAACATAGATACTAATCTGCATTTGCATCAACATGCTTATCAAAATTAAATTCAGTACACATCTGGGTATCTAGTATGCACTCCATACTCTGATGAGCACAAAGTCTACAAAGTTGAAAAGTAAGTCATTAGTTATGTCACATGGAGTTTAAAATGCATTAAAAATAAGCAGACAATCACACTATACCTTGCTAAATGTTCAATGGTAAACTCTTAGAAGTAAACTTATTTAGGCAGAAAGCAAGGGGCACTAGTAGGATTCACTGCTGAGTTTAGCTTAGTCCTCAAAGGTTTCACAAAGACAGAGGGGGAAGCTTGAGGTTTCAGGAAGAAAGAGGGTAAATTATTTCAACTCTGACATACCCCTTATCCTGAACATAAACATTCAGCAAAATACTCAGCATCTTTATGGTTATTTGCTGTGAAAAGGATTTGGAAAGCTAGCTTGGTTTAATGTATAGAATGCATAGTGAGGAAAACAGGATGCCCTTCCCCATCCATGAAACGGCTGAGGCAATGCAGTCATGAAGGTCTGAACCCTGGGTGTTTCAGGAGCTATGAGGCAGTTCGGATTGTTTTCCCACATTGTAACAGAGATGAAGAAATCTGCTTTACTTAGATCTGCAAGGATTATATATGAGGTATATACCAGTTCAAATGTTTTCCCTAAATACAAAGATAAATTCTTGTAAGGGAAGTTGGAAATGCCCAGATTCACCTACTGGTAGTGTGAAGATACGCTGCTGATGATATGTCTGATGAGAATAGACCACCACACACCGAGACGGTCTGCCAATAGTCTTTGGTAGGTAGCAGATCTTTTTTGATATTTACTTTATTTATATTTCAAGTGTTTTCCCCTTTCCAGGTCTTCCCTTCAAAACCCACTATCCCATTCACACTCCCCTGCCTCTACGAAGGTGCTCCCCCATCCACCCACCCACTCCTGTCTTCCCTCCCTAGCATTCTCCTACACTGGGGCATCTAACACCCTCAGACCCAAAGGCCTCTCCTCCCACTGATGGCCAACAAGGCCCTCCTCTGCCACATATGTGATCAGCACCATGGGTCCATCCATGTGTGTTCTTTGCTGGTGGTCCAGTCTCTGGGAGCTCCGGGGGTCTGGCAGTTGACACTGTTGCTCACTCCATGGGGCTGCAAACCCCCTCAGCTCCTTCAGTCGCTTCTCCAACTCCTCCATCTGGGATATCATGCTCAGTCTAATGGTTGGCTATGAGCATCCGCCTCTGTGTTTGTCAAGGCTCTCTCCCTGAGCCTCTCTGGAGACAACTTATCATGTTTCCATCAGCAAGCACTTCCCAGTATCCACAATAAAGTATGGGTTTGGTGGCTGTATATGGGATGTATCACCAGGTGGGGCGGTCTCAGGATGGACTTTCCTTCAGTCTCTGCTCCACACTTTGTCTCCTTATTTCCTCCTGTGAGTATTTTGTTCACCCTTCTAAGAAACACTGAAGCATCCACATTTTGGTCTTCCTTCTTCTTAGACTTCGTATGCTGTATGAATAAAATCTTGAAAATTTTTCTAAACTTATAGGTTAATATCAAGTTATCAAGTGAGCACATACCATGTTTGTTCTTTTGTGACTGAGTTACCTCACTCATGATGATACTATCAAGTTCCATTAATTTGCCTGGAATTTCATGAAGTCATTGCTTTAACAGCTGAGTAGTATTCCATTGTGTAAATGACCATGTTTTAAGTATCCATTCTTCTGTTGAGGGACATCTGGGTTGTTTCCAGGTTTTGGCTATTATAAATATGGCTGCTATGAACATTCTGAAGTATGGGTCTTATTACATGTTGGAGTGTCTACTGGGTATATACCAAAGAGTGGTATAGCTATGTCCACAGGTCCAATTTTCTGAGGATCTGCCAAGCTGATTTCCAGAGTGGTTGTACCAGCTTTCAATCCCACCAGCAGTGGAGGAGTGTTCCTCTTTCTCCATATCCTTGCCAGCATCTGCTGTCACCTGAGTTTTTGATCTTAGCCATTCTGACTGGTGTGAGGTGGAATCTCGGGGTTGTTTTGATTTGCATTTCCCTGATGACTAAAGATGTTGAACATTTCTTTAGGTGCTTCTCAGACCTTCGACTTTCTGTTGTTTTGGTTGCTATTGAAGATAATCCTTAATCCATAGTGATCTGATAGGAGGCATAGGATAATTTCAATCTTCTTATGCCTGTTGAGGTCTGTTTTGTGAAAGTTTATATGGTCAATTTTGGAGAAGGTGCCATAAAGTAATAAGAAGAAAGTATATTTTTTGATTTTGGATGAAATGTTCTATAGATATCTGCTAAATTCATTTGGTCCATAACTTCTGTTAGTTTCACTGTGTCTCTGTTTAGTTTGTATTTCTATTTTCTTTCCATTGATGAGAGTGTGGTGTTGAAATCTCCCATTATTATTGTGTGTGTTGCAAGGTGTGCTTTGAGCTTTAGAAAAGTTTCCTTTATGAATGTCGGTGCCCTTGCATTTGGAGCATAGATGTTCAGAATTGAGAGTTCTTGGTAGATTTTTCCATGCATGAATATGAATGAAGTTTCCTTCCTCATCTTTTTGATGACTTTTGGTTGAAAGTCGATTTTATCCAATATTAGAAATGCTACTCCATTTGTTTCTTGAGAACATTTGCTTGGAAAATGGTTTTCCAACCCTTTACTCTGAGGTAGTGTTTTTGTTTGACACGGAGGTGCATTTCATGTATGCAGCCAAATGCGGTGTCCTGTTTATGTATCCAGTCTCTTAGCCTATGTCTTTTTACTGGGGAATTGAGTCCATTTTATGTTAGGAGTTATTAAGGAATAGTGATTGTTGCTTCTTGTTATTTTCAATGTTATTTTTATGTTTGTGTGGCTTTCTTCTTTAGGGTTTGTTGGAAGAAGATTACTTTCTTGCTTTTTCTAGGGTATAGTTTCCCTCCTTGAGTTGGCGTTTTCCATCTATTATTCTTTGTAGGGCTGGATTTGTAGAAAGATATTGTGTAAATTCAGTTTTGTCATGAAATATCTTGGTTTCACCATCTATGATACTTGAGAGTTTTGCTGGGTATAGCAGCCTGGGCTGACAATCGTGTTCTCTTAGGGTCTGTATGGGATCTACCCAGGATCTTCTAGCTTTCATAGTCTCTGGTGAGAAGTCTAGTGTAATTCTGATAGGTCTGCTTTTATATGTTACTTTACCTTTTTCCCTTACTGCTTTTAATATTCTTTCCTTGTTTTGTGCATTTAGTGTTTTGACTATTAAGTGATGGGAGAAATTTCTTTTCTGGTCCAATCTATTTGGAGTTCTGTAGGCTTCTTGAATGTTTATGTTCATCTCCTTCTTTAGGTTATGGAAGTTTTCCTCTATATCTTTGTTGAAGATATTTACTGGCCCTTTAAGTTGGGAATCTTCACTCTCTTCTATACCTATTATAATTAGATTTAGTCTTCTCATTGTGTCCTGGATTTCCTGGATGTTTTGTGTTAGGAGCTTTTTTTATTTTGCATTTTCTTTGACTGTTGTGTCAATGTTTTCTATGGTATGTTCTACACCTGAGATTCTTTCCTCTATCTCTTGTATTCTGTTGGTGATGCTTGCATCTATGATTCCTGATTTCTTTCCTAGGTTTTCTATCCCCAGGGTTGTTTCCCTTTATGATTTCTATATTGTTTCTATTTCCATTTCTGATCCTGGATGGTTTTGTTCATTTCCTTTGCCTGTTTGATTGTGTTTTCCTGTAATCTTTAAGAGATTTTTGTGTTTCATCTTTAAGGGCTTCTAGTTGTTCACCTGGGTTCTCCTGTATTTCTTTAAGTGAGTTATTTAATTAGTTCTTAAATTCTTTTATCATCATATTGAGATGTGATTTTAAGTCTGAGTCTCCTTTTCTGGTGTGTTGGTGTATCCAGGGCTTGCTGTGGTGGGAGAGCTGGGTTCTGATGATGCCAAGTAGCCTTGGTTTCTGTTCCTTATGTTCTTGTCCTTGCCTTTCACCACCTGGTTATCTCTGGTGTTAGCTGATCTTTCTCTCTCTGACTGTGGTTTTTCTTTCCTGCTAGCCTCTATGTCAGCTATCTCTGAGAAGAATTTGAGTTTGGAGAGCTGTGGTACAGGGTCAGCTCTGGGGTGCAGACAGAAACCAGAAGGATCTTGTTCCCAGCTGTTCCTTGGTTCCTGTGTCCTGCTGGGTCTGCTAGGGTCCCTCTTTGGCCAGGAATTTGAACGGAAGTGGGGATCTTGCTTGTGCTTGAAGGTGTGTCGGCACTCCTGGGAGACCAGCTCTCTCCTGGCACTATTTGGGTATGGAGTTCTGTGGCACAGGATCAGCTCCCTGGCCACAGAAAGAAACCAGAAGGCCACTCCTCTGTCCCTGTGTCCTGAGGGTTCTATGCGAGTTAATCTGAGTAGAGGTGCTGATCTTACCTCCACTCACAGACTTGTCTGCAGTCCTGTGAGGCTAACTCTCTCCTGGTGCTATTTAGATATGGAGTCCTGTGGTACAGGATCAGCTCCCAGGCCACAGAAGGAAACCCGAAGGCCACTACTTGTTCCTTGTGTCCTGAGGATTCCAGGCGGTTCCCTCTGAGCAGAAGTGCTGGTCTTACACCCCCACCCCCCACACCCCAAACCCTACCACCTACCCCTCCCCCACCACACCACACCACCCCTGCTCACAGGCTTGTCCACACTTCTGGGAGGCTAGCTTTCTCCGGGTGCTATTTTTCTAGGTAGCAGATTTGACACCATACCCCTGTCCATATTCTGTACTTGACACTAACAACAGGTTCAATGTGCTAGCACATCCACTGAGAGTGAAGAACTCTGCCAGAATATTGGAATGTGCAGAAGTCTAATCATGGGTAAGATTCTGAACCAAGACTCCTCACAAAAGGCAAAATGAAACTACTATTTTTTACAAAAGCTGACTTTCAGAGGTTCTACCAGATACAATGCAATGGGCTCAAATACAGATTATTTCTCCATATAAATTAAGACCAATTTTATAGTCAGTCTCAAAGACCTACAGACTTTTCAGCTTGGTCTGATGAACACATGTGGTTATAAATTTCCCATGATATGCCCACCAATAAAATCTGAGGATAGAGTTTCAAGCCATATTGTGGTATAGGTTATGTAGAACAACAAAGAATTATATCCAGAGCAAGGAGAGCATTTAAACAAACCACTAAAAGATGAAAACATCTCCGGGAAAAGTAGGCAAGACGTTAAGTGATTTATTTTCTTTCTTAGGGTGGGAATTGTTATATTCGCCAACTTTTGTATATGTGTTTATTTATTATGATTTATATTATAATATTATAGACATTATACATTTGTTTTTCATTCATTGTATTATTTAATTCTTTTTGCATCATGATGAAGAATTGTTATTTCCCTTATGTACACATTAGGAAATAAAAAATCAGTTATACAATTTGCCCAATTTAGAGGCTTTGTAAATATAGAAAATACAAAGATATATCATGTTATATGAAGAAATTTATTACTTATTTATCATGTTTTGTCCAGTTTCTAATGTCTATGCCAATTCAATTTCAGATACTGATAACTTCTTGATATTTCATATTTGTATTGAATAAATGATTTTTCTGATAATGCTAATGAATATGTTCTGTGAGGATAGAATATGAAATGATTTCAAAGATCTGTTATGTCTCAATGGCACAACAGGATTCCCCAAAGTCCACCCTGGCTCTTAAGTCCTTCAAAGATAAGCAACTTAATTTCCAATAAAATTACAAATGAGGTAAAATATTAACACATTATTAACCATAAGCATCTTACCCTAAGATTGCACATGATGAGCTGTCAGTAGAGAAAGTAGATTGCAGCCTTGAAGGAATGGGAAGCAGAGATGATGGAACTGGATGGAATTCAGTGACGACATGAGGTAGAGTAGGCACATAGTTACCAAGACCTGAGAGGATTACTGTGGGAGCAGCATCCTAAAGAGCCTATTCTCAAAGAGGAGGAGGTCAATCAGTTCCTTCTAATTTCCTTCTCAGACTAGAAAAGTGAGGTGATTTTATGTGTCGATGCCTATGAGAGTTATAGCAACTGAATACCATGTTTTAGCATAGAGGACCATGACACAAGTAATTCCATACTTGTCTTCTACGAACTTTGGGAATCCTTAAATTATTAGCTCTGCTAAGAGGAATAGAATAAGTTTTCTACAAATGGAAGAAAAATTGGTTTGATTGATTATATGCAAAAGCAACTATAAGGATGAAGAGAACATGCATACAGAAAACAAGTGTGCTCCACCTTCAGTAGTAAACAGGTACTAAGAATCCACTGTGCTTTGCAAACAGGGCAAACAAAATCTTTAAAGGGGTCAAGGAAATAATTTACAGGTCTCTCTGTCTATGAGTAAAGTATTTTATTGTTGCTTCTTATTGGGAGATGAAATCAGTGCCTAGTATCTTCTAAGCAAAAGTATTGAGTTACGCCAACAGATACTCTTAAAAATGTTTTAGCCCCGCAGTTATTTAGCATAGTACTGCCTTGTCTCACCTCAGTAAGAGAGGATGTCCCTAATCCTGTAGAGATTTGATGCCCCTGGAAAGAGGGATACAGTACAGAGAGCACCTTCTCAGAGGCAAAGAGGGGTTGGGGTAAAGAACTCTGGGAGTAGGGACTGGGAGGAGAACAACATTTGGAATGTAAACAAATAAAATAGTTTAAAAATTTTTAAAAAGGAAGGTTCCCCATGAATGAAAAAAAAAATGTTTTGAGGCAGAGGAGTATTAAGATGGGCATAATAAATTTGATCTCACTCTGTAGATTAGGCAGAACTCAAATTTGCAGTGATTTTGCTTCTTCCTCCCAAGTAGGTGAGATAATAGGAATGGGCCAACATTTCTGATGCTAAATATTCTAGTAGAAATGTAATATTGGTCTGGGGGGGGGGGCTTAGATGCTTCTGTGTCACTGTGGGAAATGGGTGATATAAACAACTTCAAATGATGCAAGATTTTGACCATGGTTACAGAGGTTTCGGCGGACGGATGCCTGGCACCACACACTTGAACAGACTGTCATGTCACTGAAAGTATGAGTCACAGCTTCTCCTCATGGCAGAATGGAACAAGTCACTGAGGAAACAACAAAAGCTTCAAAGTCATCGCCCATGAACTACTTCCTCCAGCTTGTGAAGTTTACAGAACCTTACAGATTTGTACCACTACCTGAATTCAAGCATTCAGTGTATGAGCCAGTGAACAGCACTTCACATCCTCACTATAAGGAAGAATTTGCAAACTTGTATGTGGGACACACTAGCACTACGAATCTATGTCTTTCAGATAGCTCTATATATGAAAAGAGTTTTTATAACTAGAGAAAATTAACGTATTATTTTCTTTTTATGACTCATTTTCAACTATAAAGAAAGGATAGTTTTATTTTCTATGAAGGAATCTGTTATTTACTAAATTCAAGACATTCTTCATTTATAACTTCTTTTCCTATAGTCTAACACATTCTTGCTTATGCTATTATTTTCATAGGCACTAAATAATAGAAAAAATATTCTTTCCACTTTTATCAATTTATATTAATTTGATATTCAGAATTTAGGTATGTGTGTGTGTGTGTGTGTGTGTTGAAATGCCAAGACTTATGATGATATAAGTTGTTTACGGAGGTTCTTTTACCTTAAGCTTCATCTTACATTCACATCCATCTGTACACATACTACCTACCCAGTGAGAAAATCAGAGCACACAGATTTTAGAAAAGGAGTGAACTAATTTCTTGTTTATTAGTGTTTATGTCTCATACAACTGGCATCTTAAAGAAGTGTTTCTGTGATCCTGGGGCAGAAGAATGTGTTTTATTAGAAATCTCTGTCAATTTGTCTAAGTTTGGAAATTAAGTGAGATTAAATTTCAAAACCAGTTACAACTTCAAACATTACAAAGCAATTTGAGCTCAGAAACAGAAGCCAGCATTAGAATCATAGCAGTATTAGGGATCTTACCAACTTATCAGCTCATTTTACTTTTATTTCTAGCTCTCTTCGGGGAAGATCCACAGGAGCCTGTGGCAGTCTCTATAGGAAATATAGATGATAAAAAGGACAATGTGCGATTCTGACAATTGCTAGAATCACTACATTCCCTGGACTTATTTCCTCTTTTAACAGGAAATCTGTATTTAGAACCAGAAGATAGAACTAATATTTATAAAGAGAGAATGAAATCCCAGGAAATGTAACTAGGCTTGAGGTCTCCTTCAATGGAGTGAAAAACTACTTTGTATGATTAATGGTGTTTTATGATTCCAAGAAATGCGTGATGGCATTTGTATCATAGCCATGCAGGAGAAACGACATCAGATAGGGGTTTGACTTTTAATCCCAGTTGACAAATGAAGAAATGCAACAAGGCCACAAAAATGATTGATAGTGTCAGTATCCTCTACCTTGATAAATCACAGATTGTTATCAGAGTACTGAAAGTCTTCTGGATTATTCTCCCATTTGGTATACTGTATTTAGCACTCTATTAATGACTTTAAGAGAGGTTTAAAATAATACAGACTCATGGGGAGATATGAGATATGTCTCATGGGGAGACTCATGGGGAGACTTGAGGATGATAATAATGGCTTATGTGTCATAACTGGAATCTAAAAATGTTTCTAATAATACTGACCATGGATAGTTGGTAGCCAAACACTCCATGGAGATCAATACGATTTCCTATGTTTTTTCCCTCTTTAATGCCTGAAGAAGTCAAAATGGACTATGACTACAGCACAGTATATTATATAACAGAAATTGAATCTAAAACACAGAAATAAAAGGATATACAAGAAATAAGAAATTGTCTCATAAGAAGAAAATGGGAGGAAGTGAATTCATACAAGTAAAGATGCCTTAATATTTGGAGATGATAAGACAGAACATTTTAAAAAATAAGTTAAGAAGTGACATTATTAAGAAAAATTTCAAGTGTATCACAGAGAAAGAAGTTCCAAAATATCAATAAGAGTTAAACTTACAAAGAAGGTGAACAATGTTTTGGCCAAACCATTATTACAAATGGTTTCAAATTACATGCCTTATATTAACACCAAGCAGCATTTCTGTAGAAATGTTAGCCCGACACTGGGGTGAAAAATTAAAACGATGGGCCAAGGTTACACTGCACATTAAGTCAGAAGAAAGTAAGCGATTACAGATAGACTCACATTCAAAGACTCAAAGAGAAGTTTAAAACAAGCCATTGGCAAAGATGTGTGACAGGACTACAGTAAGGAAATGAAATAAGACACCAAATGTCTTCAATCAATATATTCATGATGATTGAATAATCGAGTTGGTCATTTTTGCAAAAAATAGAAAATCAGCTCCCTCTTTTGAAAACTGATAACTGATGAAAAAACTCATGGAATTTCCGCACAAAATGAATCACAAAATAAGCACAATTTGACATTAACTTTATAAAACATTCCATATGACAAGGAATATAAAAATTATAGATGTGAAATATCAGCATTTCATATCTATTAATGAATTATTAATAGCTGTCAACCACAAAAGAGAGAGAAAACCAGACATTGCCTTTGGATCTAAGATACAACATGATTTACAAATTTGCCTTTTCATAAAATATCAACCATGATTTTGCATTAATCACTAGATCAAACCACAGTTTGGGAGGAAATTCCAAGTGCCCACTAGCATATCAAAGTACACAATGGACCACTCACAAGCATAAGAAAATGCATAGATTTTTATTGTGCATAAACATTTGTACACATGTATGAAGAAAGTGGAAGGGAAAAGAGGGGCTACAGTGACTTGGAAATATTTATAAAGTAACTTTAGAATGTAATTTTAGAAAAACATAGAGTAAGGGTGGCTTCTTGGGAGACGTTATACAGTCAATCTGTTGACAATAAGGATGTCTGATCTTTGCATGACTGGTGGCTGTATAACAAAGTTTTTTTCTTCTAGGGAATCATTAAGCCTTGTTTTATGTTATTTTCAGTAAACAACAATAAAAGAAAAGTTAAAGAGTGAAAATAGTCTATTTACATAAACCAATTATTTACTACTAAACAAACATTCAATTCAACAGTACACCTCTGAGAACATCTGACATATCCATGAACTGCAACACTTTAGATGAACTTGTAAAAATATTTCTGAAAGGATTGTTTATGAGACTATTCCTGGAGAGTCATAAACAAACACTCATCCATCCCACATAGAGAAAAGATGACAGATCACAGTGAGGATATCACCAAAGTCTAACTTGGTGAACAAATAAATGTATTGGGGTTATATAAAGGAATTCCTTTATATATGGTATATATGGTATATGGCATATATGGTATATGGTGTATATATGGTATATGGTATATATGGTATATGGTATATATGGTATAT
>JADRCH010000133.1:589473-782604 GCA_019843965.1 Rhynchomys soricoides | reverse complement strand
GTATATATGGTATATGGTATATATGGTATATGGTATATATGGTATATGGTATATATGGTATATGGTATATATGGTATATATGGTAGCCATGGGTGGTGGCTACATATAGGAGCAGACATGGTAAAGACAGCTGTATCACCAAAGTCTGTCACAGCCATGACAAAGGCTCACAAAACTGGGGTACTTGAAAAGATCAGAGTCTCTTCCAGGTAGATTGTGTAGTCTGTATTACACGAAACTTGGCAAGGCTGAGCCTCTTCTAGGCAGCTCAGCTGGTCTCAGGGAGTCTCTCAGCAGTAGTTATGACTTTGATAAACTTGGTGAAGGTGAACCCTAGTGCATCTATCCAATTTTAGAGGCCTTTGGAACCTTTTGAGATGTTTACTCCTAAATCTGAAGAAGCTTTCTTTCCCCTGCAGGGTGGAATGTTCTACCTCCTTTTACAGCATCCTGAGTTAATGAGGTTCTCAGCATGGAGGAATTTATTATTTCAGAGAAAATTACTCCACAAAGATACATGTGGCAATCCCACAGATTTGATCAAATAGTGTCTTTGTACTTCTCACTATGAGTGCAAAACAAGGTTCATAACAGTTGAGCTTCTTCTTAATTGGTTAAATAGGTGGAGATCTATGCTTACTTTGCTAAAGATTGCTACACATCCAATAAGATACTTGACTAACAACCACACATTAATTACTGATAGGCAAAGTGCTACCTGCTATCACTCCAAAGGCTCTTCAAACTAATATCTTTTTAAAATTTGTGTCTATCCCTAAATGTGAGATAGAAACAAATTTATCAATAGAAATAACCAGTAAATAATCTAATGTTTATGTGAATATACCTAAAACATTGCAATTTCCATAGTCAACATGGAAAAGATTGGTTGAATATGTCTAAGCCAGTCAGAAACATTTAATTTCTTAAAATGCATTCTTATTTTAAAGAAGAAAGATTAGTAAAAGAAAAACATCAACTGTAGCTTTCAGTAAGTAGACTTGACGAAAACATTTATGAATCATTTAAAACCAAACAGTATTGTTGATTAGACTCTAATCCCATCCGTTCATGTCTAGAAAGGAGTAGGCTTCCCTCATACAGATGAAATGCTTCCAGTTTTCATATGATTGAAGTGGGAAAGGGGAAGTTTTAGGCAAAATTTGCCCATCGTAGAATTTAGAGAAGCTAAGCAATTTAAGTATTTTAAATTTATGGTCCATCCCTACTTCATGGAACAGACTAGGTAGTCCCATAGTTTTGTTGAAGACAATTTCAGAAGTGCTTTTCTGAACCAATGGATATCATTTTAAACATGCTAAATATTATGGAAATTTATGTTTAATTCTAAAATATGTTCCACCCACTACTACATTCCAATTAAAGCATGGCATTGACACATCCCTGGCCCCTGCCTGGTTCAATGTTTAGACTGCACACAATTTCACATGCTGGTATCTCTCCAAACCAGGAAGCCTCTTTGACCTATAATTTGCATAATGCATTCATGTTCAGATTAGTCACATGATTAATGAGTGCCTTGGAGAATGTTCAGTTCTATCACCTCAACTGTACTTTCCTCATTCCTGCCACTAGACTCAATTAACAATGCCAGCTATTGCCAAATGCTGTGCACAGTATAAATTAGACTTGTTCATTTGTTCCGGAAAACAATCACATCCACTGCAGTGTGGAAATTGTTTTCCATCAGTGGGGTATAGTTAATTGTTAAACTGTGAATCAGAAAGCATTTTCTTTTGTTGCACAAACCAAGGTTTCAGCTTTTCAGTATTCCATATTTATTGCATGTGATACTTGTTCTTTGCAGTCTCCATCTCAAATCATTGACAAACACTACAGATTTTGTAAGGAAATTCTTAAAATAATGAGGTTGTAGTTTAGAACTTGAATTAGGTAGCCATCTTTTATAAGGATAAATGAGTGTAAAATTGGCTTTTTAATGAAATAGGGGGGTTATGGATTATTCAAGACTGTGTTTTACTTCTTGTAGCTTAATTGAACTTAGCAAAATTTAATCCATTGAACATCCAGTCTTAATATGAAAATTAAGCTCTCTCTTTTTCTGACATACATATCTCAATTTAATGAGCTTTATTTTTTCTCCATGTTATTTTAATTCATTGTCAACTATTTTTCACACTCAAATAATTAATTATGATAAAATAAGACAAAGTTTCTTTGTAAAATACGTATATTTCTGATGATATAATCAGACTGTATTTTTATTTTACAAAAGAAAGATAGTCATTGGGCTTATAAGTCAAATTATTTTGTAGAAAGCTACCAATTTCCTTGGTAAAATTGAGATGTTTTATTTGAGAAAGTGCTGCTATTCACACATTCCATTTACCATCATGGGGCCATAGCTGAGTCTTATGAAAATAAAATGTAAGAAGAAAAAACAAGGTATTTGAACTCTAAAGGTTTTCCATGCCTAAGTTCCAGCGACTTTGGAGACTGAAGCAAGATGTGCAAGTTCAAGAACAACCTAGGTTAACAAGGTTAACACACAGCGTTCAGTACCACAAAAGATGAGATATACATGTAAGTAAACAAATAAATAGGCTCTCCCACGCTCAACAGTATAATTTAATGACAAATATGGAAGAATGATTGCCCTCCCAACAATGATTATTCAGAGTGACCAGAAAACACAATGAAACAGATAACAAGTCCTTTGCCCCGTGAAAGATAATGAAATACATGCCCAGGAAAATATTGAATGATTGGTATCCAGAGAAATTTGAAATGATCATGTAGCGAAGTAACTGACTCTATAAAGAAGACATGAAGCTGAGGCCTGACTGATAAGGAGTCAGTCATGTGATGTGGAAGGGGGTCTTCTAAACAGATGAAGAAACTGGTGAGCAAATGCACAAGAATCCAGCTTAGACACAACGGTGTGTTTAAGGAAGATACACAGGTGATCCTGCCGAGAGATCAATAGGGAACAGTGTAAGTGGACATAATACATGTGAAATTTAGAGAGACAGGCAACTGTGAAGTTGTGAAGATATCAGCCAGCAGTGTTATGACAGGCATACCACTCTGGTTGCGATATACAAGACAAGAACTAGAAGTCTTGTGTGCATGTGTGCATGTGTGTAAAAACATTTCTCTAGAATTGATTTCATGGTCTATCTCTCATATTACTGTATCTCAAATACATTAAACTAAGGATGACTTGAGGATAGAGGAATAACAGAGAGTTTAAGATTATGGAAACAAGAACTTTTAATCCTGAAAACAAAATGGTCCTAGAGTTAATGAAAAACCTTACATTCTAGGCCATCAATATGGGTTTGAATCTATTATCTCTATTGACACATATTCAGTCTCCTAACCAGTCTTTTTCTTTTAGATTTGCTTCAAGGTTACTCCAGGTTGATGACTTCTTGATGTTTTCCGGAAAGTTGAACCTAATACGATTGATTCTGCCTTCTGAAATAAAAAAAAAGTACTAAACATGATGTTTCCCTGCACTATTTAAAAGGTGGTATTAATTTCACATTTTTCTTATTCTCTTGTTTTAGAAGAGATCACTAATGTTTAAAATATTAAAAGGTTGGATATGTTTCAAATGACAAGAAAAAATTGTTGAACTACTTTTCTGATATGCATAAAATTACTAAATGGATAATTACCACTCCTGTAGCTTTGTTAAACTAAGCCCATAATCTTAGGATATCATTAAGAAGAGAGTCTGTCTATAACCTGCCTTATTGTGAAAGGGGTTAACATCAAAATGCAATGTTCTTCGATATTCTCCCATTTGTCTTTGCAGGTATTATAACCTAGGGGTATAAATCACACTGGCCAGAGCTTCATTGTGCAAAGGTCAAAATGATTTGTTTTAAGTTTATTGGCTTAGAGAACACTGAGAAAATACCTCGTAAGTTTCAGATACTGCAAGCATTTCTCAGCTTCTATAAATCAAAGCCACAGTATTTTTCAAATGGCAAATGTAATTTCTATATGTGAAGTCTTCCAAGCTTTACTCTTGAATTGATTATAATAGAGCTGCCTTGTTTAAAATATAGCTGAAATCATTTATTCTTAAAGATTTATATGGTACACATCTGAGAATTTAAAAAAATAATAATTTTCATATTTCAGTTAAATTTACCAAAATACAAATGGCAACATCTATACTACTGTGATCAATGGCTTTTCGGGTCTTATTTAATTCATTCTGTTGGCTTTGTTTCGTAGACTGTGTCCACTGAGCTCCATGTATTAGCTCAACTATAAATAAAAGCAAGCACTTAAATTGTATAATGAAAAAGATCAAGTTAATTTTTAGAGGGACTTTTTGAAAGCTTATCAAACCCATCATTATCTATGACTTAAATCAGTGTTAACTTTAACATGTGACTTTGAGGAGGCAAATAGATACATCTATCACTTAAGTAACTTTGTTACCCAAAGACCACCAATGTGATATGCTTAAACCAGACACTTTGGGAAAGAAAATAAACCCCCTCTTGAATACGTTACATGTTTACCTAATACTTTCTAGAACACAAATATTTTAATATGTCTCCTACCAAATCCCTAATTCACCTAACTGAAAGTCACTTTAAAACAATGCACATATGATTTACATCCAGAGGATTTTGTCCATACACATCACCTAAATCTTTTTATTTTTTGAAAAGTTAAATTTCCTTAGACTGATCATTTCCTACATGTGAACATATATGTAGTCAAGTAGTGTTTCGGTGGTTGTGCTGTCTTTGCAATGGTAACTATGTAGAAGCAATCATTTTTTTTAAAAAAAAAGCCTTAGTAAGTGCCTTTCTTTCAAAATAATTTAAATATGAGTTAACTGTATGGCCTGTGTGTTCACGTTGAATATAAAACTCTCGTTCATCTTCACCATCCTAATGACATTTAATATTATAATACCTGTGGCCAGGATTGTGTTACTGCCCTTGTGGTTTCTGATTACCAGGGGAGAGGACGTTGGACTTTACCTACAGGCAAACTTACTAAAATTAATATTTATACACAGTTATAGGAATGGTGCACCTCCAACAGAAAAATAAAAGGCAGAGAGTATTGCTCAGGATCCAGAGGAAACCATGTCTGTACGAGCTTCTCCTGAGAGAGCAAGCCAAGCTGCTAATGCTAACACATGTGCTCATTGAGCTGAGTGAAGAGTACTGAGCTAGAGGGTAAGCAAAGCATAACACAGACTTCACACTCAAAAATCATCTTACAGAGGATCGTTGTTTTGGGTGGAAGGACTTGGACTTAGTAAAATCTAGGTTTACATACAGAGATAAGGGCCAAGTGTCCAGTGAGATGAATACCTTAATAAAGATAAGCCCAAGTGCAATTAGCAGAACAAATTATATTCTTTCTACTTACCAAGAAGAAGTCATTGAGCAACTTTAAGCAAAGTAAAGGGGGATGTGCACACATGTGTGCTAATGAACACTGACCGTAGCTGAACTCTTTTTTTAAAAAGACCTAATTTTTTTATATTTTATTTACATTTCAAATGTTTCCCACTATCAGGATCTCCCCTTTGGAACCCCCCTATTCCCTCCCATCTCCCCCTTTCTCTGTGAGGGTATTCCCCCACCCACCCACATAACCACCCACTCCTGTCTTCCCTCCTTGGCATTCTCCTATACTGGGGCATCTAAAGCAGTCAGGCCCAGGGCCTCTCCTCCCTCTGATGGCTAACAAGACCCTCCTCTGCCACATATGGGGCCAGCACCGTGGGTCCCTTCATGTGTATTCTTTGGTTGGTGATCCAGTCTCTGGGAGCATCGGGAGGTCAGGCCAGTTGACACTGTTGCTAACTCCATGGGGCTGCAAACCCCCTCAGCAACTTCAGTCCCTTCTCCAACTCCTCCATCCAAGGCCCCATGCTCAGTCTAATGGTTGCTGTGAATTGAATCTTGGGTATTCCGAACTTTTGGGCTAATATCTGCTTATCAGTGAGTATATACCATGTTCATTCTTTTGTGACTGAGTTACCTCACGAAGGATGATATTTTCAAGTTCCATCCATTTGCCTGAGAATTTCATGAAGTAATTCCTTTTAAGAGCTGAGTAGTATTCCATTGTGCAAAAGTACCACATTTTCTGTATCCATTCCTCTGTTGAGGGACATCTGGGTTGTTTCCAGGTTCTGCTTATTATAGATATGGCTGTTATGAACATAGTGGAGAATGTGTCCTTATTAAATGTTGGAGAATCATCTGGGTATATGTCCAGGAGTGGTATAGCTGGATCCTCAGGAAGTATTATCTCCAATAAACTGATTTCCAGAGTGGGTGTAACAGCTTGCAATCCCACCAGCAATGGAGGAGTATTCCTCTTTCTCCACATCCTCTCCAACATCTGCTGTCACCTGAGTTTTTGATCTTAGCCATTCTGACTAGTGTGAAGTGGAATCTCTGGGTTGTTTTAATTTGCATTTCCCTGTGGGGAGCCGCCCGAGTCGCACCCACATTCGCCATTACAAGATGGCGCCTACATCTGGCCGAGGACAAGTTGTAAACAGGCTAGTGCGCATGTACCTGGTAATTTTCCACCTCAGAGTCTCAGCCTCTCTCGTGGCGTCATCTGGCCTGATGTGCGGGAGCCAATGGGGAAGCTCCACGTCCCAGGCGAGCGCTGTGGCCTATATAAGGGAAGGGTGTTCTATTGTTCGGGGTCTCCATTCTTGGCAAGCTTATGCTCTCCCTCTCAAGATGCATTAAAGCTTTACTGCAGAAGGATCCTTTGTGTGCCGCGTCCTTCTTGCTGGCAAGACGGTAGCGCGGGACATTTCCCTGATAACTAAGGATGTTGAACATTTCTTTGGGTGCTTCTCGGCCAATTGAGTTTCCTCAGTTGAGAATTCTCTGTTTAGCTCACTTCCCCATTTTTTGATAGGGTTACTTGGATCTCTGGAGTTTAACTTCTTGAGTTCTTTGTATATATTGGATATCAGCCCTCTATCGGATGTAGGATTGGTAAAGATCTTTTCCCAATCTGTAGGTTGCTGTTTTGTCCTATTTACTGTGCCCTTTGCCTTACAGAAGCTTTGTAATTTCATGAGGTCCCATTTGTCGATTCTTGATCATAGAGCATAAACCATTGGTAGTCTGTTCAGGAACTTTTCCCCTGTGTCCATGTGTCTGAGACTTTTCCCCACTTTCTCTTCTATTAGATTCAGTGTATCTGGTTTTATATGGAGGTCCTTGATCCACTTGGACTTGAGCTTTGTACAGGGAGATAGGAATGGATCAATTCGTATTCTTCTACATGTAGACCACCTGTTGAACCAACACCATTTGTTGAAGATGTTGTCTTTTTTCCAGTGGATGGTTTTAGCTCCTTGGTCAAAGATCAAGTGACTGTAAGTGTATGGGTTCATCTCTGGGTCTTCAATTCTATTCCATTGATCTACCTGCCTGTCACTATACCAATATCATGCAGTTTTTATCACTCCTGCTTTGTAGTACAGATTGAGGTCAGGGAGGCTGATTCCCCCAGAAGTCCTTTTATTGTTGAGAATAGTTTTGCTATCGTGGGATTTTCATTATTCCATATGAATTTGAGAATTGTTCTTTCTAAGTCTATGAAGAATTGAGCTAGAATTTTGAAGGGGATTGTATTGAATCTGTAAATTGCTTTCAGCAGAATGGCCATTTTACCTGTATTAATCCTGCCAATCCATGAGCATGGGAGATCTTTCCATCTTCTGAGGTCTTCCTCGATTTCTTTCTTCACAGACTTGAACTTCTTGTCATACAGTTCTTTCACTTGTTTGGTTAGAGTCACACCAAGATACTTTATATTGTTTGTTTCAATTGTGAAGGGTGTCATTTCCCTAATTTCTTTCTCAGTCTGTTTATCCATCAAGTATAGGAAGGCTTGAGTTAATTTTGTATCGGGCCACTTTGCTGACGTTTTTTGTCAACTATACCAGATCTGTGGTGGAGTTGTTTGGGTCACATAAGTATACCATCACATCATCTGCAAATGGTGATATTTTGATTTCTACCTTTCCAATTAGTATCACATTGACTTCCTTTTGTTGTCTCATTGCTCTAGCTAGAACTTCAAGTACTATATTGAATAGGTAGGAAGAGAGAGGGCAGCCTTGTCTAGTCCCTGATTTTAGTGGGATTGCTTTGAGTTTCTCTCCATTTAGCTTGATGTTGGCCACTGGTTTGCTGTATATGGCTTTTACTATGTTTAGATATGGACCTTGAATTCCTGAACTTTCCAAGACTTTTATCATGAAGGGATGTTGAATTTTGTCAAATGCTTTTTCAGCATCTAATGAAATGACCATGTGGTTTTTTTCTTTGACTTTGTTTATGTAGTGGATTACATTGATGGATTTTCAGGTATTGAACCATCCCTGCATCCCTGGGATGTAGCCTACTTGATCATGGTGAATGATCGTTGTGATGTATTCTTGGATTCGGTTTGTGAGAATTTTATTGAATATTTTTGCATAGAATGAATTGGGTAGTGTTCCTTCTGTTTCTATTTTGTGGAATAGATTGAAGGGTATTGGTATTAGGTCTTCTTTGAAGGTCTTATAGAATTCTGCACTGAACCCATCTGATCCTGGGCTTTTTTTGGTTGGGAGACTATTAATGACTGCTTCTATTTCTTTAGGGGTTATGGGACTATTTAGATGGTTTATCTGATCCTGACGTTACTTTGGTATTTGGTATCTGTCTAGAAACTTGTCCATTTCATCCAGATTTTCCAATTTTGTTGACTATAGGCTTTTGTAGTAGGATCTGATGATTTTTTTAATTTCCTCAGAATGTGTTGTTATATCTCCCTTTTCATTTCTAGTTTTGTTAATTTGGATACTGTCTCTGTGCCCTCTGGTTAGTCTGGCTAAGGGTTTATCTATCTTGTTGATTTTCTCAAAGAACCAGCTTTTGGTTTTGTTGATTCTTTCTTTAGTTCTTTTAGTTTCTACTTGGTTGATTTCAGCCCTTAGTTTGATTATTTCCTGCCTTCTACTCCTCTTGGGTGTATTAGCTTCTTTTTGTTCTAAAGCTTTTGGGTGTGCTGTTAAGCTGCTTGTATATGCTCTCTCAAGTTTCTTTTTGGAGTCAATACTTTTCTATGAGTTTTCATCTTAACACTTTCATTGTGTCCCATAGGTTTGGGTATGTTGTGCTTTCATTTTTATTAAAATCTAGGAAGTCTTTAATTTCTTTCTTTATTTCTTCCTTGATCAAGTTATCACTGAGTAGAGCGTTGTTCAGCTTCCATGTGTATGTGGTCATTCTGTTGTTGTTGCCGTTAAAGACCAGTCTAATTCCTTAGTGATCTCTTAGGAGGCATGGGATTATTTCAATCTTCTTATATCTGTTGAGGTGATATTGTTTTGTCACCAATTATAAGATCGATTTTGGAGAACATACCATGAGGTGCTGAGAAGAAGGTATATTCTTTTGATTTAGGATGAAATGTTCTATAGATATCTGTTAAATCCATTTGGTTCATCTATTAGTTTCACTGTGTCTCTGTTTAGTTTGTGTTTCCAAGATCTGTCCATTGATGAGAGTGGGATGTTGAAGTCTCCCACTATTATTGTGTGAGGTGCAATGTGTGCTTTGAGTTTTAGTAAGGTTTCTTTTATGAATGTGAGAGCCTTTGCATTTGGGGCATAGATGTTCAAAATTGAGAGTTCTTCTTGGTAGATTTTTCCTTTGATGAGTATGAAGTGTCCTTCCTTATCCTTTTTGATGACTTTTGGTTGAAAGTCTATTTTATCTGATATTAGAATGGCTACTCCAGCCTGTTTCTTGGGGCCATTTGCCTGGAATATTGTTTTCCAACCTTTTACTCTGAGGTAGTGTTTGTCTTTAACACTGAGGTGTGTTTCCTGGATGCAGCAAAATGCTGGGTCCTGATTATGGAATCAGTCTGTCAGTTTATGTCTTTTTATTGGGAATTGAGTCCGTTGATGTTATTAATGTTAAGAGATATTAAGGAATAGTGATTGTTGCTTCCTGTTATTTTCGATGTTGTTTTTATGTTTGTGTGGCTATCTATTTTGAGTTTGTTGAAAGATTTACTTTCTTGCTTTTTCTAGAGTGTAGTTTCCTTCCTGGAGTTGGCATTTTCCATATATTATTCTTTGCAGGGCTGGGTTTGTGGAAACATACTGTGCAAATTTGGTTTTGTTATAGAATATTTTGGTTTCATCATCTATGATTATTGAGAGTTTTGCTGGGTATAGCAGCCTGGGCTGGCAATTGTGTTCTCTTAAGGTCTGTATGAGATCTGCCCAGGATCTTGTAGCTTTCATAGTTTCTGGTGAGAAGTCTGGTATAATTTTGATAGGTCTGCCTTTATATGTTACTTGACCTTTTTCTCTTACTGCTTTTAATATTCTTTCCTTATTTTGTGTATTTGGTGCTTTGACTATAATGTGATGGGAGGAATTTCTCCAATCTGTTTGGAGTTCTGTAGGCTTCTTGTATATTTATGTTCATCTTTTTCTTTAGGTTAGGGAAAATTTCTTCTATAATTTTGTTGAAGATATTTACTGGTCCTTTAAGTTGGGAATCTTCACTCTCTTCTATACCTATTATCCTCAGGTTCTATCTTCTCACTGTATCCTGAATATCCTGGATGTTTTGGTTTGGGAACTTTTTGCATTTTGTGTTTTCTTTGACTGTTGTGTCAATGTTTTCTATGGTATCTTCTGTACCTGAGATTCTCTATTTTATCTGTATTCTTTTGGTGATGCTTGCATCTATGACTTCTGATCTCTTTCCTGGGTTTTCTAACTCCAGGGTTGTCCCCCTTTGTGATTTCTTTATTGTTTCTATATCTATTTTTAGCCCCTGGGTGGTTTTGTTCATTTTCTTTGCCTGTTTGATTGTGCTTTCCTGTATTTCCTCTTTAAGTGCTTCTAGTTGTTTCCCTGTGTTCTCTTGTATTTCTTTAAGGGAGTTATTTATTTCCTTCTTAAAATATTCTATCATCATCATGAGATGTAATTTTAAATCTGAGTCTTGCTTTTCTGGTGTGTTGGGTTATCCAGGGATTGCTGTGGTGGGAGAGCTGGGTTCTGATGATACCAAGTAGCCTTGGTTTCTCTTCCTTCTGTTCTCACCCTTGCCTTTCGTCATCTGTTTATCTCTGGTGTTAACTGGTCTTATGCTCTCTGACTGTGGCTTGTCCTTCCTGCAAGCCTTGGTGTCAATACTCCTTGGAGACCAGTTCTCTCTGAGCGGAATTTGGGTTTGGAGAGCTGTAGTACAGGGTCAGCTCTGGGGTGCAGACAGAAACCAGAAGGATCTAGTTCCAAGCTGTCCCTTGGTTCCTGAGTCCTGATGGCTCTGCAAGGGTCCCTCTTGATTCAGTGAATTTGAACATAAGTGTTGGTCTTGCTTATGCTTGAATGTGTGTCAGCACTCCTGGGATACCAGCTCTCTCCTGGCACTATTTGAGTATGGAGCCCTGTATCACAGGATCTGCTCCCTGGGCATCGAAAGAAACTAGAAGACCACTCCTCAGTCCCTGTGTCCTGGGGATTCCAGGTGGGTCCCTCTGAGCAGATAGGCTCACCCACACTCTTGGGAGTCTAACTTTCTCTAGACTTGGCAATATTTGGTTGTGGAGCCTTGGTGGCCCAGGCAGAGGTCTCCTGCCACAGATGGAAACCAGAAGGCTCCTTCTCCCAGCTGTTCCTCAGTCCCTGTGTCCCAAGGATTCCACCATATCTGAACTCTTAAAAGGTCTCTAGAAACTCTCCTTTAAAGATAGAGGACTCTCTTCCAAGCATTTAGAAATAATTAAAATTTACCAGTATTTTTATAATTAATCCTCAAGGTAGGAAAAGACTGTCAGTGGCAATGGCAATAAGAAAGATGAAATATGAACAAACTTGATAAAGAGAGAAGTACAGAGTGCCCTTTTCCAGAGAGAAGTCCAAATATCCTAGCAGTTTTCAAAACAATAGGTGTTGATTAATCTATGAATAAGGAATATCCTTTGATTAAATGGAAGAAATTCAACTGAATACCATTTATGCAGATAACAATAAAATACTTATTATACTGTAGAGCATTGTCATTAAAACACAATGATTATAAATCTTACAAATATATGTGACAATTCTGGTGAATCTCATAAGCATTTACTCAACGTAGAGGAAGTAGGCAAAAAAATATACAGATTGTGCAAGTGTTTTGTCAAATAGGTCTAAACAGAACAAATATGCTTAGGGCTGTGTTATCAACAGTATAATTATCTTAAAGTATGGATAACACAGTTCTGATGAGCATTGATAAGGAGATTCTGCTATGATGTGGGTGTATGCATTGTCTCAGGAATACCTCTACTGTGAACTGCTGTTCTGTCACAGTCATGAAGTGAAAAGTATCTGAAGGATGTTTAGGAAATGGAATTAATATGTGTTATATAGATATTTCCTATGAGGTGAAACCTCTCTCCCAGTGGGAGGAAAGAGGCTTATAAGACTCAGGAAATAAATTAAACATATAAGATCCAGGAACTTAATTAAAGTTACAAGGTTCAAAACCACCTGAAACTTATAAGATCCACAAGGTTCCTCACCATAGTTATAATCAGTAGCAATCGCCTCAGTTTTCAAACCGTCTGAAAGATTTTCAGGAAGCTTCACAGAGAAAGCTTCTGTTATACATATATATATGGTAAACTTTTATGATGTAGGAACCCTTAGGACACTCATGACCCTCTAAGGAGCACCTAAGCTATAGCCACATAAGTAACTCTAATAAGCTTACTGGTTTACTAGTTGGATACAAATGGAATCCTTTCTCCGGTGTTCTAACAGGAATCTTAGACATTTGTGCTTTTCTTTTTCTCGCTCTCTAGAGAAAAATCACACTATGGTAGGTCAAAAATGAAATGACTATAGATAAAATAGAAGTCAAAGCCAATGACCAACTTTGGAGTTTGAATATTCAGATGGACAGAAGTGACATGTATGGATGTAAAGCGTAGTACATAAGAATTTGGTAAGTTTATCTCTGAAATTAACCTGAAAGATAAAATACAAGATGGCTCAAACTTTCAAACACAAATTTCAAGTAAATAGTTAGATGTGTAAATGTAGAAGTAAAAAAGGTAATCAGACATCTATTTTAATATACATAAGATATAAACTGGTGCCCTGGTCTTATCTATAGCAACTAAGTGTATGGTGATAGGCATTGATGATATAGCTAAGTGGATGAGTACTCACTTAATATGAAGGGGTTTAATCTTTACTACCACAGAAAGAGAGAGAGAGAAAAAGAGAGAGAGAGAAAGGAAAGAAAGAAGGAAGGAAGGAGGGAAGGAAGAAAGGAAAGACGGAAGGAAGAGAAGGAAAGAAAATGATGGCAGTTGAAATTGTTTGGAGGGAATGTCAGGGAGAAAAAGCATGTCTATGATAAATCGTTCAATGATGCTTAGATGTATTGTCCAGAAAAGGTACAATGAACCTCAAGAGTATCACAGAGGCCTGAAAACAAAGACCCAGGAAATTGCTACCGATGGCATCTGGAAGCAGGGCTTCTCATCACAGTGGCATGATCAACAGTCAACAAAATATGACTGGTAAATGTCCCTTGGATTTGAACATAGAAATGTTTCTTCAATTATTAGTGGCAGCCATGAAAGGAGACTATCTTAAAGAAAATGTAGAAGTGGAAAAATACAGACAGCAGCATGAAAAGTTGCCTATTGAGAAGATATAAAGGAGTTATTAAATGAAAACAACACACTGGAAATTAGTTTAAATGGAGCGGGTAACACGTACAGAACATGACAACCTACCAAGGTTAGATGAAAAGTACAGCCACCAGCCAGTAATTTTAGCCTCTGCCCTCTTCCTTCAGTCAACATCTGGAGAAATATCAAACTCTCAATTCTATCATATAATGATAATTTCTATCATCAAACCTGCCTCTTCCTTAATACATGTGAGGATGCTTTAAACAGAAATGATTGTTTCTTTGTTGTGATTATTATCAATGGACTTGTTTCTTTAGGTCATCATCTTTGTGTGACCTAGTCTATCCTTGGACTTTGGTCCTCCTGCCTCTGCTTCTCTGGTGCTGATAGTACAGGCTTAAGACCACATTCTCAGTGTGAAATACTATTTTTTTTCAAATGTTGCTATTCAGTTCTTAAACCATGAAAGCATTGTTTAAAAAATAAAAGACAGCCAAATAAGAATGAAAATGTCATGACTTTTCCTGTATGGATCATGACTGTGTCATGATCTGTCACCATATAACTCAACAAATTACCTACATCATTTTGTTTGTCCTTTAGAAAAGTATTTCTAGAAGAATTGATTATTATTGTGACAGTTGAGTAATAAGAACAAGACATTTATAATTGAAACAATTCTCTAATATATAAAATTAGTTGTTTATACAGAGTTCATTCTTGACTGTGATTTTTTTTAAATCAGTTTTTAAAATACCTAATTTTAGCTTCGGAAAGTTCTGCTTTTGTTTCTAAGGAAAATGTGTTTAGCTTTATTTTACACAAATGAAAGCAAAGGCTCATGTTGAACGAATGGCTAGCAGAAAATTATATGTCTCATTTAGAGACCACTATTTTGACATTTAATTCATTCCTTGTCTATCATACATGTCTTGTTTGTATAGAATATACATAGAATTATAAAATATTTTGATTTTTTTTGTTTTATTCCTCTTTTTTAAAAGTCTCAGCTTACAAAATCTCAGTGCATAAGTCTCAAAAATATTCCATGTTAAACACAACTTTTTCCCTTTGTGTGAGAATGCATATTGTAAACTGCCTTTAGTCAATGAATAACAAATCACAGAACATTAACAGTTTACATACTAAATTTTTAAATAGATTATTCTGACTAAATATTTTTAAATGTCTATCTCTGTGGCTTTTTTTTCATATTGTATACTGATATAGACAGCTTTATTGTGAAATATCAGAATATTTCCTCTTTATTCACCTGGAAAAAGACTAAATAGTACCTAAAATTATAATATTAAATTAACAACTTTAATACAAATCATTCACAGTTCTTAACAGAGACTGTCTTAATGTGTCTATACATTTAAAGATAAGTATTAAAATCTCCAAATTTGAGGTAAAGCAAAAGAGACTTGGAAGCAAGCCTACTAATTCCAAAGCATAAAACCTGGGTAAATAACCTGAATTTCTGATCTACTAATTCTTGAAAATATTGATAGGTATGTAAAATTCTGAACATATTTCTAAATACAATATTTTACTTTTTCCATTTGACAGTGTGAGGGCAAGGTCAAGGAGGCAAGTGTACAGCTGTCTAGAGCTTTCAGACAGGCTTAGTGTCCATGTCGCTTTACTTCACTAGCATCCATCTAATTTGTAAGTCATAAGGACACTTCTTTTATATTCCAACTTCATGTAGTTAGTTTATTAAGAGCCAATAGAATACTAACCATGCCCTTTAAAAGAAATTACTGAAATAACAGACAAAATATAATCATAAGTCACTTGACTTCGAACAAATATTCCCTAATTATAATCATTGAATACACAAATGAAATGCTGAGGAGTCTTTCTGCTGTAGGCCCACAGGCTCCCCCCAAAGCTTCTCTCTGTTCGGGAAAGAACAGAATGGTATCTGTTCAGATGTGTAGACTGACCAAAGTAATTTTAATTAGAGAACATAGTTGCCATCAAAGAAGGCTACCTAAGAATTCCAATGGCCATGTTACTATAGAATCATCTGAAAGAGTCCTTTAAATTCTCAGACTGATCTACCTCTTGGCCTTTGGGAACATGAAGGAGATGGTATGTAAATTGTCTAAGGATTTATGCAATATAGAAGGATATATCACATATCCGCAGCCTGGTGTTATTAAGCCTTCAGTTCTGTTAAATTCCTTCAACTGATTCAATATCTCCCAGGCATCTTTCATATTCCATATGAGATCACTGCCATATAGTTGATAATCTCTTCACATCCAGGTTTCTAAAAGAGACTCACACAGCAAATTGAAGCAGACATTTTAATTATAATTTCTTCTCTATTCATAGTTTGGCTCTTGGGTAAATGAATGGTAATCATAAGTACTTTAAATAATTTAAGTTGAAATGGTAGAAATAAAAAGCAGTGAAGTGGCATTCTGGTTACTTTTCATCCATAAAGGATGGATTTTTTGGACTTCCCAAAAGAGCACAAGGCATAGTGTCTTCTCCCCAACAGCTGTCGTCTTCACTGGTATTTTCCAATTCAACTGAATTCTACTGATGAAGTCAAGTGTTCATTTCATCAAGAGTAGCATGTGAAGCAATTGTTCCTTTATTATCTCTCAGAACCATCAAGAAAGATAACAGCATCACCTCCTTCTTTCAGATGAGAAAGATCATAGATATGCACCAACAAGATTGAAGTTGATGGGGCAGAAAATACTTTTGCCATTCACTTACCCAAAATCTTGGCCCATCTTTTGTTAACCAGAAACTGATCTGGACCTATGCATCTTTAGTTATAAATTCAGACACATATTATAAGAATCAAATATTATATATTATAAGAAAATATTACATATTGTAAGAAACAAATTGCAATAAGTCAGGCACAAGAAGACAAATACCTCATATGCTTTCTCATTTGTAGAACATATATAAAAATTCATATATGAATACATACATGTATATGTGTATATATATATATACACATTTCCGAGAAGCAGATGAATGTTATCAAGAGTTATGATGATGGCTATTGTACACATAGTTGAAATGAAGCATTTAAACCTTGAATCAAATATTTGAAGAAATAATGAGGTCAGCTCTAAACACTGGAGTGTTTTCCCAGAAAATGTGATCAAATGCAAGTGGGCCAAGATGAACAAGCACCTGGCACACTCCAGGAGCAATGAGGCCAGAGAGGGTAAAATCAAACAAATACAGTTCAGCAACAAAACATTAAATCATATGGGCAAGGCACACTGTCCTTGAAGCCCTTTTCTTATTTATTTTTCAGTTGGTAGATTGAAACCAAGGTTTTAAAAATACTAGGCAGGTTGCTTGCTGTTGAGCTGTAGCCAAACCCTTACCTAATCATATATTTGTTATTTTGTCATCATGGCTTCAAGGACTTGGCCAATATGCCAATTTTTACCAGAAGTGTAAAGAAAAATTAGTGGAAGCTTGTGGCCAGTAACATAACCTTCTAGAACTCTAAGTAGGAAAGCTCTGTTGGAGGGTAGATAAAGAAGCACGGAAATTCAGACAGAAATGTGAGAAGAAAAGGATAAAGCTAAGTCAGAGACACAGATTGTAGGAAAAAAGGGGGAGTTTGACATCTGGGAGACCAAGTTACAAAGGTACAGGAATCCAAGAGGAGTCAGCCATGTCTACTGTTAATGGTAGTTTGTGCAGAGATGGAGAGGAAGTGGGCATTGGGTAAGCGCTGACAGAGTCAAAGCCATCTTCTCTAACAATCTATAGCCATGCTTTGATCTAAATGCGAACTGAAACAAGTAAAGAAGTTATTCAGAGTTACAGGAACACGTATTAGTGAAAGGTGACAGGAAAAAGTTACCGGGTGTGGTTTACTGAAAGAAAGCCAGATTTTCTGGAGCTCAGCAAGCAAGTAAGCAGTTCCATAAAGATAGAATTACTTAATCAGCATTTTTTCTATTCTATTTTTTCTGTTCAATCAGTACCTTACATCTCCAACCTACTGGGTTCCATGCAAATTACCTTACCCCCTACTTCTGCTCAGACATGGAGGAGTCACTTCTTAACATAATCCTTCAAGTTGTGTTTCTACATCTTGATCTCCTTTAAGAATTACTTCATAGCATTCATTCTTCATAACTGTAATCTTCTCCTCTCTCCAGCCCTCATATTCACCTCTTCAGTAGTGCTTTCTAGAACACAGCTCTGTTCTACACTCTAGAATAATTAGGTACATTAATCTGTGCTAACATGTAAGTGATTTCACATTGCTTGGGGCACTGCCTCCCCCTGAGCATTTATGTTTTAACAGAGATTTTTCTAGTAACACAAAGAAGCGAATCTATTAGTGAACATTTTGATGCTAAGGAGGACATTTTAGTGTGATGCAAACCATATGATTTCTCTGAATTCCCTGTTTGTCATCACTCTACTTTGTTTGCACACTAATATTCACTGTGCTCTGCAAATGTCCTGTTCCTATCCTCAAAGTACTTTGCCACTTAAATAAGCTACTTACTTAAAGAAGCATGTTAAGTAATTTAGGAAGAATATTCTATATGACATATTTTATTTTATTTCTATAGAGCTTGTTACAGTCCTTGCTTATTGCTCAGACAAATATGAATCTTTTGAATGAGACTGTTATGTGGTATTCCTGGTGTATAAGTGAATTTAAGGTTTAAAACACTAAAGGAAGGAAAACATTTTCAACCTATTCAATTATGAGAATGTGTATTTATTGAAAAGAAGATATAAATATAGTTAGAAAGTTGGTTTCGTGAATTTCTGTTCTTTGAAAACCAAATCAATACTGCAGCAGTGGAATAACTATGTCATGAGTGATTCTGGTTTGTTCAAGTTGTTTTCCTTCCACAGGAAAAAAGGAATTGAATAGGTCCTTAAGGCCAGCTTAACCAAATTGTGTCCTGCATTAAGATAATGAGCTCAAATCATTGTAATGCAATGAGAAAGAAATGGACAACTGGATTCCAGATAAAAAGACACAATCAGCTCTTAGAGACAATAAAAGAAATAAAGTAAGAAAACTTAATTTTTAAAATTCCTTGTCTATTTCTCTACAGAGCTGACTCCTGAAGCTTGTACAATACCTGGAAAATACTTCATGAAAAGATTGATATTGAATAAAGAATAAAATCAACAGGATGAAAATAGTCACAAAAATAATAATGATATTTGCATAATATTCTTAATGTTTCAAGGAAATTTTCTTCCTGCCTGTAACTAGCCTTGAAAAGTTGTCTATCTCAATCAGTATGTTAATATAAGGAGATCTACTCTTCCATAACATTGCAAACATAGCAAGAAAATAACTTGATGTCATATGACCAGCATTTTTTTCTATTCTATTTTTCTGTTCAATCAATACCAAAGTCATTGCAGTGACATTAGTCAGTAGGAGCTCCTGTTCAGTTCTCAGCAAGAAGGTTTTGCTAAATCCTGAATGGCTATAAATGAATGCCAATGTATTCTTTAAATGTTCAGATTTTGTCTTTTAATAAAATAGACTCCTACCCTGAGATCCTGTATTAGACTAAGCTGTCCTTCCTCAGCAAACCATGATTTCTAGTTAATTAGCTCATCCTATATTCTCATCTGTTCTTCATCTCTCCTGCCCTTTCAGGAGCATTGGAAAGGCATCAACTGTTAGAGCTCCACATATAGCAATATTATGCCTGCATGTGATGGCAAAAGGAGGAAGATAATCACTGATTAATACACAATTCGCTCAAAATTAAAACATGTTGTAGGTGCAAGAAACACAAATTGTTTAGGGTCCATCTGTCACCTAATATTGTATCAAGAAAAAGGTAGTTGAGACTTTGTTTGCACCTTTATTAATTGGCCAAGTCAAAAGCTTGAGATCCTAAATTTTTCTGTTTTCAACTTAATAACAGTAATTATGAACAAAATCAATTCAAAATATATGAAAGTGCCAATAAACAGTGGTGTGGACTAAAATGCCTAGTCTACAAATAAAAGCTTGATATGTATTTGGGGGTTTGTTGGTTTGTTTGTTTTGTTTTTGTTTGTTTGTTTTTTGGGGTTTTTTTTTTTGCTTTCAGGGAATTCATCTTCTATTTCAGGAAAAGAAAAAAGACAGCTACAATTTTATTTTTATATTCTATTCTGTATGTAATAAGATTCTTTAAACATTAAATCATAATGAATCTAAAAGAAAACATCCTAACAAACAATCCTAGATTATTTTCTCATAGACCTCTAATAATTCCAGACTTCCTTGAAAAGCCTTCTTGAAGAAGGATTTCTGAATTCTAACATGGATGCCAGAAGATTCATGCCACATGAACCTAGTTAGTAGCCAGCAAAGCTTGGAAGAATGGTTACTGTACTCTATCCTTTCCAACTCTTTCCAGTGGACCATCTTGCTGCTTTCCTATAGCACTGACTGAGTTCAAAGGAATAAATGTTTCCAAAATTTCTTCTAACTGCTCTTTCTGAATTGAAAATACCTGAAGATTTGGACTATGGTATTTAGATTTTTATTTATGAAGGCTAAAAAGATTGTATTATAGAGTAGAAATGCAAGTTTTCCTCAATAATATGTATGCAATGGTGACATCTAAAAATTTGTATTATATGGCATGTTCATTTGTTGACATGAAGGTTCAAACGACAGGATATTAATGTGGATGCTACTTCTCAATATCTCTATAATAATTATTCATGCAAAAATCAAGCTATATTTAGCATGATGTCAAATGCTTAGAGATGTTCCATTTCAACTTCAGTATAGGCATACTCTGCTTTATTGTTGTTAATATGATTTTTAAATGAATCTTTTTCCATTGGAAAAGTAGAGCCAACTTTAAATATTCATGTCATAGCTATCTTCTATAGATTTGAGAAGTGGAAAAATCACTGATGACTGACATTGAATATATTACCAGCAGATATGGAGCAGAATTCTTCCTTAAAACCAGCATTGACAATGCCAATCAATATTCTTAAATTTTATTTTATAAAGAGTCAAAAAGTTTCAACTTGATGTTTATCTCAAAGAACAATTATATAAAGTAGAAGGCGAGGGCAAGAAAGAACAAAGGACTAATTCTATTATTTCAGAAAATAATGCATCCAGAAATCTCAGTTGATATGATAGCAAATAAATCTAGATGAGTACTGAAAATATCCTTTCCCTATTTCAGTGATAAGTATCCATGATGGTGTTGATCTTCTCTAATTTGTAGGATATTCAAGCCATGCTAACATGAATTTCCCCTAGAGATCTCATTAAGTCGTCAGGCAGAGAATAGCTAAGCAGCAGAACAGACACGAAGCAAATTGTCTGAGCCTTTCACCCTCTACCATCAGGATAACAATGGAAAATTGTTAACCAATATCCCATTACAGAAGCCAAAAAATGAGATGATGGGAGAGTCAAATTGAAAGCAATATGCTACTGTTTCCATTTCCAACCTTCTTTCAACATTATCTTGTTTGTTTCCAGATAAAAGTATCATTTCAGCTGTCAGCGCTGAATGTCCAGGTAGCCTAATCTCAGGAATGGATGTTCTCACACTCTATTTGCAAAAGTCATCACCATACATGTCACATTTATTCCTTGTTAAGGAGACGCTGATAGTTTATTTACCTTTATTCCAGCAATTATATTAAAAATGAAGGATTTGTGGGAGAAGCCAGTTTATGTAATACCAGTATATTCAAAGCACAGAAATGAAAAGTAATGAAAAAAATAAATTGCACTTTTGATATTTAGTTTATAGTATGTAGGATATTGTATATAATATATATTATATAGTATGTGTTACACGTTATATATTATGTAATATTACTGAGTTTTCCAGCAGTGTGCAAGATTTAGAACTTTTAGCAAGAGTTTCTCTTGTGTATAACTCAGCTGACAGCCTTCCAAAATTAAGACATTTCAAAAATTGGCTGAGAGAATAATCAAACAATCACTGAAGCTGATCACTTCTAAAGCTGTACAATATGGTTACTTTCAGAAACAAAATTCAGTTCCTTTGGGAACCCATTCTGGATAACAGTATGTCAATTTACTATACTTAAATCTTATTAATTCAGTTAACTTAATGAGGAGGTCTTAAGAAACTACTAGACTTTATGAAGTAATATATTGGGGCCTGGAAAGATTGCTCTGCACTAAGAGCACTTGATGACCTTGCAGAGGCCCTGTGATCACTCTCTGGAACCTATGTAGTGGTTCAACCCCCAGCCAGCCATAAGGCGCCCTGCAGGTCTGTGCCTCACTTGTTGGAAAGTAAAGCTCTGTGATCTTAAGCTTAATACATTTCTAGCCAAAGATGGACCATGTTTGAGAGTTTGCAACTCTCCCTAAAGCAGTTTTCTGAATGAGCAAAGCAATTTTAAAGGCATCTGTTTTCAATTCAAACAATGGTAGCTTGTGCCTCATGACATGTCTCTGCTGTTAATGTTGAGAGGGGATTGCACTGGATTACATGTGCTGAATTTGGGGCACAAATCATAGTTTGCCTCATGGTGTCTCAGTTTCCTTGTCTACAAATGAGGCTGTGAAATGAAACTATGCCTGTACTTAAATGCTTTCCCCAAATGCATCATTGAGAAAAGTAACTAATTCTACAATGGGATACTAGAGACAGAAAATGTGATCAGTGTATCGTAATCACATCAGTTATATTACCCAGAGCAAAGGTTTTTAATTCATTTTTTCTAATGGAAAATATCCATTAGTGAATCCAGAAATCAACATAATGGGTTTCAACCATCATTTACCAGAATAACCTGAACAAAGTACGGAATACAAAAGTGAATTATGAGAAGGAAGGACAAATATTCTCATGACTCAGATATTTATACACATATATTCCTGTGAATTTATATGCTAGGAGATAAAATAAATTACACTTTTGTTCTCTAATATTATCAACAGTGCTTAAAAACCACTTATTTTAGTGTCTCTATTGGAGCCAGAGGAGAAAAGCAGCTTCTACTTACCGATCGTGGGGTCGTGATAGTCTGGGAACTGGTGGCTTATAAACTGCATTGTGACTGCTGAAGAAAGAGGAACACAGTCAGCCCTTACCATTAAATTATTCATTAACATAGCTCTGCATTTTAATCTTTTCTAATGAGTAACTCTCTTGTTTGAGTGACTAAATTAAGAACACAGCATTGCATTAGCTAACACATAATAATGATAGTAATAGCAAATAGTTATGAAAAACAGAAGGTCTAGACTATAGATTTGTAGAAAATATGTTCACAGTTTACATGCATTCCAATCCCTGGTATAAGAAGAATATAACCTGGGAATAGGGCCTTTCAGTTAGCTCTGGTTAGCTGGTGGCTGTCCAAAAGTGTTTGAAATCTTTTTGGTCCTGAGTTTTATACCAGCTGAATTTCTGTCTCTGTCACCAGCTGAGAGGCCAGAAGTCTGGCTTCAAATGGAACAACTAGTAATAACAGAGGTAATCTGTCATCTCAACTTGAAAGGTGCAGTACATCTAAAACCGACATGAAATATCCTTAGTCTGTCTCAGTAGAAGTAAAGGAACGCACATCTCTTTGATGAAGTGATTAACTGTCGCAATATTTGTATTATGACAAATCTATTTAGGTTATTTCGGCTAAAAATTTCAGAACATCCATGATACAATTCACAGATCATATGAAGCTTAACAAGAAGGAAGGCCCAAGTGTGGATGTTTCATTCCCACTTAGAAGAGGGAACAAAATAATCATGGGAGGCAAAAGGAAGGAGAGACCAGGGTGGGAGAGGGGAGAGAGAGAGAAAGAGGGCCAGGATCAGATATGGGGGGGTGGGAGACTGGAGACCACCCCAGAGGGCCAAAAGAATGAATAGAAATATGCAACAAAGTGGGGTGGGAGACAGGGAGAAACCACTAGAAAGTCACAGTCACCAGGGTGTGAGAGGCTCCCAGGACCCAATGTGGATGACCTTAGCTGAAAAACCTACCAGCGGTGAGAGGGAACCTGAAGAGACCACCTCCAGTAGATAGACATGGCTCCCAATTGAGGTGTGGGGCCACCCACCCAACTCAAACTTTTTGACCCAGAGTTGCTCCTGTCTAAAGGAAATGCAGGGACAAAAAGGGAGCAGATACTGAAGGAAAGGTCATTCATTGAGCAGCCTAACTTGGGATGCATCCCATGTGTGGGCACTAAACCCTGGCACTATTGCTGATGCCATGTTGTGCTTGCAGACATGAGCCTGGCATGGCTGTCCTCTGAGAGGCTCTACTAACACCTGACTGAGACACATGCAGATACTGACAGCCAAACATTGGACTGAGCAGGCAACTCAGGGAAGAATTAAGGGAAAGACTGAAGGAGCTGAAGGGTATTGTAACCCCATAGGAAGAACAACAATATCAACTATCGGACCTCTCAGAACTCCCAGAGACTAAGCCACTAACCAAAGAGCACATGTGAGCTGGTCTGTGGCCCCTGGTACATATGTAGCAGAACACTACCTTGTCTGGTCTCAGTGGGAGGGGAGGCTCTTGGTTCTGTGAAGACTTCATGCCCCAGAGAAGAAAGGTGCTAGAGGGGTGATGTGGGAGTGGGTAGATCGGGGCAACCTCTTAGAGGCGAAGGAGAGGGCGGGGAGCTTATGGAGAGGGAACCGGGAAGGAGTACAACATTTGAAATGCAAATAAATAAAATAATTAATAAAAATGCTGAAATTGTCTTTAGATCCTTCCCCTCTTATATCTCTCAGATAAATAATGTAAATATCCTATTTCTCTAAAAACACATTTCCAGTGGACTCAGATTCATAAGCCTACTGCTTATGAGTGACTGTCTACTTGGTAAAGTCCATGGCTTTGAACACAGTTTCAGCCTATAAAGTTTTTCATAACCACACTATCTATCAAAGTGTGTGCCTGTGCTCAAACTTCCTGAGCCACTCACTTTCAGCAAGCCTTCACTAAATGCTCTAGAATAGTATTATTGTCAGAGAGCCCAGTCTTACTAGCCAAGCAACACTGAGATAGGCTTAACCCCCTTCTCATCTTTTTTTGATAACTCATTTTAGCAAGAGTTCTGTTGATTCTGTTTAGAAAGACTCTGCCACCATTTACATCTGACGATCATGTGAGTATGAAATGTTCCTTACAGGACCAGGTAACAAATTGCTTATCCCCAGCTGATAGCACTGAGAAGTTGTGAAAATATGTTAAGTGGAGCCTAGCTGGAGGAAATGGATCACCAGCGATGTGGCTTTCAGTGATATTTGTCTCTAGTCCTTTCCTAGCTCTTCGCCTCCCTATATCCTCAGGAGAAGAACCACCTCTGCCAGCATACTCCTATCACCGTGGTGAGGCCAGCTATGAAAAGAATAAAAGATCTGAAACCAAGAACAAAGTAAGTATTTCTTTCTTGAAGTTGTTCTCTCTGGTGTTAGTTAGAGCCACTCAAAAATACCACACTGTCTGTCTCTCTCTCTCTCTCTCTCTCTCTCTCTCTCTCTCTCTCTCTCTCTCTCACACACACACACACACACACACACACTCACATGCCTCAAGAACTATCCGACTTCTTCATTCCATGTCTCAGGAGATCTGATCACCTTGCCTTCTCTCTGAAGAAATCCATCCAATCTGCTTAAATTGAATCCATCCTGATCTTTCTCAACATTTCCTCCACAGGGTTCCTACTACCACCTCTGTCCAGATCACTGGCTCTAATACTCTGCAGTCCTTGCTGCATTTGGCACTTAGCTCAGTTCCACACCTAGATTTTTTTCTTCTATTGCAATAGATCCTTAATAAAATAGAATGTTTGCTTTTGTGCCTACTTTCTGATTCTGGTTTCTTCAACAATGCTAATAATATTATCTTTTCAAATATCACATGATTTGATCCACAATTTTAACCTTTTATCTAAAATCTACCAGTATATGATATTCCTAGAAGCTTTCTGGACTATCAGAAAATATTTACATACTTATGTTAAATAGTTACTAAATATTTGGGAAGAGTTTGGAAGCTAAAATTCAGTTGAGCACATCTCAGTGAAAAACATCATTACTTTTAAAACTAAGAGGTATATTTAAGTACTAAACTTATAATTAATATCAAAATCTGTCAGAGTCAACTCTACAGCTGTTTATAAAAACATAGAAAACATATATTTAGATGCTTGAATGCTTGCTTTAATGGAAGCCTGCTGTTTATTGGGTAAATCCCTTCTATTATCAAATGCTCTGGCCTGCCACTGAGACAGAACCAAGGAAAATGAAGCCAGCTTTTGTTATTTCTAAAACTTCAGAAACATAATTTTAGCAGACTGATATGTAAAAGTTTCTTTAGTGTTTTCAAAATGGCCATCTAATGAAACATGTAATAGTCATTTTTAGGGAACAATAAGCAAAAAAATCAAGAAAAATAATTTTAAATATTCATATTCAACATACACATACACAGACATAAGGTTCATTTTAATTAAAAGTAAAAGAAATGTTGGGCTTCTGCAAATGAAAGGGAGAGTTCTGAAGGGCTCCCCTTTGCCAAAATAAGAAAAGTATATTTAGGAATAAAATTTCCATTTATGACATGAATAGACAGTAGAAGTGCACAGTTTCTATTTAATCATCCCTATTTACCCAGGGATGACCTGCTCATAAGAAACCATTGGAAGTTAATACCTGGCCCTGATAGATTCCACAGGTAGCTACTTTTAGAAGATTTCTTCTACCTAGCCAGACAATCCCCCTCCATCCATTGTCTATTCCTCCTGTTAACTTACCCACATACACTGTGTTGATATTGCAGGAGCCAGTAGAGCATAGTAGGAACAAGTACTCTGGAAAATTCCAGTATAACTTGGAAATCAGCCTTTTGATCAGAATCTAGGACATCTATGAACAGTGCAACTTTAGAACGTCTGAAATCTCAATTCAAATTTGTGTTTTAGAAATTAGGTCTTGAAACACTTGTCTTACCGTTTGTTTGTGAAGTGGAATTGCTCCTTTGGAAAGCAATGTTTAATTATTTTAACCCTATGTGTGAACAATTCATCAAACTGGAAGCTTGACCAAGTGTGTTCAGTCATAGAAAACAAAGAACGGACTGGAACCTGAAAGCTAAATGTGGCATATACCTTTTATAAACTAAACACTTGCACAGAGCTCGGCACACCTGTCTTTACTTTTCTTTAAAACACCACAGAGCAACTCTAAAAGGATCAATTCAACACTGAGGCCAGGACAACTCTTCACACAGGTTAGAAATCTACTAAAGCAGTACCCTCTCTGATGAACCAGATCTTGCCTTGATAATCAGAACATTTTATAGCATTTACTTATTTGAAATAGTTAAATTTTTCTCCAATAACCACAACTGGACAATGGATCGGTTTATTATTTTCAAAGATTCACTTGCAGTAAAGTCATTGTCAGTTTATGTTTGACAATTTGTATCTGTGTCTGCCCTATAGAACCCACTGGGAAGCCATTGCTAATACCCAGAATCAGAATGCCAAAGAAGAATCAGGACACTACAAGGAAGGCTCAGGAACTGGTTAGACTTCCTGAAGCTTCTAAGAGTCTTGATCAAAATTCTTCATGTGGATCACATAAAATGTGGTATCTAACTTGGATATCAAATCCAACCATTATACTGTTACTATGTGCACAAGTGCATTTTTTAACTTGGGAAGCATTAGTAGGAGGCAAGTCACTTATGGGTATGGACACTTCATTTCTCTTTCTTTTTGGTGTGGTATTTAAGTTCCCTCACTGCTGTTAGCTATCAATCCGAGGGCAAATGGCTAACTGAGGTGTCCATAACATAACAAGGCAGACTTGGATACCAGTTTCTCCCTACATCTCTCAGTCTCTACTACTTACAGGGTACGACTGACAATCCTCACCCCTTACCCTAAACTTCTCCAGCCCCAGAGTTCTTTCTTTAAAGAACTAAAAAGGAAAGAATGTGACTGGTCCCTGGTTTCAGCACCCAATGAATGAAAGCGTGAAATAAAAAAGGAAGGACATGACTGCTCCGAGGTATGAGGGAGAAGAAGGTTTATTGTAGATAAAAGGAGAGACATTAAGATGTGGGAAAGCAAAGATAATCTCATCTTAATTTCTTACTGACTATTGAGTCTTGATGTATGCGAAGAAGCCACAAAACTCTTAAAGTTAGATCTTTAAACTCAATGCAAAAAAAAAAAGAGCAAGTAATTTTTCTCATTGCTGCTACATGTCAAATATGGTCTAGATTTAATATATTAATTTTCTTATAAATGCTGTCTATTCATTAAGTATCTTCAGCTTGACAACTAAAAACTATTTGAGGAAACAAAGAACAAAGATTATCATTCAATTAAAATGTCTTTAAGTGATTTAAACAAGAAAAATATGCTGTGCACTACAAAACTTTAGTTTATGCTCATCACATTTATTGAACATCTATTATGAGCTAAAGATGATTATCATAAATTAGTAGGATACATCTTTCAAATGTATTGACTTCAAGATGTATTTAGAAACTATAGAATTAGTAAATTCAGACACATGCATGCAGAAGCAGGAAGGCGGATGGAAATGGGTGCCTGGGTTTGGACAGAGTGTACCAGAACACTAGTTTTCTCCAGGCCTTAAAGGCATTTCCTAGAGTAAGAGGCAAATGGCTACAGCAAGACCCTTGTCTGCACTACATTTCCTTACATCTCATTCATGCCAAAGTCGAGCACACATAGAGGAATAAATTCCTTTCATCAAGTGGGTCTCCCAAACCCTCAAGCACCACTGTAACTTCGACACAGTGTTCACAGAGCATAGAGAGAATTCCTGGATGCTTGCATAGGGAGATCTTGGCGGAAATGTTACCACACTACATATTCCTCTACGTGCGTTAGATCACCGTAGTTCAGTCATGTGCCTGTCCTTGTCTGTAACGAAGCTGCAGTACATTTCAACAGGAAGGTTTAAGGATTTGAAAAAACGACAACAGACTCAAACACAGAGGGCAGGTGACCACACTCAAAGGAAATGTGACATTTTCACATTTAAGAAAGTGAAGTCCTTTAGAACTTTGTAAACACAGGTGTTTTTTACAATTTTCTGAACATTTCAAGAAACCATTACAAGAAATTGAAGTTGTTTAAATTTCTGGAAATAAACTATATACTGACGGTTTAAGAAATAATTATTGACATGGGCTGTATGCAAATTGCTGAGTGAAATATTCTTGTAGGTGAATTAAACAGCCATTGAGAAAACTGAGGAACAATAATTATAGAAAACAAGTCCTGCTTTGTGGTGTGACAGCTTATTTTGATTGATTTATAGACAAAATGTTTACGTGTGAGGAGGAAATTCAATGAGAAAAAATGAATAATTGACTATAAACTTAATACAAAATTTAGAAATGAAAGAAAGAATGTTTTGTTTTACTTAGGTGCTATCTTTTGATTTCTAAGATTACTACAAGTAGTATAATAACCGCATAGGAATAGTCTACCTCTGTAGATATAAGAATTTACTAGAAGCTAAGATATACACAGCATAACAAAATACTTAGAAATTTCATATAAAACACTTTTGCTTTATTGGTGGCTACATAACTAAAATATTGTGGGTAAATGATATGATTCCTAAAATTTTATTAAGTATTCAGTAAATATACACAATGAATAAACACTCTTCAAAACAGATTAAACTTCCATACAACAATAATGATAAGAGATTAAAAATAAAAGTATGCTTATTTTATTTGATCTCTCTTTTCTGCGTATCTCATAATTCAAATTTTTCTTTTATTATTTAGAGGTTTCCATAAGTTACTATCTCATTTTCTAGTTAACTTTAAATTTAATGTTCCTCTTTTGCACAATGCAGTATTAAGCCATCAAATTTACATTTCTGAGAAATCTGACAATATCATATATCATCCTCCTTGGAATGTTTGCAGTTTATGGCCAGAGGCAGACTGTCAGTTATAAAAAAGGAAAATCACAAAGAGTTATTTTCTAAGAGTTAACACAAAACAACTGAAATGCTGAACAAAGGCATACCATTCCTTACCAACCCTCCTAAGCACACCCACCCTTCAAGAGGAATTTGATTGCTTAACCAAAAAAAAAAAAAAAAGAAAAGAAAAAGAAAGCACTAGACTGAAGCGTTATGCATAATGATGTCATCTAATAGCAGAGCAGAGGACAGTCAGTCCACACTGTACCTTTGGGAACGGACGGCCTGACTTGGGAAATATGAAACCACGTGACTGGTCACCAGGGGTTAGTCACTTTTCTCTCATTTAGGAGTGTTGCTTACTGGTTTGTTCAGATTGCTTCTAGGAGGCAGGATCACTAACCCAAGGGTGGCACTACCCACAGTGAGCAGAAGCTTCCCATATGAATGAATCAAGAAAATACACCAAAAGCTTGCCTACAGTCCAATCTTGTGGAGTCATTTTCTCAGTTGAAGGTCCCTCTTTTCAGATGATTCTGGATGGTGTTGAGTAGGTATAAAACTATAGATGTATTGAAAATTGGGGGACATCTTTTAAAATGTCATTGCTTAAAATTAACTTGGGATTACAGTCTTTAAATTAAACAACAGTCTTTTAATTAAACAAAAATAATTTGCTTGGGATGAAACATTTACATATCTGCTAAAAAGCATGAAAGTTGGACATTTTGTCTTATATATTCCAGGAAGACACAAGTCAGCAGGCCTAAGATCTCTGCTTACTCCAGGTTAAGGATCTACCAAGGAAATGAATAGATTGAGTCACAGGTTTCCAAAGCTACATTTTTTTTCTAATTTACTCCAATTCTTTTCTCTTAACTGAAACTGTGTGTTTAATCATGAGTGTGCCAAAATTGTCATCTAAGTTCAGGAGCATACACTGAATGGCTACTTTTTTAATAACGAAAGAATGAATCTAAAGTCATGTTTTATCTCAAGGTCAACCACAGGGAAAAATAGTGACATCTGTTTTTCTGTTAGCAGTTAATTTCAATGTACTGTATTCTAACAACATCAAAGGCACATGTTGTTTTCCAAAGGTGGCATGACTGAAAGTTGGATCACAGTGGGATGCTCAGGAGTCAGTGAAAAAGCCATTTACCTGAGACATCATAAGAGCCTTTCTAAAGTCAGTATATTGTAAGAAGTAAACTATATTTGTAGAATTAGCTGAAGACTTCTTAATTCTCACTGTAGCTTTCATCGTTTAAAACGTTCACTGTTTGTAGATATTAAAGAATGTTGACTGGGCTGACTTCTCTGGCCCCAGCGGGAAAGCAGGGTGGGGTGACACCCAGGAGGGGCCTCCCCCTTCTCAAGGGAGAAGGAAATAAGGGACGGGGGGGGGGGGGGGGGGGAGTGCGGGGGGAGGATTGGGAAGAGGGGAGTTGTAATCAGGATGTAAAGTAAATGAATTAATTAATGGGGGAAAGCAAAATAAATAAACTGAAAAAAAGAATAGTGTTAAAAATTGAGTGAGGTTTATTCTAAATGAGCAGTAGACCCTTCTTTTCTTTTCTCTAGTTGATGGTTGTTTTTGGTTTGGGTTTTGGTTTTTGGGGGTTTTTTTGTTTTGTTTTTGTTTTTTTGGTTTTGTTTTTTTTTTGAGACAGGTTTCTCTGTATAGCCCTGGCTGTCCTGGAACTCACTCTGTAGACCAGGCTGGCCTCAAACTCAGAAATCTGCCTGTCTCTGCCTCCCGAGTGCTGGGATTAAAGGTGTGCGCCACCACTGCCTGGCTAGTTGATGTATTTTTAACATGTGACTTTCTCTCTTCTCCATGGGCTTTCTGTGAAATTGGGATTCAAAAAGAGGTATTCTATACTGGTGTTACGGTAGCTTCTGAGCGCAAAGCATACATCAGAAAATTTTAAACCCAAAACCATGAAATACAGTAACAAGGACACATATAAAAACTGTAAAGAGTTAAATTTTCTAAACTGATTATTATGATTTAAGAACAAAATCAAGGATGGACAGAACACCTAATAATGCAATTTACTTGTTCATTAGCCCTAAGATGGAGATGTTTCTCCGTTCTCTGTTGTGTATTCAGATAGGGAGAAGAGGGATGAGGAGGAAGGAACTTATATTTGAAGAATGAAGTACAGATTGGATGATGGCACCATTTGGTTGAGGGATGATGCTCAACTGGAGCTGGAGAGGAGTTGGCTCTTCAGTTCTCCATTTCTTTGCTATTTCCCTTGCATAGAATTCCTTCTGTTACTTCCATATTTTTCCATAAACTACTGCTAATAGAAAGAAATTGTGCTTTCCAGCCTTCAGAATATCTATTTATCTTCACCAACTGATATTAGCAAATGATGGATGAAACAGTGAAACACAGTGGATATTGAAACTCAATATTACCAGTCATTGTTTATTTGTTCCATGCTGACAACTTTGTACTCAGTGAAACAAAAAAGAAAAATGGACATTTTCAACAATCTTTTCTGAAGTCTTTTGTCATTTAGAAAAGACCCCGTGTCTTTAAGTAATGAATTACTATTGATAATAGAGTGCCTGTACTGACATCTGTATATATGCCATTCTCTTTATCTGTATTCTTAGAGAATAATTAATGGAGACAATTATTAGAACTTCTTTTACATGGTGGAACTGCAGACTGTTCTGAAGTTCTCAGTGTTTAAGATGAGTGCAATTTATCATAGGAGTTACCAAAGACAATCTTATATATACTGTACGAGAAAGCAATTTATTATTTGGCATTATACAGATACATCCTGTCAAGATAGCAATCTGTTAATAAAATTATATCCTGTAATTTTAGAGAATTATTATTAATAAATAGATGCTACCATACACTTGGAGTTGTAGACTTCTTTATCATAGGTCTAGAATAATATTAATAAATATAACACCTTGTGTGTTAAGGGTTCCTATCATACTTGACAATGCCTAAGCATTCTTCTTGACTTGAGAATTCTCCATCTTACATCTGATAATTCTGTAATAACTAAAAATTGGTGATAGACTAGCCAACTGCTTTGTGAGCTTCCTAGCTCAGAGTGTTATGGAAATCCTAGCTCTTTTCCCTTATTACATTATCCTTCCTACCTGAAATTACCCATCTTGTACCATTAATGCTTCAAAGTTCTGGACTCACTTTCTGAAACTGTTCTTTTTCTTCTTTCAACTCAGAGTTCTTTATTAAACAGTAGAAGCTTCACAGAGGAAAGCTGACAGCAAAGTATGTAACATTCTGCATTCTTACCACATCATATCTATTTACATCAATAATGTCATTAAGTGTATATTGATTCTATACATTATTTCTATGTTATTTTCATAGAATTTTTGAGGTGACAAAATCTAGAAGCAATGTTTATTTAGCATGTCAGAAGTCATAAATAAAATTTAGGCTAAGTTTTATACACTGGAATGAAAGATCAAAACCAAATGGAAGAGATGGATTGTTGTGGAAATCTTATGTTGTAGTTAATATAACAATATTACAATTATAAAGTATAGCACAAGCTAAATCTTGTATAGCATCTATTTAAATGAGAAAACAGATATAACTCTTGAAGTCAGAGTTACACAGTTATACGACACAACTAAATTAGACATTTGGAATAGATTATGACATTAATAATTTTCAATCTATTACTTATTGTTTCTCTATACTGAGTTTTTAAGAGACATGAGTGGGTCTGATGGTTACAGCAAATCTTGAACAGTACTATATTCAACTCCTCCTTCATTTCTACAACCCTAAGATGAGCATCTGACCACAAGGATTATTCTACTAGCCTCCAACCCATTGGTTTGGGCACTAACTTCCCAGAGAATCAATCAGGGAACCAGCAAAAACAGGTTATTGTTCAGTGTAAACTTAAAGAGTTGAATCCTGGCTACAATATCTAAGGCCATTGTTCTTAAACCACACCAACAGCCAGAGACATCCATTCAGAGGGAAATGGAGTCCTCCTTTCTGTAACTTTATGCCTTTATAAAACTGTATCTCTCCAGATAACCAAGACAATATACTTTAACTTATTGAAAAGCAAATATAATCAGTGTACTGTTTTATAAAACTTTTCCAAATATACATTACACTGATTTGAAAATAGCTTGAATCTAGGATATAAACCCAGATTATTTGGCTAAAATTTTCTTCTATTTTTACTCTTGTTAAGTATAACACTACTGTTATGTCACTTTAGATCTCTAGATCCGAGTGAATTATAGACAGATAACTGGTGAACCAGACATGGTAGTAGAGAGTCTTGGTTCATTAAATCTTCAGGCCTTCTATGGTTCCCTTCATAAACAATGACACAATAAGGACTCGCTGGAAGTTATAAGTGAAGCCAGCACTGCCTGGTGAGAGACTCTTTCTATCCTATAACTACAGTGTAATGAGCATGGGCTCTATGGGTATGACTGTAATCTTCAAATTACAACAAAGCTCATCACAAGCCATGTGGAATGTTATTAAACACTTTCTGAGTTATTTGTTTGCCATTTCATATACCTTGTTGCAAGGTTTTTGTAGACATTGCACATACTATCATCACATTATAAATAAAGAACTGTAGGGAGTTCGATCGTGTTGCCTACGATCATTTAAGAAGAAACATATCTGCACATCAACATCAGACATTTAACCTGTTCTTAGAATAATAACACTGGTCATTGTGTCTTTGTGGGAAATTCCAAAACTCCTTATGCAGTGATAATTTTCTCATTAATACTCTGATTGTTCAGGTCTTGTTTATGCAGCTAGTGCTAGGAGAGACAGTCTCATAATAGACTTCTGTGTATTTTGTTTCTTACAATCTTTCTGCAGCTCTTCTGAGTCAGAGAAGCAGATGCTGTGCTGCAGCTTTAGCCATTGAGAATGGAGCCCCATGGATCTGTTGGTCTCTGCTCTTTGTCCTGTTGTGGATTTCTCTAATGAGTTTCACTTGCTATAAATAGAAGCTTCTTTAATGAGGTGCTTCATGGGAAATCTCATGGAGTTCCACCCCTACACAAAGAAATACAGGTAACTAATCACTGCTGAGAGAATTAACTTTTACCAGGGATGAGCTCCTTAATTGAATATCCAATACAAAGTGGTCACTCTTGAAACTATATACACATGATCAAAATAGCAGACTCAGAAGGTTGTATTTATATTCTTTGCTAGGGTTTCTATTGCTGTGATAAGTCACCATGACCAAAAGCAACTTGGGTAGGAAAGATTGCATTTTAACTTATACCTCCACATCACAGTCTATCGCCGAGGATAGGAACACAAACAGAATGGGAACCTGAAGGCAGGAGCTGATGATGACCATGGAGAAATTCTGATTGTTCTTCATGGCTTTACTAAGCCATGGTTTCATGGCTTTCTACTTTCATCCAAGACCATCTGCAGAGGGATGACTCCACCCATTGGGAGAGGTTCTTCTTAAATGGATCATTAATCAAGATAATGCACCAAAGGCTTGCCTACAGGCTACTCTGGTGGGGCTGAAGTTACCTCTTCTATACAGACTCTACCTTATGTCATGTTGACCAAAACTACCCACATATATGTGACAATAATCAAATTAAAAGAGACTGTCAATTTGAGATTTGGAAGGGCATGAAAGGGTTTTAAGAGAGGGATGATGGGAGGAACTGGAGAGAAAGAAAGTGAGAAATAATTTAATTAAATTTTCATTTAAAAGCTTAAAATAAATGTTTTAAATAAATGTTAAAAAATGAAAACACAATATTGAAAAAAATAGTTTCCAATATACAAACTCAGTATATATTGATTTGGAATTTAACTAGATGATAAGGGATAAGTAAGCTTAGCGAGTTTCACATCATAGCAACTAAATGCATAATATTTCTTGTTACTTTTAGTGAGTTGCTGCATTGTATGACAGCCAGAGGCAGAGATTCAATAGTTTTATCTTGCCAAATACAGTTCCTTGCATATAACACCTACCACATGAATACTTGGTGATTATATTATCTGAAAGATAAGGTTTTTTATAATGTGGCAAGAAAAAAAAGACAGGCATTATCAAATATTGGCAAGCACCTAAATAGTACTTTTTAATATTTAAAACAGCTCAAAGTAAAGACCCTTGTTCCATGCTACCATACAAGATTGAGCTCCACATGAGAAAACTTTTGTACTGGATCTGACATCCACTAGCCAGTAACATGTCTACTGCAGAATCTGAATATTTGATTTAACCAAATTTTCTTGTCTATGTTTACTTTGAATCTGTTCTGTCATTTTCTATCATTCTCTTTATGACATTTTATTATCTTAGTGTGCTCAAAACATAATATCACACAGGGTTTTGACACCTCAGAACTCAGTTTGCAATTCCACATTATGAGAACCTATGAAGCCATCACTTCAGTGAAAGTTAACTGTACTTGTTCCCCCGTTCCAAATCCCAGTCAGCCTTTGTAAACGTGCTCTGGAGGCAGGCTCTGAAATGGCCTCTGGAGATGTGTGAGGACTGAAGATAAGCAGAATGAACTGACTACAGAATCCAGTTGGGGATTTGAGACTACCAGAATGAGGCTGAAGTGTCCTTAGAGATAGTTTTTAAAAATGGCTTAGTCTCAGAAAGGAACTAATATAAAACTTCTTGGAGAAAAACTGAATGATCTCCAGTAACTCATTTAGTAAAGGAAGCTAAATATCTGACATATTTAAAAAGATGGTCCCAAAGAACTCGGGGAAAATTTGCATAAATGACTAAAGGAGAGAGAAAGCATGCAAGAAATAAGAGTTTTGATTTACATTACATTTCACTAGCTCTTCAGACAAAATCATATGTCTTTGAGTTCATGGAGTTACTTAAAATGTTTACTAATGAAGCATACAGTTTCCTTCCATAGATAATGATTCATCTCTTCTATTCAGCAATTTTTTTCTGGAAAAATCTGAAGGATAGTATGTGTATCTTTTTTTTATGTAGCAGTAAATATACTTTACTCAAGAAACAGCCCTAACTGATTTGCCTCTGTTGACTCTCTGAAACACAGCTATCAGTCACCCATGTGCATGCTCCATTTGGTACCCTGGTGTCTTGTCCTCTTCATCACCAGACATTCATGGAGCACTCCCAAGCAGCAGAGTTCTGGATGAGGCCTCACAGTAAGGGTGGCAAAGAATCTGGGAAACATTCCCATGGATTTTCCAGCTCTCTGCACTCTAGTCTTAAAAGCTGTCCTGTTGCTTCATCTATCTGCCTGATGCTCTGATAATGGAAATGTTTCCTAGAATTGTAGAAAAGAAGCTTCTGGTAATTTAAAAGCAAATTGCTGTTATTATAAATGGGTCATTCTAATTCTTAAATTATGCTTCACTTTTTTCTGGTATAGATTAGCCTCACAGAGTTTATTATCCCTGTGGGGTATTCAAAACTTGTTTCTGAAACTAAACATTCATCTAAATATACTGAATCTGAGAGACGCCACTGCGGTGGTAGCTATGGCTCACTGTCTGCTAATCATAGTCATTTTCTTCTACATTGAACTGTCAGTCATGCTGTGTACGGGATTCTCCTCAGTGTCTATTACTTAAATTAACTCATGGGTACCCATCCAGATATATGGCAGTAGTGTTGATCTAATGCATTACTATTCACAAACTCTTGGGTAGATTTTGATAGTGCATTCACTGCCTTTGGGACAATCAGAAGTTCATATTCAGAGGAGAAGAGCACCCTAGAAAATCAGTGATTGCTTCTCAGAAATGTACATACATTTTCTCAATTTTTGAAAAGGAGTCATGGTTTTCTTACAAAGAAGGCAATAAGGGAAGTGTATGAATCAGAAAAAAAGTATAACGTCATGATGGTATGAAGATGGCCTGACGATGGCATGATGAACCCATCACTAGGCATGCTAACCTTAGCATTAAAAAAAGACAAAAAACGTTATCACTGTTCTCTGTCCTTGCTGTGGGATCTCATCTAGAATCATGTAACTTGGGAGCTCCCTGTGAATGCTTGATGAAGAGAACAAGACACCAGGGCACCAAGTGGAACATGTGGATGTGTGACTAATAGCTATGAGTGGAGACACGGACAGATCACTTAGGGTTATTTCCCCAGCAAAGTATGTCTATTGCTATATAAAAAAGATCACATGCAATATCCTTAAATATCTTCAGAAAATAAAAATTGGTAAATAAAAGATATTAAGCATTGTCCATGGAAGGGATCTATCTGGTGCTTTATGAAATACCATGAACACAAAGACACATGATTTTGTCTGAAAAAACTGGTAAAACATAAACTATAGCACAAAGACTGGATGAGCAGGTCTTACAGTAAATAAATAGCTTCATTAATTTCCAGAAGCAATTCTTACTAGGGCACTGGTCATGAGGTCTTTGCACTTGCTGTTTGTCTAGGAAGAGAAGATTTAGGTACAAAGAAACATAAATTCCACAGGAAGTTTATAGGGCACATGAGTAAGGGAGTGCAGAGAAGCCAACTGTCCGTCTGGGTTCGTGGTCAGGTGGACACATTGCTGAAAACTAACAGGATTTCATGGTGGTGGCACTGCCTTCTGTAACAATAGCATCCTCAAATGAGAATTCTGCAAGGTAAGTTCTCTTAGCTACCCTGCACTCCCTTTGGAAGTTTGTTTGCTGTTGTTGTTTATCTCAGTGACCTACCGTAAATGTTGGTTCAGGGTCTATTCTTGACTTTAAAAGTGGGAATTAAATGAAGTCATCTAAACAGCATACCATGTCTGCCCATAGTGGACAAGTAGCAGCTATCTAGCTGGTATTGCTACATAATCAATAAGGCTAAGCTTACTCAGAGCATTTTCATAATATCTGTGATGCTGTCTTAGTTAGTGTTCTATTCCTGTTAAGAGACACACTGACCAAGGAAACTCATATAGGATAAAGCCTTTAATTGGAGACTTACTTATAGTTTCAGAGGCTTAGTTCATTATGATCATGACAAGAGCCACAGCAACATGCAAGCAGACACTGCAGCAGTAACTGAGAGCTACATCCTAACTCCTAGTCAGAGGGAGAGGCAGGCAGGGAGGGAACAAGGGAGGGACGGAGGGAGGGAGAGAGGGAGGGAGGGAGAAAGAAAGAGAGACAGAGAGAGAGAGAACAAGCCCTGTTGGACTTGGTATGAGCTTCAAGCCATGTGGCACGGGTCCAAGCTCACCCCAGTGACACACTTCCTCCAACAAGGTCTCACATCCTAATCCTTCTAATTTAGTGTCACTCTCTGGTGGCTAAGAATTCAAATATATGAGCCGATAGTGGCCATTCTTATTAAAACCACTATGGATGGTACATGTAAGTTCCTCAACACCTTTAACTTTTTATTGCTAAAAAGAATGTCCAAGGTATAAAAAATGACCCAAGTTATCAGAAAAGCTAAGCTGCCCCTGCAAATCCATAGATACCACAGCATACTGAATCTAAAAACTAACAAAAGTAATATTTCTCTCAATATTGAACATACTTATCATCAGAAAAAATAAACATTTATTGCAAAAGATTATTGGTTATCTTTCTAGAAGGGTTTTCTCCTAGGAATATATATACTTACAGAAATTGTGGTTTTAAAAAAAAAAATGATACCAGTCATATTTTAGGCTGAGAAATGACCAGTGTGGGACCTTGTAAATGATAGCAGTTGTGGAACAAGCAGTTGACACTTGACAGCCATCTTACTACACCTTGAAGATATTGAAGAAATAAATCAGCAAGGCTATAAAGAATTGACTTCTGAAACCTCATGGCTGGGAACAAAAGGCAAACCCAACAGAGACTTGGAGGGTAGATTTGAGGCACTGGACACATCTGAATAGCCCACAATATCAGAAAGGATCTTGTGGTGATTGGTCCCTTGGGTTTTGCCATAGGGGCCGGCTATGACAGCAGCTTTCACTGGGCATAATTGTTACAACCCTTGAATCGCCATCTTCAAACAGAGAAACTCATGTCTCATTACTGCTCTGATAGGTAGCATTTAAAACATCCAAAAAATATATTAACTACACTCACGAAGTTTTCTTCTTCATGGTCTGAATTCTGAAGAAGCAGTCCTCTACTCTAGCTTGCATGATGGACGTTACACAGGCAAACCCACCCTTTCAAAGGGTTATATAAATTCAGTGCCAGCAGAGACATTTTGTGCATAAACTACATAAGTCAGTTATTTATTAAAGAAGGAAAATAGCTAATAAAAAGATTGATTCCTATTTATTATAGGTACTCTCTAACATGCCTTCTATTGTCCCCTAATATTTTATAATCAGCAGAGCAATTTGGGGCCCTCTTTGATATTACAATCTCCTTTATTGCTAGAGTTAAATCACAAAGGCCTCTCGCCCTTGGCTTTCCTAATGTGGAGCACTATATATAAAATGAGTTACTGCAAATAAGACAAGGGCTGTTGCCATAAACCTGTCAACTTCATCACTGGGATTTTCTTTCCAAATAGCACGACAAGCTTCTAACAATTACTTTGCTTTGAAAAGAGGCAAGCCTCTATTAAACTTAGGCATTTATGGATCCTGTGTTTCAACACATTCCCAGTCATGCAAAGGCATTGGTAATATTAAGCACGGAGCTTTCTGAATTGTTTGGGGGTGAAGAGCTGCTGTGTGTGCATGCATTAAGCTGGAACTCAGTGTTTAGTTAGCACAAGAGATGCTCATTTAGCGTTGCATAACATTTCGGTTGCAGTGTCATGCAGCTCTCTTCATTCCACTAAGGCACATCAAATGGTCCTGGGGAAGCAGGAGCTGCCTTGCTCCAGCAATGGTGTCAACCATAAAACCACCCTTCATTACTTATATTCATCTAAAGCAGAGGCAGATGTAGCAAGTGTCTTGACCCAAGAAATTAGAAGTAACTCATATGCCAACAGCTGTAGGAAGATTTTGGTCTGTTCTGCCCAGATAACCCAAAATACTATGCTAATCTCTCTTGATATGTAAAAGCAAGGCAGCATAATATGAAGGTATAAGACAAATCAGAACTACACTGGAAACATTTATTTTGTTATAGCATCTGGTATTTTTATTATTCTTTTATTTAAAGCAGTGATGAAAATAAAAAAAATGCCCTCTGATTTTCTCATATATATATATGTATATATATATATATACACACATATATATTTAGCACATGCACACCTTACCATACACACATTACACACACCTACAAACACACACATACACATCAATAATAGTAACAATAATAATAATAAAAATAATAATAATTAACATTATTAATAAAGTAGGAGCAAAGGACTAGAGAATCACCTCCACAATTATCCTCTGATCTCCACATATACACCATGATAATCATGCAACCCACATGCAAATAAATAAATAAGCATAATATTGTTTTAAAATGAAAAAATTAAATGACAAAGAGGTTTACCAACTCCATTTCTTTCCATTAACTCAACTCCAGCCCTTTGAGTTTATAGCATACAAAATAGTATGTAGACTCATTTGCACATTGTTAGGAATTAACTGATAAATAATATACAGGAGAAAAAGAAAACCCAAATAAGAGACTTCCACTCACTGCTATTGTGAAAACATCTCCAAAGAGCATGGAGGATTTTGGGGGAACTATACAGACAGATAGATAGACAGACAGACATAGAGATAATGTTTTTCCTGCATGTATGTATGTGCACCACATGCTTGCAGTGCCTATGGAAGTAGAAATAGGGTGTTGGATCCCCTGAGACTGAAGTTACAGAAGCGTATTGGCTTCCATGTGGGGTCTGGTACTTGAACCTGGGTCCTTTAGAAGGGCTATCAGTGCTCTTAATCACTGTACAATCTCTCCATAGTTTCTGAATGAAGACATGAAAAAGAGAATTTAGAAATGTAGAGCTGTCATGTGGGGAAAATCTTAGATATACAAATAAAGGCTAAACTAAAAGCTATACATGAAACCAAATAAAATAATGGTAAAGGTCTGTTTAGCAAGCAGTGTTTTCACTAAGACTGTGAAGTTATGTCACATTAATGTAGTACTTTAACTGCGTGACAGAGGGTTTTAACTTCCATCAGTATTCTCACACTTAATCTTTTGTGAATCTCCAAGAGAATAATAAATTGAGTTGCTGGGGAAATAGCTTGGAAATGAGTTCAGATCCCCAATATCTACATACTGTCAGGGGTAGAGACAGGCAGATCACAGGTTAGCTGGCCAGCCATCTAGTGAACTCATGAGCTCCAGGTTCACAGAGAGACTCTGCCTGGAAAATAAGCCAGAGAGCTACCTCGAAAGACTTCCAGCATCAATTCCTGGCCCTCATCATGCAAAGACTTATAAACTCTGTTAACTACTAATAGATCCCCAGAGTTTAGGCTTTAGGGTTTAAAGCAAATAGAGAACTGTGACTTAACTGAAAAATGATCCTGAAGATTTCCATCCTGAAGGGGAATACTGGGAGGTGGAGGAGCACCTTAAACTAGGTATGTGCAACAATGGTATAAAGAACCTGTCACTTTGTATTCTAATGTTAAAAACTTATGGTTAGCATCACACTCCAATCAACTGAGTTACCTGACCAACTGCATCAATATTTTTAAAATACTAAAGGAAACCTTGGAAATCTTTGAAATAGCTTAGTCATTAAGTCCTTCCATTTCCTAGCAGAGAGCTTTGACTATGTTCTTACTAACTTTCATATGCTAAGAGAAGCAAAGGAAAAGACATGGCTCTTCTATAAAGAAGTTCACGGTCTAACTAGAGAAAACCCTCTTGACATGCAAAAGTAACAAAACATAAAGAAAGATGCAGTGGCAGGAAAAATGGACAAAGCCAAGGTATGCTGCTTCATGTTTTAGGCAAGAAAAGTCCGAGTCCCTAGGCTAAGTCTCAAGGAATACAAACAATGTCTAAGCATACATCATGGTGTGTATAACATGGGTGTGGATCCTTTAAAGAAGAAATGATAGAATAAACAAATGTTCTTTTGATATTATGAAAGGGAAAGTTTAAGGAGGGATTATTATAACAAAGATTAGAAAATAGACCACAACTGGATCCCTGTGGTTTTAAGAAATTAATCAAGCTGTTAAACAACTAAGTTTGTCTTTAATCCTGATGAGCTCTTGAGCACCAGTAGCCAAAAATGACATAGTTGACTTAATATTTTGATGAGATAGTTCAGAGGAAAGAAATAGGGACATTGGAAGATAAAGAGATTTAGAAATATATCTCAAAGGGATAATGAGTTTTTTGAGTAGGATAGTGAAAATAATGATAAATCATGGAATAATGAAAAATTAGGTTCAAACATGGCCAGCAATAAGACAAGGAAGTTGCTAAAGGAAATTAATCACAAACTATGTTACATGGAAATGAGGGCACACTGAAAATAAAAATACTGAAGAGAACATAGTGAATGAAGTTTTAACATGTACGCGTCATGTTATAGCATGTACGAAATCATTCTTTGTTGCAGCTCTGTTGGCAGACAAATATACACCTTACAGTCTGATGTTGTAAAGGCAGTTCTGTTATCTGAAAACCTGGTAACTGAATAATTCAGATGATATGTAAGATGGAATTTCCTAAGTACTTTAGGCACTGGGTCTCCCCTAGCATTTGAAGTCAATTGAGGTCTATAAGACTCATAGTGAATCTCTGGAGTAAATACAGATGGGTAAATGGAGCATTGGTATAAGAGGCTAAGTGTTTGTGCTCCCACAGCTAATTAGTCTGGTCTCACAGAGGGGAAACTTCAGGGAACCACATTCTATCTTTCAGAGAGTAATTGCCTTGGTTACTTTTCAGTTGCTGTGACAAAACATCAGGACCAAGACAACTTATAAAGAAAGCATTTCATTAGGGCTCACAGTTCTAGAGAGCAGTAGAGTCTATGGCCATCACGACAGGGAGTACAGCAGCAGGCAGGCAGATGTAGTGCCAGAGCAGTGCGTGAGATCTTTCCAAACACGTCCACCAATGGGGAAACAAGCTTACAAACTCTTGAGTCCGTAGAGGCCATTTTCCTTAGAACCTCCACATACCTGGCCCCCAGAGGCTCGTGGCCATACCATAATGTAAAAAGCATTTAGTCTTACTTTAAAATACCCCACAATCTTTCTGTCTCAAGACTGTTTTGAAGTCCAAAAAATCTATAGTCTTTCTGAAACTCAAAACAATCTCTAAAATTTCTGTAACATAAAAAAGCAAATTAAATGTTTTTAACACATAATGATGCATAATATACATTACAATTCCAAAAGAGACAAATGGGGCATAGTGGTGAAATACTAGACAAAAGAAAGAGTGAAAGCAAGAAGAGCAAATTCCAAATTCTATAGTTCTTTATCTAACCACAAAGGGCTTAGATTGCTCTGCTCTTTTAACTTTGTTGCCTGCAGCACACTTGGCTCTCCTTGGGCTGGTTACACTTCCTGGGTGCAACTTTCCCTGGTAGGCATCTCATGTCTCTGGCACCTCCAACATACTGGGATTGCCAACACAGTCCCAACTTCACCTTTGCAGATTCATATATTGGCCTCTGGGACTTCTCTGGCACGCACCTGGCATCAACAAGTTTCCAAGACCTTGAGGGAAGATTCATAACCCATTAACTCTTGTATATTTCATCACTCTAAATCCAGAACCACATGGCCAGTGCTGCCAAGTTCTGCTTCCTGCTTGGGATGATACCTGGACTCCTATCTGAAAACATTTGTATAAACTTTGATTTATTGTTGTTGTTGTTGTTGTTATTGTTGTTGTTGTTGTTGTTGAATAGTCTTTCCTTTGCTTCAGGAGTAGAAGCATTTTTTTTTAAAGTTGGAAGTTTAGGTAGGAAAGGTCTTGGCCTGAGGGCACAATTTCTTTTATTCCATTTTATACTAGACTATTGTTAAAATTTTTTATGTCTTTAAGCAAAAGACTTAGCTCTAACATTAAATTTTCTGGTCCCCCTTTTCCCTTAAATTGTATATTTTGCATTTTTTCTAGTTAATTCTTTTTTATTATTGATCTCTATAAGAATGATCATTAATTACCATGTGACAGAGTTAATTCTAGGAAATCTTGAGAGTGAAATTAATCCAAACCTCTTCAGTCTAGCTTTACAGAGGTTCTTAGGACAAGGTCAAGAAACCAGTCACATTATTTGCCAAAATATCAGAAGACTGGTCTCTAATCTACATCATTTTCAGCACTACTCTCTTCCCAACTCCTTCTAGGATGACCATAACTTCCATTTAGTATTCAACCACTTACCTAGTCCAAAGCCCCAAAGTCTTCTACATTTCTCAAATTCAGCATGGTCAAGCCAGTCACAGCAATACCCCACTCTTGGTACTAAGTTCAGTTTTAGTTCCTTTTCTATTTCCATGACAAAATATCATAACTGTGCTATCTAACTTTTTGTCAACTTGACACAAGTTAGCATCATCTGAGAGGAGAGAACCCAAATTGAGAAATTTTCTCCTTAAGATTGGGATGCAGGCAAGCCTATAGAACATTTTCTTAGTGATTGATTAAGAGAGGGCCCATTGTGGGTGGTGCCATCCCTAGCCTGGTGGTCCTGGGTGCTATAGGAAAGCAGGCTGAGCAAGCCACAGGGATCGACCTAATTAGCAGCACCCCTCTGTGTCCTCTGCATCAGTTCCTGTATCCAGGTTCTTGCCTTGTTTGACTTCCTGTTCTAACTTCCTTCAGTAATACATGATAAATGTGAAATTTAAGCCAAATAAACATTTTCCCCACCAACATGTTTTTGGTCATGTTGATTCGTCATAGCAATAGTAATCCAAACTAATACAAGGACCAAATAAACATAAAAAAAGCATTAAATTGGCACTCCTGGTTCCAGAGGTCAGTGGAGTCCATGACCATCATGGCAGGAAGCGTGATAGCAGGAAGGCAGGCAGACATGGTGCTCAAGCAGTACCTTGAGAGCTTCCATCTGATCCAAAGAGAGAATGATGAGGGCTTTTGAAGCTTCAAAGCCCAATGGCACACCTCCTCCAACTAAGCTATACCTCCTAATCCTTCCCAAACAATTACAGCAAATGGGAACCAAGCATGTGAGCCCATGAAAGTCATTCTCATTCAAACTACCACAGGGGCTAATGGAGGTCCTGTGAACAATTGCAGAACTCAAGGTAAATATCTGAAATTTTGTGTTTCTTCTTTATTGGTTTATTAAATAGTAAGGCCAACAGAGAGACACAAAACAGAGAAGTTCATGACAAAGAGAGACAAGGTGGTTTGGTAGCCATGTTATTTGATGCGAAAGCAATGGCTTACTGTGCATCTATACATGAGAATCTAAAACAAAGGTGTCTTTGTTCTGCATGTTGAAAAGCCTTCTGCAATGTACTAGGAGTTTATTATTATATACAAATGATGTTACTACTGATATTTCTAGAATTATTGATATGACTGTAAGTTATCCTTTGGGAATTCAGAAAAAGGACAGAGGAACATTACAGGCTTTGATTTATATTGAAAACAGGCTGCAGTATCGCATAATGGTTCTTAAACTCAATATCTTCCAAATAATTCTTAGGGTTATTTCTGCCAATTTGGAAATTTATTGAATTAGCATTATATTTTTAATTCCAGCAAAACTGGTTTGTCTCCACAACGAGCCAATCCTCTGTGTCATGTTTTTTTTCCTATCCATAGGCTATCTACCCAGTCATACCACCTTGCTATGCAAAATTCTCCAATGCCGATTTTTTCTGATACTTCATTTAAAACTTAAATGGTAGCCAGGCAGTGGTGGCACACACCTTTAATCCCACCACTTGGGAGATAGAGGCTGGTGTATCTCTGTGTGTTCAAGACTAGCTTGACCTACAGAATGAATTCCAGGACAGCCAATGCTACACAGAGAAACTGTGTTTTCAAAACAAACAAACAAACAAACAAAAAAAAGGAATGACAAAGCCTCATATCCTATGTCATCTGGTCATTGCTGTGTCTGTGACATCATACCTTAATAAAACCTCTTTCTGGGGTAGCCTTTCTCCAAGTACTCAGGCCTCTCCTTCTACTTTCTTCTGGTCCCCTTGCAGAGGGCAAGCATAAATATGAATAGTATAAAATAGGAATCTTCCCATCATTAACCTCTCTTATTTTCATCATAATGCTAATATTCTGATATATGTTACTATATAACATAGCTCATTATATGTTTATTCTACAACACAAATACAGTCTATTGTAAAAGACAACAGAGTTTTCTACAGATGCTCAAATATACAGGCTGAGTGAGTGATTGAGGGGTAAAACACACCTACAGTAAGTTATTTTTCTTAAAAGTAGTACAGAAGACATAACCTGCTTTGACTTTATGTTTTCTTCACTCAGACTAATGAAAAAGTAATTTTAAAATGGTCATTTTAACTCCATCCCATAAAACACAGAGTCTCTGGACTGTGCCAAATATCAATGGCAAAATGCTATTAGGTGAACAAAAGTGACAGGAGACTGAAAACTCACACATGTTCTCAGGTCACACGGAGTGCACTTTAACCAAGAGTAAACGCAGTAAGGAACAAAACACTCAGTTTCACTGATCTTGATATTTATATGAAAACATATTTTGACTCTTTACCATACTATTCATTAAATGCATCAGCCATTGTGTAGCAAATTCTTCAACACTACGAATATAGTCCATTAAAAATTATCAGAGCAACCGTTTTATAGAATGATAATACTGTAAGAAATACGGTAACCCAATCAATTAAATGTCTATTGTAGATTTGGGTGTTGTGGTAACAGTCACATGCTTCTCGAAGATTCAAGCAAGCTCCTTACTTTTTAGCTCCTTTTCTTCCTAACCCTGTAAAGAACATGAGCCAGAAACAAAGTTGCCCAGAAACAGAAAGAAAGGTTAGTTTGGGGACAGTTTGTGTTTTCTAGTTCTCTAAGAAGTGTTTCTCATCTGTGGGCTGATGTTAGTGGCTTGATTTCTCTGAAATTGAAAGTAAATACTTTCTAAGTCCTGAGGACCCATTTTGTTTTTCAAGCTCTTGTGTTAGGCCTTAAGTGTCACTGACCATTGTGGGTTTAATCCTAACGTATGCTTTTCTTTTCCCCCAAGTATGATACTCTGACCTTTCTATTATCTATGGATCTGACCAAGTAAATATAGCTATATCACGGGTTCTCAGTTCAGACATCTTAAATGTAAGTGGAACAAAAAATAAACACTTTTAGTTGTATTAAAATAATTTGCTTCCACTATTAATACACTCTGCAACTAGGGTCTGCTCACACTAATCTGTTAGTTTTCACCAGTAGAAATGGCAGTTTCTCCAAGATTACACATGGCTGATAAAATCAAAAGCTTGAACTGCAGGAGACATATTCCTGTCTGACAGATCATATGTAATGTTTTCTTAAGGTTTTATAACACATTAATTATTAGTTCACAAATTTTTTTCAGGATAATTGATTTTCTTCATAACTTCCCCTATTTTATTTTCTGCATTTAAGGAATTATTCTAGAGGAGGCCAGTAGATGCCCAAAGCTATGACTTAAAGCCCAATGGAGGGGAGGCACTATATAAAAATTTTTAGTTGTAATCTTAATTTCCCTCTTAATTGAACTATTAGTAAATATAATGATCAATTTCCAAACTCTTCATTCACATATCTCATAATTTGTAGGATTTTAATTAAAAAGTTTAGAATTTTAATTATGTTTTCTTGTATTTTCTTGCAAACCAGCTTATTTCTAAGGCTAGACAGAATTAGCAATCCATCCAATCACTTAGAGCTGAGTTCTTTTAAAGTTTTTATGAGGCTATAGAGCTCAAAGGGAACCATCAATCTTGTAAATAAATAGAAAGCGAATCTTCAAATCTTCAGCAAATTAAAGTCATAATGCTTCAGTGGTGATGAAGGGGGTCAGTTAATGAGATAGGCATCAAGTCTGGCTCAGCAGCTAGGATGGATTGCTGAGCCAGCTGCTTGGTTTCCACATAATTCTCATTTCGCTCAGTCTCCATGGTATACCCTATCTGTTTGTTTGAGTCCCAGTTCCTCAAGGTCTTCACCACCTCCCATGTCTTTCAAGGTGGCTCAGTGACACTACCAGGGAGACAAAGGGGGAAGCAGCTATGTACACACCCTGATCTTTCATTCTACACTTACTGAGAACCCACGAGCATGAAGCAAATGGGAAGACATGAGTTCAGGTCCTTTCCCTGCTCAGGCTGTTCTCTGGAGTGCCCATTCCCTTCTCCTTTTGATCCCTTCAGCAATGACCATGAATATCTGAATTTTAAAGGTGACTTTTATCTAAACTCTTTTCTAACTAAAAGTGTAATGTAACTGCTAAAAAGCAGAGTGTAAAACTACACGATGGGTTACATTCCAGCTACATGAGAATAGAGGACCTCTCTTAATTGGATAGTTGAGTATCTTCCATGTCTCACCCTGTTGGCAGCTCATTGTTTCATTACTTTGTGTCACATAAGCCTCTTAGGTCAACTGAAGAACACTCTCATTTTCTTGGTTCTGTTTGGCTTTACTGACAGTCTTTAGAGCCCTCCATATAATTATTTGGAAAGAAGCCACCACAACCTAGCAGTCACTGAGTTAGATGCTTTCTTTTATCAAAAGGCAACAGCAGAAAGGGTGAAGGAAATTCAAAGTTCCTGATACCCTTGTTTTTCTAAGACACATCTGGAGCAGGATTTAGGATCTCTGAGTCACTGTCTCTCTATACAAAGTGGCTTTCACACTCAAATTGAACCTGTGGGTCATAACCAGCTACATTCATCCCTGGTCCTACAGAACATCTTTACCAAGAGACAACACAGCCTCGTCACCCCAGCCTAAACTAAAACTGTTAAAGTATGTCTTGACTTTAGTAAACCTCTTGATACCTGAACTGAGCTTGAAATAGAGGTGGAAACTAAGGCAAAGATGAATATAAGTTTCTAAGTTAGGTCTAATGGTATACAACCATAACCCAGCATTCCAGAAACTGAACTGGAAAGATCATAAGTGTGGGGCCAGCCTCGACTACACAGCTGGAATATAAGTTGAGCTTCATAATCACATATTGATGATCTGTCTCAAAAAGAAATAAAACTAAACTAAACTATGAATCCAGTTCTGATACAGTCTGGCAACAACAAAGAAGCCCTTCCCACCTTCCACCCAGGTTGTGGAATGCTACTGCCTTCAGTACCTTAAAGGACAACTCGTTATTTTATTTTGTGTCATGTCAGGCTTCGTAGGCCAAGAGAACATCACCTTAATTTATTCTGTTTTATTGACAACTCTTAGAACTCACCACACAACTATTAGAATAGAAACCATCATAAGTTAACTAACCATAAAAGGTAAGAATACCGCCAATGGTGTTTGAGAACTATTAATGTACCCTTGAAAAATCAAAAGTAATTTGTGTGCTGCCAAGAGGCCTCATAGAAGAGGTGGAAAGAAAATGAGTAGGGAGACATCAGTGAGTATTTGACAGCCATGAAGGAGAGACAGAGAAAGCTGTATGTCTCTGCCACAAAGAGAGGGACTTGTGGGTTAATAAATCTTGTGTGGCTGAAGCAAACCTCTTGTCACAGAAAGAAAATTATGGTCCTCTCACCAAACTTCAGATGGCCCATAGGCCTGGCTTTCTATGTCTTTTTAAATAAATGATTACTAATAGTAATGTTTCTTATCTAATCGTGTACTATTTGGAAATAGCAAAACTAAAAAAAAAAAAAAAAAGATATTAACTAAGTTCATTCAATATTTGAATAAAAATATCATAAGCCACCTTTAGCTTTTTAATGTGCATATCTATTTACACATGCCATTGTCATAATTGAACACTTTTTCATAACTCATTTAACAGATAATTGTATGGAGCAAGTACAAATTTAAAAAATTTAAAGACATGCATACTGAGCTATAATTACATGTTAGCTAATAGTTCCTACTTTAGAATCCACTTTAATAAAATTTTTACATTATTTAAAAATCAAAATATGTTCAAATTTCCCCCAAAGTTCGTATCTCATTGCTTAGCCAGGACGTTCCTGTATCTAATCTAACTTGCTACATAGGGGTTTTTTTTGTTCTTACAGCACTGGTATGTCTTGAATTATTCATCAATCTTAGTCTTGTTGCCATTGTTGCTAACTTTAAAATATATCTTGCTTTGAATATACTTACTAAGAATCTTTCTAGTCTCCCACTATCTTTCTTTGTTAAAACAGAAGTCCTGCCTCCTTTATTTCTTAATTTACAGCAATCTATAACTGATACTAGAGGAATCATGGAGGCTGGCTGCTCCAGGATGCTTAGTGAACCGGGCTTATAGTAGAGAAAAATATGTTGTCAATTAACTTCATATCAGTAAGTGAATTCCTTAACAGAAATTAATTCCTTTGTGAATAGTAATGTTTAGTTAGTTCAGAATAAAAGACTTATTTACAGGTGGTCTTGAACATACAAAAAACATGCATGTCATATTTTTTGAAAGACAGACTTTTAATAAAAAATTTAATCGAATTTCATCTTACGAGACATAATTTAAAACAAAGTTCCTGTGGACTTTGTTTAAATATATTACTTGTTTTTCAACTTAAATAGACATACATATTATTTTCAGGATAATTTAATCACACAGAATTAGTTATGATTTATTCAAAGTCACTTCTGCTTGGCCACATTTTCAAAAGTTCCATCCTGGCTCCCCTGTGTCTGAGAACCCTGTCAGCCTCAGCAAATGGAGCCAAAATGCACTTCACTAGAAGAAAGGAAAGAGACAGAAAAAAAAAAAAATGGCTTTTTGAAGGTGATTGAATTTCGAATGAATCTAAAATCCATTTCCTCTCTGCCTTTTGTGAATAAAAAGATATTTTCAAATTTCTGCAATTCTGTGTTCCATTTTTTCACATGTCAACGTGGGACCCAGTTTACCAGGAACAAAACAAGGTTGAGGACAGTTAAAAAGAGGCCTGGCTTGAAGGGTTGCTATTTCCCTGGACAGATTTTATTTTCTCTCATCGCTGAATTCTATTCTGATTTCTCTGGCCCCTGCTGTGCTTTTTATACTTTCATATGTTTCTGGATTGTCTGAATCCATCATTTTTCCTTATAAAAAAATTAAACTAAGGCATTATTTTATTTATTTCCTTATAAAAAAATTAAAATAAGACCTGAACACAGAACAAGGTGGCAGGAACAATCGCCCCCAGATTGTATTAAGCCCCTGAGGTCTACAGTTTGGCAACTCAGTACAGGTTCATGCATCAGCTACCTGTTATGCTCACGCAACAGATGTGAACAAGAAGAAAAACCTCCACATAATTAATATTCTAACTAGGAAAGTGTTGAGGGGGGACAAGATTCAGACAAGAGGGAAAGAAAAGTGTAAATACAAACTATACCAATCTTTTTTTAAAAAAAAAAAATTACTTTATTTACATTTCAAATGTTTTCCCCTTTCCAGGTCTCCCCTTTGGAAGCCCCCTATCCCATCCCCACTCGCCCTGCCTCTATGAGGGTATTCCCCCACCCACCCACCCAGTCTTAAAAGACACAAAAGAACCGGGCTCTGGTCTCCTCTGAATAAACATCTCATTGTGCAGCTGGCATCAGTCTGCAGTTACTGTGCTCAGAAGTTATGGAGTTTATGTGTTCAGAATGGTAGCTTCATTACAGAAGAATAGCAGATACTTCTAGTTAAGAATAGTTAACTTCTTGGTTTCTTCCTTTCTGAAAAGTTCATTTCCCTCTTCTACTTTTCCTTCTGTTTCTGAGAATAAATATCCTTAAGTTACCCAAAGCCTTTACTCCAAGCCAGCATCTGACCATCTCATCTCTATATCTGCAGTCAATCTGAACTTAGGACAGCTGATCAAAATCTCTCTCCTCATAATGGGTCTATCCTAGAGACCTGCTGTGTAGCAATTTCCTCTGAGATTGGTAGTTTCTGTGTTGTAAAGAAGCCCCTTAAGACAGAAAGTGAAGGAGATTCACTAGGTCCCTCTCTCCCGGAAGTAAACAGTAAAGACCACAGAAAGCCACTCTCAAATAAGCCAAGCTACCTGAAAGAAGCAGACACCAGTGGAGCAGCCTAGAAGAGACATAGGCTAACTGAGGCACCTGGAAAGGAAACCTCCAACCTGTTGAGCTGCCTGCAAGCTGTGTAGTGTACTCCAGATTTCCTGCTTTTATGAGCTATAAACAATGCCAGGATAGGCTTTGTTGATACAGCTGTCTTCGAGATACTTCTGCTCTTGTTTGTAGCCCCTCACCCATACTCATGTAATTTACTCCAATAAATCTCAAGCTGTATTCAGAGGCCAGAAGAGGAGCTTGGATAACCTGGAACTAGCATCACAGGTGGTTGCCTGATGTGAGTGCTAGAATCCCCTGAACTTAGGTCCTCTGAAAGAGCAAAACATTTTCTTAACTGCTGAGCCATTACTCCAGTGTCTTGCACCAGAGTGTCTGGGATAATTTCTTAAAGGAGTAAGAGTAAACAAAGGTTCAAAAAGAGCTAAGTCGTCCTCATCTTTCATTCCTAAGAGGTGACCCAAAATATGGTGTGTCACATTGCTTTTGATATTAAGTTGCTTATCTTAAAGATGAGTGTGGTGGCGTTTTGGTTTATTTCAGTAGTTTCTTATTAACAAGCACTATTTTGAGGTCTGCACTTATGTTAATTTAGTTATGGTCAACATAACTCCATGACACATATCATTTCCTGCATCTTCTTTTCACCCAAGAAAAGTTATGGTTTCTCATTGGTCTTTAGTTTTAAGTTTACATTACTCAGTTCTGCGCCAACAAATAGCAATGCAGTCCACTCCTCCTGCTGGTTCTAACACAAATTTATTCAACAGTACTGTCATTTAAAGCCCCGGTCACATAGCTTCAGAAAGCCTTGCATCACAGTGTCCTCAATGTGTCTAGATCTTCCCAGGTTCATGTGAGTCTCAAGACATTTACCTAACTGTTACAGTAGGACTGGAGTCACACATGGTTTTATTGGATGGTATTTAGAATATTTTATTGACATTTCTTAATGTAGTAGATCTCAAGGCAGCTACTTTCTAGTCACCAGCCAAAAGTCTACCAGGTAAGTGTTGTGGAACCATGAGGCATGGGCTTGGCTTGGGGCCTGTTTGGGAAATCGTGATTTGCTGCCTTATATGCTCCTATTGTGTTGTGTTTTCATTCAGTTATTAATTTAATTGTATTATTTTATTATAAAAAGCTCAGCCTAGTCTCAGAATAAGCTTATAAATTCTAATAGAAAAGAAGTATAATCATCACGATAGTTCAGTTTTTGCCATGAAAAAGCTATCAGTCTAGACTAGAACTATGAATGTGTCCCAGTGTTCTCATCGGCGAAACAGGTGTAATATTGTTTACAGCCTATTTTGTGTAAAGACAGAAAAAAGGCCTGTGAAAGCTTTAAAAGTACTATCAACTGACTGCTGTTAGCATGATCTAAAGCAGCATCCCTTAAGAAAAAGAAGAAAAAAGGAAGAAGAAAGAAAGAAAGAAAGAAAGAAAGAAAGAAAGAAAGAAAGGAGTAAAAACCTTATTGTATTTAGCAATTTTTTTTGGTGATGAATACTTTTTTAATTAATTATTTATTTATTTACATCCCAAATGTTGCTCCCATCCAGGTCCCCCTCCCAGAATTCTTTACCCTATCCCACCTCCCCTTCACCTCTGAGAGGATGTCCCCACCCCAGCATCCCCATTCCCAGGAGCATCAAGACTCTGGCCTCAGCAAATATTTTTAAATGTTGACATGTAAAATAAAGATGTCCGATAACAAGTTCTCCATCAAGATGGGGCAGAAAGATGGTAAGGCAAGAGGTTGGGAAGGAATGCAGAAGGCTGAGAAGCAATGTCTTCTGGACATGACGAGGCAGTTGCATTCACAAACTCACAATGGCTATGGTTGTCTACACAAGACCTGCATTAGATCAAACCAATCATTATTCCAACACAATTAGTGTAAGCCCCTGAGGTATTTCTACAGTTTAGGCTGTGGGAATAGGTTCAGGTAACTGTTGCCCACACTCCAGTGGATCTTCCTTTACATGTGTGCACATACAGACAGCACAGATTAGATTCAATGTGTTATGAGAACAGGATCTGAATGTGGAAACAATACATGGTGCCAGGGATCAGGGAAGACAGGGAGAGTTCAGGGTGATGTGATCAATACATATTTCATACATATATGGAATTATAGAAAAATAAATTTGATTTACATTATTTTAAAAAAAATACTAAGACAAAATGAACACCTTCTTGGGCCCTGTCTTAAACAGAGGAGCCTAGCTATAGGGAGTCTATATAATACAATAGGCTTCTCTTTTGAAAAGGACTGATAGAATTTATATAGCAAAATACACAATTTGCTACAAATTATCATAACATCAATTGCTTCATGGTTTTCACTAAAAGCTAATAGCAAAATTCAAACTGAATTATTCATGAAATTGCCCACAAATATTTTCTTGAACTTGAGCTGAACTTTGATGAACACAGTGTAATCAGTGTAATTTGTTAGATGCCCTTGTCATTCCTCCAGCCCTTCTCAGTTCCCATTCCACTTCTGCTGGGTAATGACCCAACAGCTACACTCTATTAGCTGAGTTCTGAGTTTCTGAACTGACTGAAGCTCCTCCATGTTCAGTATATTCCTCTCTACAGTGCTTGTCTCTGATAGAGGGTGTCTACAAGGGCCTATGTGCAAAGTGCTAACTGTAGGGAAGCAGAAGACGAGGGCAGTATCTTAGAACATTTGAGGAAAGTCCAGGCTGAGGGATGTCACAAAAAATATAGCTAACAAATAGTTAATCTGTGTAATTCCATTTTATTCATTTGGGGGGACTTTGGGGTGAATTAGTTCTCAAACCTGTCCTCATGGATTTAAAATGAAATATAATTTATCTCCATTCATTCTTTCTTTTAATGAATGGAGACACCAGCCTCTATACCACGACACGAGACAGCAGGCACTCATTTTCCTCAAGTGACTCTTACACTCATGTTCCTACTGCAACAATAGAAAAATACTCAGGTATATGGTGGGTCCAATCCAGCCCACAGGACCACTGAATTTCACTAAATCACTCATCAATGGTCTGCTTATTTGTGTAGGTGCTCATATCATGGGTTTGCTTTGGATGCTGTAACACATATTGAGGCCATGGCAGAATGCTGCAGTTGCTCCACACCTCCTTCAGAAACTGTTTGCTCCTGGCAAATGTCATAAGCAGAAGGTCATAGTTGTCTTCATTTGGACATTTGCTATGTTGGGGCTTCAAAGGCTGAGCTCTTGGAAGCATGTGTGCCGGGAGCCCTTCACCTTAAACTGGATTGTTCTCTGGAAATTGAAGCGGAGCTGGCCATTCAGTTATCCAGCAGAGAAAATGTTCTGCAGCAGAAATTGGATTTTATGCTTTAAAAACAAAGATGACCTTTGAATTATTTGTTATTTGGATTCTGAATGTTCACTGTGCCATCTCAGCCTACAGTAATTAGAGGAAGATTCTATCTGCTTTGCTCATCATTTTATTCCTTAACAATATTCAACAAATACCTGATGGTTTATTTTACCTTGAATTTTTGTCCAACTTAGATTGTTTTAAGTATGTGGTACATTTATCTAAGGTAAATATTTTCAATTCTAACATCACAACTCATTTATCACTCCACATGCAACAGTGAATAGATAATTTTTAATGATATACATGATCAAATAAGGGAACACTAATATCAACAAGATCAAATACAAACACAACACTGAGGACACTTTTACTCTTGAAGCTAGTAGGATCTCTAAAACTTAAGTAAAAATTGTTAAAGAAACAGAAAAATTCTTTTTACCTTGACTATGCCTATGTAGTTACCCATTCCCCGAAGGCATGCTTCTTAGAAGAGGCTCTATAGAGAACTCACTCTTGAATGTTCACATTGAGATTCTTTGGAGTTACAATACTCACTGTCCCATTTACTTGAGTGAACCCACGTTAAAGATTAATTTCTTCATCTTGATGAAATATCCACTCCCTGACCATTTCACAAAATAAGGCTGAAATTTTAATGAGATTCCTCAGGGATATTTTATAAAAGTCTTCTTATTTTCTGAAATCTTCTTAACTGGCTTCATTTCTTATTTCACCATAAAGCAATGTCAGAATTCATACTAGTTGAATATAGAGGTGCTATTTCAGTTTGTAAGACCTACAAATATTCTCAAAAATTAATTGAGGAAATTAGAAGCCTAGCTGTAACATCTGTGATCCACAACAGTGACCAGCACATAAAGATATCCAGTAAGGGGAAATAGTGACTTATATCCCAATGGTAATAAAAAAATCATCTAATTTCAATAAAAGGTAATTAATGCCTGATACTATAAATCTAACCCACTATACATGACTAGTCCATAGGCCCTAAAGGAGAAAATACCACTGCCATTCTCCTGGACCAGTATTTACAACTACATTCTAAACACTTACTCTTATATCCACAAATAAGTGATCAAAGTGAATCTTCTTATCAAAGAAGATTCTTTTTTCAGCAGAGACCACTATAGAAACTCACAGTTGTTCAAATGCAGAGAACAATGGACTGGGAGGTGCCCAGTTCCAACTACAACACAACCTCCATACAAACAACTCACCACAGAAGGAACATCACAGAAGAGGGATCAGAAAGAAAAGCCAGAGGATGAGACATCTAATGCAAGATACTGTCTTCTGTTATATGACAAGGAAACTATACCCATGGAATCTCAACAACATGGTCATCTAAACAAGACCTGAACAATGACACCAACGGATACACCAACATGGATGGGGAAATCTCATAAGACCCCATCCCTATATGAAGGGTAATTACTGACTACTAAGAGAATGGAATTCTATCTTCTCCAGGAGAACAACACTGATCGGTAATCCAACCCTAAGCTCTCAGTACTAAACACACATACATATGAGCAACATCAAATAAACTCAGCAAATTACATTTATAAACACAATAATGTTAAAGAATAATAGTCCATGAATTTGAGAAATGAGAAGAGCAACATGAGAGGATCTGGAGGGAGGGGGAAAATGAAAATTATGAAAATTCTCAAAGATATTATATTGTTAAAAACAAGAAAATAAAACGTGTCTTTTGTACACATGAGCAGCACTCTGTATAAGAGAAGGTGACGGAGGCAGATGTTTTAGGAGTGGGCAAGGATCCTGCCAGTTATGCTGAGATTCTGTTGCTACTCACAGCACTGCTCCTGACTCTTAGAAACTCTGAAACTTGCTCATTATATTAAAATTTAGTTCAAGGTGAGCCACCAAAGCTTGAGTTGTATAAGAAACCATGCACATACAAGGAAAATTGGAAATAGAAACCAGGGAATGGCTTCTATGGGAAAGGGAGACCCACTAACAGAATTTAGGACTACTTAATGCAATAGTTTAAAATAAAAGACCAGTGAGAAACTTTACAGACCAACGTAGGAAAATCAGCAATGTTTTTGCACTGAGGAAACCAGAGAATGGATAATGAAATTGCGGTGCAGTTACACTATGTTATACTATTTAGATGCACAGAACAAAGGAACCAAGGACTGTTAAAATAGAAAAGTTCCTACTGAGTGAGGTGATCCGCACCCAGGGTACTGGCAGGTTTTGTGTCAACTTGACACAAGCTGGAGTTATCACAGAGAAAGGAGCTTCAGGTGAGGAAATGCCTCCATGAGATCCAGCTGTAAGGCATTTTCTCAACTAGTGATCAAGGGGGGAGGGCCCTTTGTGGGTGGTACCATCCCTGGGCTGGTAGTCTTGGGTTCTATAAGAGAACAAGCTGAGCAAGCCAGGAGAAGCAAGCAAGCCAGTAAGGAACATCCCTCCATGGCCTCTGCATCAGCTCCTGCCTCCTGACCGGCTTGAGTTCCAATCCTGACTTCCTTTGGTGATGAACAGCAACGTGGAAGTGTAAGCTCAATAAACCCATTCCTCTCCAACTTGCATCTTGGTCATGATGTTTGTGCAGGAATAGAAACCCTGACTAAGACACCCAGATTGACAAAAGTCGATCTCACAGGAGGCTCAGAACTTTAAATCCTCAAATGTAAGTACATATTCTGGTGTAAACCACAGAAAGTAAAAAGTAGTCATTTCTGTAGGGGTGGCTAGAGGGACCTAGCAGGATACAGGTGATTGGAGAAATGTGGAAATGGGGTGGGTAACTGAGGATGAGGAAAGAGATAAATACAGAAAAAGAGAGGAGCATAAAATAGCAGTAAGGATGTTTGAAAAAAGTCATAAAAATCATGCTATTAATAATCTATCTAAAAATCTAAACTACACTTACATATAAATATACATATATAGTTTAAATAAAAATTTTCCATCTGAGCTGACAACAAACACTCTAAGAACCCAAAAACATCTAATGAAACAAAGCCTGAGAAAAGACTCCCAAAACATTATACGTGATTGTTCTTGTGTTTGGTTGCCTTCCAGAGGTTGAAGAAAGTCCCTATTGCTCAAGACACCATACACTTAACACATAGGCTCAGGGACCCTGACCTGGAAAAGATCTGAAAGCCCCCCTGCTGAAGACTGACTTTCATAGTACCAGAAAGTAACATCAAAGCTTCCAAAACAGGGAAGCAACTAATAGTCCTATACATTTATAACGCCTATGAACCACAAAAGTGACCACTCCATGACAAGCCTAAGTGTGCAGCAGTGGTACACATACCTTGGTGGTAACCAGTGGCTCTCTAGTTGGACTTAAGACTTGTTCAGTTGCCAAGGACCATGCAGGAGGAATGACAAATGGCTTTAGAACTTGTAGAATATGGTCCACTGGTTGCCACAGCCACATGGGTGAGTCCCAGTATAACAAGGCCCCGGGGATCATGTGTCCTGAGGACATCATGCTGTTATGGAGTTCTGCTCTGCTTGCTGCCCTCACATCCCTCTTAATCTAAGAATTATATGAATACTCTAAGGGGCTCCCAGCCCCTCACTGGGCAGTATCTCTGGCACTCACACTAATTTGTTTGATATCTTTCAGGCATTGCTGCCGGAGCAGATTAATGATTCAATCACCACCCCACTAGAGAAGAACTTAGAAACATAAATTGTCAGCAATGACCATCACTCTTAGAAAACATTTAGAAAAATAAAATTGTTAGTGAAGCTAGGTTGGAATGCTTTTACTAGTGGCTATGATGTAGAAAATCTTAGGAAGCAATATGAAGTTCAAAAAGGCACACTCATGTTAGTTAAGCTAGGGATCTTTTACCGTTAGGGAACAAGAACAATAGCAGCACTGGCTGACGTGACTCTCACTGAGGCTGGACTGTGATAATTGATTTCTTATACCCATTTTTGCCCTCAGCTTCCTGATATGATTTATTAAGAATTGCTGGTGAGTAGATATGCATTCTGAGGATTTAAGACAGACACAACTGATTTTTATATAAAAGTTTAGATGTGTGATTCTCTTAAGATTATTACAAGATTACTTTTAAAACTAAATAATAAAATAATTACTTCTGTCTTTGAAACCACAAATTGCTGCCTGCCAGTAAGAGAAACTGGTACAGAGAACTACCTTTCTTGCTTACACGTTGTTAATCTATAACAAGTTGTTTAGTTATGATTGTACATGGGTTTTGGGGAATAATTTGTTTTCTTTACTTGTACTATGTAATGTTATTTCTTGAAAAGGTATTGGGGAACACACTGTTTTTATAATTATTTACTAGTAGAGAACTAAAATGTAATCACATTGTAATTGTACACTGCTTGAAAGATTTGGCTGGGATATATAAGTTACGGAAGAAAGAATAAAGGATGGGGGTTGGAACATTGTTCCTTCCATCCATCAACTATGTGCATGTATGTATATTATAAAGTTTGTGTGAATGGGGGCTGGAACTAACTGTGTTCCTTCCATCCATCAACTATGTGCATGTATGTATATTATAAAGTTTGTGTGAATGGAGGCTGGAACTGTGCTCCTTCCATCCATCAACAATGTGTGTGAATGTATCTATGTAAAGCTTGTCTGTGTGTGTGTTGGTGCTTAGAGTCTGCTTGCTGGAGCTTTGCTCTAACTATTCAATGTGTGAATGTATATATGTCTGTCTGTAGCTATGTATGTATGTATATATTTGTGTGTATAAAGTTATTTTAACACAGCCTTTTGTTTCATCCATTCAGTGTGTGTGTGTGTGTGTGTGTGTGAGTGTGTGTGTGTGTGTGTGTGTGTATATATATGTATTCTATATATGTATTCATTGTCTTTCCTTCTCTTTCTTGCTGGCTCCAAGGAGATAAAAGAGTTCATAGTTTTTCCACTGTCCACAGGGAATTCCGGCCCCAGTAATTAAGCTTTGTTCCCTCAGAGAAAAGTCTGCTGAGTGACAAGTCTGCTGAGTGACTTCTCTAATTACTGGCTGCCATTGGCAGCAGCCCTTGAAGGGATCCGGATTCATCTCCATCAGCTGCTCTTAGTGCTGACCTGGATTGGCTGCCTGCCTCATTTTACCCACCACATGGATGCCGAAGCCCGTAATTGACATTCAACAGTTGGAATATCATGCTGGAACTAGAAGCCTAGCCAGGGTTAGTGAAGTCATAGGTTTTCAAGGAGAACCTATAACTGCCACTTTTCCAAGTCATCATAACCCTCACTACGTTTTAAGCAGTTGTCTTTATAACCACACTTAAGTATAGTCTTAGCCCTCACCACGGAAACTTCTATTTGTAACAAACCATTACCAAAAACCACAACCAATCAGAATACAGAGTTTTATAGAGTCCAGAATCAAAAGATATTCAAAACCACCACAGCACCTAAGACTTAGGGATCATTGTGAAGGAGGGCAGAAAGAGTATAAGATCTAAAGGATCAGAGAGTTTGCTGTGAGATTGTGTCTCCTTGTAATGTCAGAAGTTACTCCCGTAAAGTCTCGTGAACATAACCACATAATCATGACCTGAACAAAGAAATAGATGTGCTAAAGCGAGCTGGGGAGATCCCATGAGGCCTCAACCCTACACAAAGAACTACAAGAAAATAGTATTTGCCAGGAAAGAGTTATTGGTTAACCAATACCAAATAGTCAGCACGACAAATATGCTTACAAGTAACACTACACAGACTGAGCAAGGTGTATTTAGGAATGAATGATGAACCAGTAAAAGAATACATGAATTTTACAGTAGAACAAGGAGGGGTATATGGGTAAGCTTGAGGGAAGAACAAGAGAAGGAAATGCTGTAATTTTAAAGTCAAAATATTTTTAAATTATTAGAAAATAGTTTTATTTTTTTTGTTTTATTTTTTGATATTTACTGTATATACATTTCAAATATTTTCCTTCCTATCCCATCCCCCCTCCCCTGCCTCTATGAGGGTGCTCCCCACCCACCCACCCACCCACTCCCGTCTTCCCTCCCTGGCATTCCCCTACACTGGGGCATCTAACACCCTCAGGCCCAAGGGCCTCTCCTCCCATTGATGGCCAACAAGGCCCTCCTCTGCCACATATGTGGCCAGCACCATGGGTCCCTCCATGTGTATTCTTTGGTTCGTGGTCCAGTCTCCAGGAACTCTGGGGAGGTCAGGCCAGCTGACACTGTTGCTTACTCCATGGGGCTGCAGACCTCCTCAGCTCCTTCAGTCCCTTCTCCAACTCCTCCATCCAGGACCCTATGCTCAGTCCAATGGTTGGCTGTGAGCATCCGCCTCTGTATTTGTCAGACTGCCTGAGCCTCTCTGAAGACAGCTTATCAGGCTTCCATCAGCAAGCACTTCCCAGCATCTACAAGAACATCTGGGTTTGGTGGCTGTATATGGGATGTATCCCTAGATGGGGCAGTCTCTGGATGGCCTTTCATTGAGTCTCTGCTCCACATTTTGTCTCAATATTTCCCCTTGTGAGTATTTTGTTCACCCTTCTAAGAAACACTGAAGCATCCGCATTTTGGTCTTCCTTCTTCTTAGGCTTCATATGGTCTGTGAATTATTTTTTTCTTTATTTTTTACTTCTACTTAAACTCTGATATAACTCAGCAGGGTTCTCTTGGAAAAGCAAAAAGAATCCAGCACAAATAATGAGTAAATATATTTGCTCATGGCATCAAGTGTCAGAGGAGTCAATTTTAGACAATTATTTGTCAGACTTAGTGCAAGCACGTGAAATGCTGGCATAGAGATGAAATTCAAATTCACCTCCTTCTTGCTTTGATTATTGAATACTGTGGAGCAGTACTCACTTATTGTACAATATAGTATGATTATCTGGCTCCTTGTAATATCAATTATTCTTTTAATTGGATATTTTATTTATTTTCATTTCAAATGTTATCCCCTTTCCCAGTTTTCCCTCTGCAAACCCCCTATCCCATCGTCCCTCCCCGTGCTTCTATGAGGGTGCTCCCCCACTCCCCCACCAACTCCCACCTCTCTGCCCTGGCATTCCCCTACACTGGAGCAATAAGTCTCCTCAGGACCAAAGACCTCTCTTCCCGTTGATGCCAGATAAGGCCATCCCTCTGCTACATAAGGCAGCTAGAGCCATGGGTCCCTCCATGTGTACTCTTTGGTTGGTGGTTTTAGTCCCTGGGAGCTCTGGGAGGTCTGGTTGGTTGACATTGTTGTTCTTCCTGTGGGGTTGCAAACCCCTTCAGCTCTTTCAGTCCTTTCTCTAATTTCTCCATTGGGGACTCTGTGATCAATCCAATGGTTGGCTGAGAGCATCGGCCTCTTTGTCAGGCTCTGGCAGAGCTTCTCAGGAGACATCTATATCAGGTTTCTGTCAGCATGCACTTCTTGCCATCCACAATAGTGTCTGTGTTTGGTGTCTGTATACCGGATGGATCCCCAGGTGGGGCAGTCTCTGGATGGCCTTTCCTTCAGTCTCTGCTCCACACTTTGTCCCCATACTTCCTTTAGACAGGAGCAATTCTGGGTTAAAAAGTTGGAGATGAGTGGGTGGCTCCATCCCCCAACTGGGGGCCTTGCCTAACCTCTGGATATGGTCTTTACAGGTTCTCCCTCCCCTTTGTTAGGCATTTCAACTAATTTCATCCCAGTAGGGTCTTGGGAGCCTCTTGCTTTCCTAGCGTCTTGGACTTTCTGGTGGCTACCCCCAGTTTTTCATCCCCCATTTCTACACACCTCTGTTCAATTTCCTGACCCTCTGTGTATCATTCCTGTTTCCTCCCATACCTGATCCTACCCCCCCTTTTACCTTCCCTTTCCTCTCTTCCTCCCAAGTCCCTCCCACCCTCTACCTCCTGTGAGTATTTTGTTCTTTGAATTAATTGACATTGAAGGGCTAAAATGACTTTGAAAGCAATATGAGTTCAATGACACAGAAAAAAGGTATTAAGTTTCACATGAAGGTATATTTTGAGAAATTCTGTTATGTTATATAAGCCATCCTTCCTGTATAAAATATAGTTTCATGATTAAATTAATTAGTATAGGTATTATGCCATAAAATATGGAGAGATAAATCCTATGATTGAGAGTTAGAAAAAAATAAAAAATAAAGGTCAAGATATCAAATATAAGTTAGCAAGCTGTTGTTCTCTGACAATTAGAAAAATTAAGGTGGCACAGTGAGTTTAAATACACAAGATTCAATACAGACCAATACACAAAGAAATTTAAAACTCACTACTTAGTATCAAATATATTTAAATCACAACTCATATGTAAAAATGTAAACTTCATTTAAAATTCAATGTAATCATTTTATCTAAATCTAAATCATATAAGGAAGATTGTATCTGTAATATTCATCCATTTATCTGTAGCATAGTTCACTCACTGGCTGATTTGATAAATGGTGTAATATTTCAAAGATGCAGATTCTAAGTATTTAACTCAATTGCCAAGGTAATTTGATTGGACTAGCTGTGTAACATTATGATTTCTGGAAAATATACAGGAGTGTGTGTTATGTGATTCCAGTTTCCCTTTCTCTGATGCAAAGGTGAGTCATAGGGTTGTTTGGTAACTCAGTTCTCTGCTTCCTGGGAAATGAAAACCTGAGACTGCAGCAGTGTTCACATTAAGGATGAGCAAAGCTTCACACAGGTGACCCTAATCAGAAATCGTATTTGTAAAATAGATGGATCCTGAGTTTTGTTTGTGGAGTGTTATTTGCTTGTTATATTTTTCTTTCTTATATATTTTAAAAATAATTTGTTGAGAATTTCAAATGTCAGTTCTGTGTTTACATCATCTCCACTCTTCTGTGACAGCCCAAAATTCACGCATCTGAGAGGAAACACTGAATGGACTCGGTAGTTTGTATTGAGAGAAAATATCTTTTGTTTATCACATGTTTTAAGAGGCAGAGCAGTCAGAGTGGTGAAAAAAGATCACTTTGAAGAGAAAGATAGAAGGAAGGAGACATGGAACTGGGGAAGCAAATGATCATTGGCCAACAATTGCTAACTCAAAATCTGGAATAAACTCTAAAAGACCATTTCTACTGAGTACACTCTGCATTGGCATCCATGAAACAGACATGCATGCACTGAATGAGACTTAAAATTCTGAACTATTTGAAAGCCTAAGATCTATATGTTAGATTTCCACTGACCTGGGCTAGGGACCTTGTTAAGTTATTAGCACTATCTTGAGATTTAAAACGGATCCAAGTCGCCTAAATTCAAAAATAGTTTCACCTTTGCAAGAACAGTAAAGAATATGCATTATTGTCACAGAAGGCTTGTGATGAGTATCTCATATGATCAATACATGGCTATATTTTTCTCACCATTCAAAGACACTTGACAATAGATGCATAGGAATGGGTCATGCACATATATATTTTAACAACTACTTAAAAGACACTGTGTCTTTTTAATATTAAAATAAGTATCTTATAATATTTATACTGACACTGTTATTTCATGTTTCTCTTTTAACAAGCAGTAATAATATTTATACTGAGTTCAAAATCATGTTTACTTGTTCGGTGATCAAAAATATTTTAAGTAGAATTTGGGACTAGGTTGAGTGATTGTCTCAGAAGTGTTTATGTGATTCTTTTCTTAATATCCAGATTATATGTTATTTAAATTTATTTTTCGCCGGGCAGTGGCAGCGCACGCCTTTAATCCCAGCACTTGGGAGGCAGAGGCAGGTGGATTTCTGAGTTCGAGGCCAGCCTGGTCTACAGAGTGAGTTCCAGGACAACCAGGGCTACACACAGAGAAACCCTGTCTTGAAAAACCAAACAAAAAAACAAAAAAAAAACAAATAAATTTATTTTTCATTAATGTGTGTATTTGTGAATGATGCATGTGAAGGCATACACACTACAGCATGCATGCCACAGTATATACATGGAGATCAGAGGACAATTTTGTATGCTGGTTCTGATCTTCTACCAATGCATGGGTTTCAGGAATCAAACACAGGCTTCAAATTTCCCCAGCAAGGGTATGGAAAGATGGACGGATAGATAGATAGATAGATGATAGATAGATAGATATCCTCTCATATATAAAACAAAAACATTTATTTGAAAAATTAAATCCCATGTCCTTAAGTAAAGTACTATAATTTTACAGTAAATACTACTAAAATAATGACAAAAGGAAAAGCTAGAGATATTGACAATAAAACTTGTTTACTGTGAGTTTGAAAATTTCACTCTTTTTGAAGGATGAGTAGAATTTATGAACAAGAGAAAGTTCTAGAGGCTTATTAAAAGCAAGCGTAATGCTTTATGAAGCAAGTAGATAAGAGTGTAAACAGCCTGTTTGGATGACAAGGAAGTGACCCTACAGACAAAGCAACCAGTTTGCTCAAAGACAATGGTTCCCACTGGCAAATGAAAGTGGAACCTGGTGCTAGAGAGTGTATGAGGAAATATGGATCAAACAAGCAAAAGCAAGGCTTATGCAAGCAGCAGGGAAGCCTTCAAGGAAGTAGAAAGTATTAAGGGCTCTTCATTGCAACAATTTTCAAGGGTATAGCGTCAGTGAGCTCACGACTACATAAATCAAAACTGAAGTCCTGCCTATTGGATGATCATTCATCACTTTCAGGATTAAAGCATTTATACTACCAAATTAAGCACAAATGGATATTAAAAACTCCACCAGATGATTAATCAGTAAAGGTGGAAGTGGAGGACCTTATTAGTTAGATAGGATTAGCTATTGTGCTCAAGTGCTAGCTATAAAATTTGAAAATTAAACATGATTGCACATACAAGGGTGGTGTTCAGCCTTCCAGAGACATTTGAAAGGTGTGACCTTTCATGAGGAACTCATTGATATTGGACCAAAAAAAAAAAAAATGGAGCTATGCTTGTCTCCCAGATTCTCATCTGAATCCGCGTGATTCTAAGATCTCATTTTACAATAAGTTTTCCCACAGAAGCTTGTGTTGCTTTTTTCTAGGGCTCAGACTGAATCCAGACAGTGGCTCTTTACAGTCAGTTTCCAAAAAGTTCAGAAACTTATTTCTTTCTTTTGGGAAACAGTTGGAGGTTATCAATCAGATGTCACCTTCATTCTCTGAAAGCTCCCTACTAGCGGTGGGTTCTGTTCCCTTCTTTCTCACCCCTTGCCTCAGGCCGCCATTTTATCATATACACAAAGATAATTTAGATATGGAAGCAAAAGGAAAGTAGTTCTTGAAATCAAGTCATTTTAGCCCTGGACAATATAAACGAAACATAATCTTCAGGTTGAGGAGAACTGAATAGTGGGTGCCAAGTGTTGCTTCTGTCCTTTGTTTTGGAAGGCATAATAATAATAACATGCTACTGCTGGAAAGGCAGTGCCAGATGCAGGTCCTCGCATGGTACAGGTGCTAAGTGTTCCCCTGTGATCACAACACCACTCAGAAAACAAGCCGGGTTTGGAATAAGGGTCACAGACATCCTTCAAAACAACCTTAACCTTTGAAGAACAAGCAGTTGTTACAGGAAATCCACATCTGGGCTGTGCTCTTAAGGAGACCTCCCAAATTATTAGCACAGGATCATAACAGGGACACTCAAACAAGGACAGATTTAGTCTTCTGACTTCTGATATTGTGTCTAATAGCCTAAGGAAGACTTACATACGAAGGATAGCCAAGGAAGTCAACATGGACAAGAACAGCTTGGAGGCTGGCTGGATAGGTTACTCCTATCCCTTGATAATGCCTTTCTTGGCCTTTATGTCATGGCTTCCTGAAGGAAGGGCTATGATACGTGCTTCTAGAATGGCGTGGGCTGCTGTAGCTAAAGATTTCTAAATTCACTTCAAATCACACATAACTGCCTCTTGCTAGCTTTTCATTAACAATACAAACATGTGAATTTGATTTACTTGTGCATATTCATGAACACTTGGCATTTATTTTCATTTGAGGCTATTAGGAGTAATGCTGCTGTAAATACCTGACCATTCCTCGTTATCCACACATATGTTAGTTTCTGTTGAGCAAACCCAGGGAGGAGTGGAACTGCTAGATCATAGGCTCAACTCACGTGCTTCTCCATCTTCACACACAACACCCAATCATTTGTGGTAGCATTAGTTCATAAGCATCATATCCTCACCTACCTGACGATTTTTTAAATTTTTTTCTATTTTAGTTAGGACTTGTGGTTTTTATATAGACTTAAACTTCATTGAATATTAATATATAAAGACAAGCAAATTGTATTTAAGCCAGGGACTGAATGGCATAGGGTAGGAAGCTAAAAAGAAGAGCTCCATGGAGAGAGCCCTGGCTCACCTCCTTAAGAAGTCTGGGGGAAGACTGCTGTCAAGTGCCTATTAGTGACAGAACTGGATTCCAGCACATGTCTATCCATCTTCAGAGCCCAAGCTGTTTCCAACATGCTGAGCTGTCTCAAAATTACACTCAAGAAAATGCAAATAAGCCTAGCGAGGCAGACAACATGTGTGCTTGTCACAGAAGATTCTATGCAAAAAAAAAAAGGGGAGAGCTTTTAATTTGCTTTCTGTGGTGAAGAGATGAGGGACAGCTTTATTTTTTATCTTTTGTAAATTTCATTTTTATTGATAGTTTCATACATGTATACAATGAATATTAGTAATCTCACCCATCACCTACCCTCTCGTATCCCCCCCACTTGTCCCACTGAACCATTCTTCCCAACAAGTGCCTCTTCTACTTTCAACGGTGTGTGTGAGTGTGTGTGTGTGTGTGTGTGTGTGTGGTATGTGTCTATGTGTGTGTGAGAGTGTATGTGTGTGTATCTGTGCCTGTGTGCATGTGTGTGTCTGTGCATGTGTGTTTATATGTGTGTTTATATGTTTCTATGTGTATATGTGTGTTTGTGTGTGTGTGTGTGTGTGTGTGTATCTGTCTGTCTCATTGGGTTTAATTGTGTGTGAGAAAAAGTATATGTGTGTGTTTCTGTGTATGTATGTGTCTGTGTACGTGTTTCTATGTGAGTTTCTATGTGAGTATCTATGTGCCTATGTGTTTCTGTTTTGGGGATTGTGTGGGGTGGGTGTGTCCCATTGGGTTTAAATGAGTTGTTTTCACTAGTATAGGTAGAATATTGATAACTGGAATATGGGCAACTTATCAGTGGGCACACCACTGAAGAGAGTAACATCTTCCCCCAGTAATATCAACTGTTAGCTGTCCTTGAAAAAAAGGGTGGGGCCCTATGACCCATAGCCCCTTACGTGATGACATTTTCAGGGGCCAAAGTCTTGTGCAGATATTCACAACTGCAATGTATTTATAAGTATAATGTCCATGTCATGCCCAAAAGAAGATAATTTTTTTTTGCAAAACACCCCTGCATCCACCAGCTCTTTCATTCCTTGTGTCCCCTTCCCACAAGTTTCCTGAGTCTTGGGGGTTGGGGGTAAGGCATGATGCTGATGACCCCATTAAAGAGATATACATACATCCTGGCTATGAATTTTCAGGGCAGTGTGTTAAGCTTGAAGTGCATGTAGTGTCTGAAAGAAAGAGGTTATTTGAGGAGGTCTGTGGAAAAGGAAGGCCTTAAAGAAAGGTGGATAGTAACACACAGGTGGTATGAAGGCAGAAAAGAGAAATCGAGACAGCCTATGTTTTTGGGGTTGGGAGTATGGGGCATATGAAGGGATGGGCAAAGAAGAAACAATATTAAGGATTATAAACAGTCATATGGAAGTTGACTGTTCTTTATATTAAAAATATACAATTAAAAAAGAAAAGTTTAAGCTTCAGTACCCTCTATGGGGAATAATTTCCCCCACAAAGCTACAGATCATTAAACAAATTTCCCAATGGAAGGTGGTCAGGAAGGCCACAGAATCCCCCAGAACAAGGCTAATGACATTGTTCTTGGTTAGGAGCCAGAAGTAGATAGTAAAATCCTATTGCTGAAAACAGTTTGATGACAGGTCTCAGAGAAATAAGCAAGAACTGAGCTGTGAGACAGGTTGCTGAAGTCAGAGAAGTAAAAGGGATTTTGAGGGATGTGAAGGAGCAGATGAAGAAGTTGATAGTGGATTGTTAAAGCTCTCATTAGCATGGACTAGGCGCCCTACACATATGTAGCAGACGTGCATCTCAGTTTCCCTGTGGATCCCCCAACAACTGGAGCAGGGACTATCGCTAAAGCTGTTGCCTGTCTATGAAATATGCTCCCCTAACTGGGCCGCCTTGTCTGGCCTCAGTGGGAGAGGATGTGCCTAGCCCTGCAGAGACTTGATGTGCCAGGGTAGCAGGAATACAGGGAGGTTTCCCATTATCAGAGGAGACTGGGAGGAGGATGGGGAGAGGGACTGGAGAGGGGGCAGCAATCCAGATGTAAAGTGATTAATTAATTATATAGATTAATATATTATTTATTAATTATTAATAAAGATTATTAATTAATCTTATAATTAATTTATTCGAATTAATTTATATAAATTAATATATAATTTAATATAATATATAATTTAATATAATATAATTTATATAAATTAAATTAATTTATTAAATTAATTAATTAATTAATTTAAAAAGAAGACAGAGGGCAGAAAGGAGCAGCTGAACAAAAGGGGCAAAAAGAAAAGGAACTGCAGCATAGGGAGGGACATTGGCTGCATTTTTATAGTTTGTTGGTTTGTTTCTTGGATACTAAAAGACCAGTAATTATTTTGCCTACAAAATGAATCTTGCCCTCTTAAGTTAAGAGTTTCTTCTGATCTGAGGGAGATGATGACTTGCTGTGATCTTCTTTGTCTGCTAGTCTTTGATCCCCGCCTCTTGATTGCTCAAGAAATTTATCAAAACTAAAATTAACTCAGGAATAAAAATGGATTTTTAAGGCAACAAGAAATATGGAAACGTTTGTGACTCAGACAGAATTGGCTGCCACAAGCACCGTCTACCTCAGCTATTCTCAGTGTGGAAGAAAAAACAATCTCTTGCTAAAATATTAATAATCCCCTTGAAATTGAGATAGTCAAAATTGAGAGTACAGGCTTATTCACAAAGGTTTGCCAGAAACATCTCCCCAGCAGCCTCAGGAAACACCCAATAGGAACTCGTTTGGGAAATAAAATCTGGGTAATTTTTAGTTTTATATGCATTTGTATGCCAGATATCTCACCCTCTGGCTTACAAGAAATAGGCACAATGACTGGCCCTGACTTTCTTGGGGTCACTTGTCATAACATAGCTTCTATGCATTTCTATCTCACAGACTTTGTCCACACAGTTACCTTAGACTTTATACGCCACTGAGCATCCTGAACATAGAGTGCCCTTCATACTGGCAAGTTCACTTTACCTAGAGCCTTTCATGCTTGCCTGTGTTGGTTGTATAAGCCCTGACCTGTGCTTACACACCACCATTATTTTGTAATGTCTGTTTTCTTTTCCTATGGCTCTATGTCTACTTAAATTCTGGAGTATCCTTTAGTTTCATTTTAATACTTATACCTGGTGTCTTCTGGTTTAAATTACTTCAAAGACAGAAAAAGGGAATTAAACTTATAAATATTTTTGAGGATTTATTGCCATGAATATCATAAAAGAAGGAAGAGCCTATAAAATTTATTTTCTACCCCTAAGGATTTATAATGAAGATGGAACTACACAGTCTAAAGAGATAGCAAGTTAAATAAAAACTCAAACTTTAAATAACGCTTTAAGACCATATATCAGACACCAGAAAAACCTAGGCAACTATAAATGCTGTTGGAAACAAAAATAAATCATAAAGACTGCTAAGTGTTTAAGAGAGAGTGTTAGACTAGAGTGTGGGCAGGCAGTTGGGAGTGAATGGATTGAGAGTTGAGGAAATGTCCACAAGGGCCCACCTCAGAATGCGTTGTTATGCCTGATGGCAGGTTGGCTGCTTCAGCTCAGTTCTGAGTCTTCTCACTCTGCCCTTCCAATGCTCCCTGTGTTTATTCTTCCTCTCAATCCTCAGCTGACCCCCTCCTGACTCCAGGAAAGTATCTCAGTTTTCAGCTCCCACCTGTCTCTGTCCATCATGCTTACCAGTGCCTTCTGGCAGGGCAGATCTCCATCTGTCTACCTCTAAGCATGCTTTCTTTTTATTTATTTTCTATTCACTTTGATTACAACATCAGCCCTCTCTTTTCCCAGTACCTCATCATACAGATCTTCATGCCATTCCTCCCTCTCCAGTTCCTTTGAGAAGGGGAAGCTCCCCTCTAGGCATCACCAAACACCCCCTTCCTGCACAGGTGCATCCTCTCCCACTGAGGCCAGACAAGGCAGTCCAGTTATAGGAGCAGAATCCACAAGCAGGCAAGGCAACAAATTCAGAGACAGCCCCTGCTCCTGTTATTGGCTGCATGAAGACCAAGCTGCTCATCTGCATATATAGGGGTGGGGTGCATAGGTCCAGCCCATGCTCGTTCTTTGTTTGGCAGTTCAGACTCTGGGAGCCCCCAAGCATCCAGGTTAGCTGACTCTGTTGGTTTTTCTGGAGAATCCCTGTCCTCATCGGGTCTTTCCGTCTCCCAACTCTTCCATAAGACTCCCTGAACTCCCTCTAATGTTTTCTGCGGGCCCCTGCATCTCTTTCCTTTGGTTTCTGGGTGGAGCCTATCAGAGGATAGTTATGCTGCACTCCTGTTTGCAAGCATAACAGAGTAACATTAATAACGTTAGGGACTAGTTCCTGCACATGAGATGGGTCTCAATTTGGGGCAATCATTGGTTGGCCATTCCTTCCATCTCTACTCTATCTTTATCCATGCATATCTTATAGGCAAGAAACATTTTGGGTTGAAGGTTTTGTGGGTAGGTTGCTGTCCTTCAAAGAGCTCAATGTAAAACCAGATACTTCAAATCTAATAGAACAGAAAGTGAGGAATACCCTTGAACTTGTCAGTACAGGAGACAAATTCCTGGACAAAACACCAATGGCTCGGGCTCTAAGATCAAGAATTGATAAATGGGACCATATAAAACTGAAAAGATTCTGTAAGTCAAAGGACACCGTCAATAGAACAAAAAATAATCTACAGATTAGGAAAAGATCTTCACCAACCATACTTCTGACAGAGGGCTAATATCCAAAATATATAAGCAACTCAAAAACTCAAATATATAAATAACTTCAACAACCCAAATAACCCAACTGAAAATCGGGTACAGAGCTAAACAGAGAATTCTCAACAGAGGAATCTGTAATGGCTGAGAAGCACTTTTAAAAATGTTTGAAGTACTTAGTCATCAGGGAAATGCAAATCAAAATGATCCTGAGATTTCACCTTAAACCCATCAGCTTAGATCAAAAACTCAAGTGACAACACATGCTGGAGAGCATATGGAGAAAGAGAAACAATTCTCCATTGCTGGTGGGATTGCAAACGACTCTGGAAATCAATTTGGCAGTTTCTCAGAAAATTGGGACTATTTCTATCTCAAAATCCAGCTATACTACTCTTGGTCATGTACCCAAAAATGATCCACCATACCACAAGGACACTTGTTCAGCTATATTCATAGTAGCTTTATTCATAATAGCCAGAGAGTGGAGACAACCTAGATGTCCCTCAACAGAGGAATGGGTACAGAAAATGTGGTTCATTTACACAGTGGAATACTATTCAGCTATTTTTAAAAAAAAAAGGGCATCATGAATTTTGCAGACAAATAGATGGAACTAGAAAAATATCCTGAGTGAGGTAACCCAGACACAAAAGGACATTCATGGTATGTACTCACTGATAAGTCGATATTAGCCATAAATTACTGGATAACCATGCTATCTATAATCAACAGACCTAAAGAAGCCAAATAACAAGGAGGGCCCAAGGGAGGAAGCTTGAATCTTTCTCAGAAGGGGAAATAAAACAGATATCTGAGATAGATGGAGGGAGGAAAGTGGGTGGGAGAGGGGATGGGGAGAGGAACCAGGAGAGGAAGTATCAGATGTAGGGAGAACAAGGAGAGAGAACGGAAATTGTTGGGGGGAGGGCAATCTCTAGGACACACCAGAGTCCTGGGATAGGAGGAGGCTCCAGGGTGTCTATGGGAGCAACTCTGCCAATCCTGAAGTGGCCACTTCATGTAGCCAGGCAGGACTCAGTGGTGGATGCCTATTTTTGATGAATGGCAAGAAATCAGACTTCATTTAGTCATCAGAAGACCTGCAGGCTTTGGGTATTAGCCCTGGACAGTGCGCAGAGGTGAGATGGTACAGGGAAGGATGCTAAAATTTAGAGTGAAGAAGCAAAGGAATATGCAGAGGCAAATAGACTGCCATTGTACAGGGAACAGGGAGCAGGTATGGAGGTAAAGGGAAGGGTTAAAATATGGTGGGTGGATCCAAACTCACTAAAGTCATAATTTCAAATGAAAATGTGCATAATGTTTCTAAATAATCTGATTTTCCCCCCTAGAGAAAAACAAACAAAAAGAACTTCATGTGCCTGTAATTTACTAGTTTTCCTGCAATAACATGGGAACATTTTATTATTTAAAATGTATAAAAACAACAAACAGACTAAAAAGATTAATTGCATTCCATGTTCGGGCACAGGTATGATCTATTAGAACCTAGGGACTCTCTAAGCCCTTTCTGCTGGTGTACACGTGGTTGTCTTTAAATTCTTCTGCTATCAGTCGTGGGTGTGTGTGTGTGTGTGTGTGTGTTATGCAAGTAAATTACCATAAAGGATTGTTTACTACAGTAACCAGCAAGACGCTATCATTATTGTCCCTAAAATTACCACTTAGAGAACAAAACTGAGAGATATCAATAAAACGCTACAGAGAGCCGTGGAACAGAGAAGTCCAATGTGCAATGGCAGATCCACAATATCCAACCCAAACTGAGTTTTCTTAGAACTCATCTGAAAGAGAACACTACTTGGCCCATTCTACGGAGATAAACTACCTAAGCTAAAGTGTGGTGTGAGAGGGAAAAAGAAGGGAGGGGAGGAGGAGGAGGAGAAGGGAGGGAAGAAGGGAGGGGAGGAGGAGGAGAAGGTAGGGAAGAAGGGAGGGGAGGAGGAGGAGAAGGTAGGGGAGGGATAAATAAATAAGGAAGGAAGCAAAAGGAGAGAGAAATGAAGGGGGAGGGAGGCAAGGAAGAAAGGCTGGGGTGAAGGGAAGACAAGTTTCTTTCTTTCTTTCTTTGTTTTTAAACCTAACCATTTTTTTATTTATATTTATTTTTGGATATTTACTTTATATACATTTCAAATGTTTTCCACTTGGGAAACCCCTATTCCATTCCCCCTCCCCCACCTTTATGAGGGTGCTCCCCCCACCCACCCACTCCCATCTTCCCTCCTGACATTCCCCTACACTGGGGCATCTAACACCCTCAGGCCCCAGGGCCTCTCCTCCCATTGATGGCCAACAAGGCCCTCCTCTGCCACATACATGGCCAGCACCATGGGTCCCTCCATGTGTATTCTTTGGTTGGTGATCCAGTCTCCAGGAACTCTGGGAAGGTCAGGCCAGTTGACACTGTTGCTGCCTCCCTGGGGTTGCAAACCCCCTCAGCTCCTTCAGTCCCTTTTCCAACTCCTCCATCTGGGACCCCATGCTCAGTCTAATGGTTGGCTGCCGGCATCTACCTCTATATTTGTCAGGCTCTGCCTGAGCCTCTCTGAAGACAGCTTATCAGTCTTCCATCAGCAAGCACTTCCCAGCATCCACAAGAATGTCCGTCCTGGTTTGGTGGCTATATATGGGATGTATCCCCAGGTGAGGCAGTCTCTGGATGGCCTTTCCTTGAGTCTCTGCTCCACACTTTGTCTCAGTATTTCCCCCTATGAGTATTTTGTTCACTCTTCTAAGAACTACTGTTTTAATGAAGGTTTGGCATTCCAATGATAGAATGCAGCTTATAATTATTATTTTCCTATACCATCTAACCCAGCAACTCTCTGAGATAACTTTAACTAAGTTGTTTTGAAAAAAATGAAGACTTAAATGGCCTATGAGAAATCAACTGCTGTGAAGAGTAAATAGTTAAAAATGCATTTACCCAATTGGGTTAAAGTCAGAATTCAATACTTAACTATTTTTCTCTTAATAATCCTGGTTTTTCTCTTAATAATCTATGACTGACAGTCATTTTGATGGCTGTTGTTACTCCATTTTTCAAAAGAGAAAGCACAAATGCAAACTTCCCAGGACATCCAAATCCCCAACCCTCAGTTCTAGATTGGGAGCTTGTCCAGAAAATTAAGGGGGAACAAGAACATGGATTGGCAAAGGGTATGGACCATGGCTGAGGCCTTAGCTCAGATAGTCCCATCTTCTTCAATTTATCTCATGATCAAATAGGATTAGTGTTCTGTCTTCAATATAAGACTTCCTGCAATCCGTAAGGTTTCGTGTTTACTGTGCATGAACAGGTAAGATGTATACAATACCTAAAAGGGCTAGCTCTGTTGGTGCTACTCAGAAACGGAGCTGGAAGAATACCAATATAAAAAGAGAGTTAGTTTTTTGTGAGTATGCAGAGTTTTACACACACACACACACACACACACACACACACACACACACACTTTTATTGCTCAGTTTAGAGTAGATTAAGTTGAACCAAGGGCTGTAAAACTAAGGATTCTTATCCATTTATAGGTGACACTCCAAGCATGAATTTTCCTATGCAGTGAGCTGTCTAATCAAAGAATTCTCTCTGCTACTAACACCCCAACTTCCACGGTAAGATCACTAGTTTTCTATACCATCCCATTTCAGTTCAATTAAAGATATTTTAGTAGGGATTATAAATCTCTTTTTCATTTCTTGTCAGTGCAGTATCCACAGTGGAGCCACTCCACTCTTGCCTTTCATCCCTCATATACAGCAGACAATCAATATAGATTTCTATCCCCCTGGGATCCATGGCAGTGTAGGCTACTGAAGTGCTGAAGAGCTTGTGGAGATTGAACCAAGTCTGTACTCCTCTGCTGAACCTGTGATGTTATCTTGTAGTGGGCTCTTGTGGGATGGAAGCGCAAAGCTGGTAACGTGCTAGAGTGGGTGTCAAAGGCATGTGGCTGGGGCCTACTAAAAGTGCCAAGAAAGAGGATAGCTCAGCCTGGCCATTCACCAGAGAATGTTTATGAAACAGCATCTCTGGTGAAGATGAAATCTTTGACTGGCTTTGTACATAACAGGCAAATTCAGTTATGAGCCCCCTCTCTGTGCATCAGCATTGTGGAAAACAACTGCCCTCAGAAACAGATACAGATTCAGCAAGCTACAGTGACATAATCACAGTCAGTTGCTGGTGGCACTTGGCTGTTTCCATAAGAGAATCAAAATTTTTGTTGGGTAACAAAAAGCAGGATGGCCTGTTGGAAAAAGCCATCATCCAGGATTCCAGAAAACTTGTTGTGAAGGCCACAGCCACACGGTTGGTGAACCTGATGAACTCTCGAACCCCCTCGTTTCCAGCACTTTCAGGGTGACATGATGATGTCATCCTACATGCAATGTTAGGATGCATCATTGTAATTATAGTCCTTTGTGAGGGTCAAGATTGTATCACATTCTCAGAAACACCTAAGGACATTTGACTTGTCTTGAAGCACTCCCATGCTCCCCTGCTTCTAATAAAATAATGAAACAAAGAAAAGAGTCTTCATCTGTAACTTCCTTTCCATATATGTATGTATACACAAATATGAAGAAAGAGGAAGTTAAAGATGTAAAATACACTTTCTTATTTACATATTATGTAATTAATAGATAATAGGTTGGTAGATAATAAATAATAGATAGATAGATGATAGGTATAGATAGGTAGATATAGAGATAGATAGATGATAGATAGATAGATAGATAGATGATAGATAGATAGATAGATAGATTACCAAAGAGAGGTCAATATTTCATAGTTTTAGTCTGATACTTTCAATGCATTATTTTCTTCATTAAGCCTGAAACTTCCCCATGAGGCCTCCTTTTCTCAGTTAATTATCTCAAGCTGAGTTACCACTCTTTCTCTATGTATCCAAGGACCCAGAACTCCCTCATAAGCCAATTGTTGACCTTGATATCCCCTCCCCCCACGTTTCCCCATTTCATTTGAGTAAGGGCTCCATTTCCTGCTATTAGGATAGAATGTTAGGTTTTTCATCTTCAGTGTACATGTCTTCTTGATGTCTAGAAGACAATCTGTGAAGATGTAGCTGTTAACCCTCTCCCTGAGAAATGAAATAAAGCCTTTCACTATATGTGCAAACACTTGGGTTTCTCATTTAATCTCTAGGTATGTTTGGGCACATTGGGAATTAATTTTAGGTAAGTGTCAGTCTTCTTATGCATAAAATGCAGATTGTTGTAGTTTCCTCCCAAGATCAAAGTAAGCAGCACACGAGGGATGGTGAATATGCTAGGCTGAAGGCATCACGACTACACAATATTGGTATATTAAGAGCCATCAATACATGAGAGGTTTAGGGACTGATACAGACTCATCCGTCTCCTGTCACTTGTCTGATAAAGGCCTCGCGCAGTACTAACTCTCTTTCATAAGTTTAATCTCTGTAGAGTAGATATTGTCTGGAAATAGCACCAGCCATTACATTTCACCTAAATTGTTTCCAGACATCATTTGAGAGAACGGATATTAATTTTCTCTTTCCCCCAGAGCTTTATGTGAACCTTTTGGCTGAGTTTTGTGGCAGCACAACAGTAACTGATGGTCTGCATCACAATTAAGGTATAGCAAGTATGGCTGTGACAGAGGCCCTAGGGTTTTAAAATCTTTTTATTTTTTTCTCTTACTTTTCTCTGCCTTTGCAGAATCCACAGCATCACACATGATGATGATGTGACCGTTGTTTAGCTTTCTTAGACCCAAAGTTTAACACAAAAGACTGAACACAGAGCCTTGAGGTCATGAATCATGTACTTGGTCGTGTGCCCTTATGTCAAACACAGGTTCACTGCCACTTGTTTGTAGAAACTCACTGAGGTTGTAGAGAGTCTTGTGTGTACTGCCTTCTAAAAACCCCTTGCTTTTCTTCTATGGGATCTAGGATATAAAACTCTGAATTTAAAATCCACTACATTAAACTCTGAACTTACAAAACAGATAAATTGAAAAGGGCGTGGGAGAGTAGATTTGCTTGGTTTACAAGTACATTTTCATTTTACGATGTAGTGGCTATAGTATTTTCATAGGTATAGTTCTTTTGTTTTAATATATCATACACACATATATATGTGTATATATATATAGGCATACATGTTTATATGTGTTTATGTAATATTTATATACTTATATATACATACATTTATGTATGAATATATGTGTGTGCATATTATATGTGTATATATGTATATACACACATATATATATACACACACATATATACATATATATATATACATGTATGATCGTTTTTTACCTACTACTTCTAGAATACACTGATTTACTAAAATCTCTTCATGAAGCATTATGACATCGAAATTTTTCTTCCCCTTGCATACATTATGCTATCTGTTAAATTATGTTCCTCATCACTTTCTACACTGTTTCTTCCTACTCATCTTGCAACACACAAATGCTATCTATGTTGTGACATGTGCTCAGCTCTCATATCCAGATATAGACACCCTTGACCATGAACTACCTGTATCAGAGATCTAATGTTATTTTGTATTAAGTATAATTTTCCATCTGTGAAATGGGTGTACCCTAGAGATCAAGGATAGGGTGAAAAAAATCCATATTATGAGTAAATTAACTGCCTTCTCAATGGCTCCAGTTGTGTTTCATCCAGACCTGAATTTGAAATGTATTAAGACATAGTTCCAACAAGACAACTTCAAAATGTGTCTTAACCAACGGAGAAGTACAGGTAGATTTCAGCCAACATTTGCATGGTATCTATTCTTCCAGTTCAGTTAGAAGGAAAACGGTGTCACTAGGAAACTTCTATTGAATAAGCTCAAGTCCTTATTCCTGCTTCTGTGTACTCTTGGATCAATCTCTGAATATTTGTCTCAAGATTTCATCTAAACCAGTAGATGACATACAAGCCTGATTGAATTATTTTATCATCAAATAGTATTGTAAGTGTGAATGGTCTTACATAGTTTAGAAAATAAGAGAGCAATACTGTTGGTTAAGACCTGTTGATGTCAGCACTGGATGAGCCACTTTTAAACACAAGGAAAGCAACCAGTAGCCCAGCACTCCCAAAACTCAAGAGAAACATTATTCTCAAATCACAAAGATAAAAGTCAGTATTTTAAATAGGTTTAAAGACTACTTAGCCTCAGTAAAACTCTTCTATTATATCTGTGAGACTTTCCTTTCTCTAAAGTAGAAGAGGAAGTAATGGACCTGCAACAAAGAGAGACAAGGCCAACAATGGACATGGCACACCTCAAAGCTCATTGGTCTAATCCAGTTGCTTTCTTTGCTTTCAGTTACACTCACAATGCATGTCACACATGGGTTTGCTCTACTCTCCTTTGCTCTTCAATCATCAGATACAAACACACAAGCATTTCATCTGCTCTTTTTACAACTAATAGGCTCATACATATTTACTATACATTCTTTTTCTCATCTTTTATTTTTAATTATTTTCTTTTTTTTTTAGATTATAATTATGAAATCTGTGCCTTCCCTTTCCTCCTCCCAAACCCTCTCATATTCCTCTCCTTGGTCTCTTTCAAATTCATTGCCTCCTTTATATTAATTGCTACATTCATATATGTAGATACACATATAGTCTCAGATCTATAATTGCAAACTGTTCACTCTGTAATGTTACATATATATGTATATATACCAATATATATATAAGTATAATATATTATAGTATACTATATACTAGTATAATACACACACACACACACAATTAGTGTGCTCCTCTAAAACAAAAGCTACTTCTGCTATTCTGAGTATTCATTCATTGCCTGTAGTACTCTGTGTATCACTTGATTTCTTATCAGGAATCTTAGTTTGATTACTGTGAACCCCGCAGTTACTAATGAATATGCAGTCATGTGTTGGGTAACTACCAAACGCCATCCATCAAATATGTCACTTGCCATTCTGCAAGTATCATGAGTATACATGATAGCTTACACAATATATCTTCTATATGCCAAGAGTATATCATATACACATTTGCCTGTGTGTAAATATGTATTTGAAATAATAACAAAAGTATAAAATAAGAGATATAAACAAAAGGTGGTGAGACAGATAAAGTTACCAGCTGCTAAGCCTGAGGACCTGAGTTGGATCCCCAGGACCCACAGTGAAAAGAGAAAACTGATGCCCACATGTTGTCCTCTGACCAACAAACGCATGCTGTGGTGACACACACACACACACACACACATACACACACACATTGAATGGAAAAAATTAATATATCTAAACTAGTGACATAGTAGCTAATTATCACTATTTTGTTTTATGTACTCGCAATAATTATTTTTGTCAGAATTATTTATTTTGTATATCCCAGTATTAGCACAAACACAAGTAAAGCATTATGCTATGATATTAGAATGGCTACATCAGAAGGATTATTTAACTCCATTACAATCTCATGGTACTGTCACCACAGAGCAAAAGTCTGCTACAGAGCACACAACCGTTTCAGTTACACGCGTCCAGCGTTTGAACGTGCCACATTGAATCAATCAGGGCACTCCTCACTTCATGCTTATCCTGTTTGTTTTCATTCATTCATTCATTTGTTCATTTGTTTGTTTTCCTGTGTGACAAGAACTTCTAAACTCACTGGTTTCACACAATTTAGATACAATGTGATAACTCTGCCTGTATTCTTCCTAGCATATTAAGTGTACAGACCACATCCTACCAAGCTGCAAATTTAAATGCATATTGTGAGGGCCAATTTTCTTTGTGCCATCCTCTGTCAAGATAATGGTAAAAAAGCACACCAGTGCGTAGGGGAAGTTGTATTCTAGACACAGATCATCTATCTCACCTATGTGTAACAAGTCCCTTCAACTCTCACTTTCTTTATTATTTAAATATGATGGATATGTTATTTGTTCATTTTTTCAGCACTTGAAAACATTATTGGACAATATTGGAATGTGATAATTATATAAATAAGCTCACATTTTATATTTATACAGATTAAATGTTGGGTATAATATTAATTATACCAATTCAAAATCAAATTGGTATATATGGTTAACACTTACTGTTATAACGCTCAAGGTAAAATATTGCATTAACAAGAGCCCTATTTTCTTTTTGATGGTGACTGAGAGGTGTCTTTGTTCTTCTTTCCCAACACAGGAAACACAGTGTAGTGGGGTTGGGTGAAGTGCCTTGGGGGTCTGCTTTACTTACTCTGACGAGGTAACGTTGTTGATGAGTTTCAATGTCTTAGCTGGAGATACATCTTATTTCCGTATTACCATGAAGAGTAAACATAGGCATCTAATATATGCTGCCTACATTGCTACTACTGGGTTCTTCCTAAGTGTCTGCTTCCTCCATCTTTTCCCACTGGAGTAGCCACTGAAGATCTGTGCAAAACAGATGCTCAATAAACTTGATTGTTTACTTACAGTTTGAAATTTTCCCACACAAACCTACATATGGTAAATCTTGTAGAAACTGTTACTACAGCAAAGTAACAAGTCTCTTCAAGTGTTTTGGATCATCATAGTATGTTCTCATGGTAAAACACGGACAAAAAAGCAATACAATTTCTCAGTAAGTATTAAAAAACTCTAAAACTTTGTTCATCTAATAATTTTTGCAACAGTATATTGATTTTCTTGCCCTGGTTCAGCGATGACTCTGGCCTGATGCTCAGAACAGAGAATAGATAACAATTTTATGTAGCTTCCTTAGCTTTTGCAGAGGGGGGTCCTTCCCAAACATCCTTGCCCAGGACAACATGGTGAAGACTGGATAGTCCCAGGAATTTCTCTATTGCTTCAAATCTTCAGCCACATGGAAAGTGATGTTTAAAGATATTTTAGTTTATTTGAAGGCAAACATTTTGACGTGCAAAAGGTTAGTAATGAGATCCGTGGTTTAATGTTTATATACTAATAGACTAGAGAAGAAGCTAGTTCAAGAGAGAGGTTTGATTCCATTGTTATAAACCTCAAAGAACATTCTCCTGGTGTGGAAATGTGCAATCTTCTCTGAAGTCTTACCCAAGCACATCATTTCAGCAGAGTAACCATGGGGATACCCTTTACTGCTCACCTTCTCGAAAGGCCAGCTGCCTCAGCCTGTCTAGATGACACTAAAAATGTTTGCTCCAGGATTTGGTGATAAATGTTCTTTCATGTAAAGTGGAGATAAAAACAATTTGAAATTTTCCAGTTATTGGGATGGTAAAATTGAATTATCAGTAAAATCCTCAGGAAGGAAGGTCAAACGGACCACTATTACACATCACAGAATCACATAGTAAATGGCCTGCTGGAGGTTGCTACTGACAGCAGCTTCAGCTCCAAGATCCAGGTCTAAGACCAGGAAACAGGCTGAGAAGTGGCTCCCTTTCCATGTCCCTCATGTCCTGTAGAGTCAAGGCAGGGTTAGCCAGCACATGAATGTAGATGCTTAGACTCTTGCCACATCTGCCCCAGCTCACGTGCTGCCACGGGAAGCGTCTGATGCTAATGGTCTTCAACCTCTTTATCATGTTCTTCTCTCTAGCTAGCTCTCATCCATCCATATATACACGTGTGTGTGTGTGTGTGTGTGTGTGTGTGTGTGTGAGTGTGTGTAAAATTGGTCTTTTTTCAATTATTTCAAAGCAAAGCTTTGTTTATTTAGATTATACCCTTTATCATTTAACTCTCTAAATGTACACATCATTTACTTTCCCTCTTAAGCCATAGCTTACTTAAACAGAAAATAATGTCTTAAATTCCTCATTCATAGAGTTCTAAAGCTTTTCGCTCCATACTTCTTTCCTAAATGGCTTGACTCCCCTTCCTGTTATACAAGCATTTTACCGCTGATCCTTTTAGATCTACCTGAAACCCCACCCCCACCTTTGTGGTGTATCATATTTGGACCGAAGAGGAGGTTTCTGTCAATTATTATTTTCCTGACCTCTTTATATTTCCTGTGCACAATAATCACTGTCTTTCCCCTCCCTTCACCCCTTGCCTGTCCCATTCCTGTTAAATGTACACCAAAGTTAGAGGTTTGTTTGCTTGTCCTTGACTTTGAATCTTATTTCTATGAACTAAAATATTGAATTTCTTTGGTAATATTTGTCCAGTCTCACTCCATATAAGCACACCATCTCTAGTGGGGATCCTTTCTTGTTTATTTGGAGTGCTTATTACCAGCCTATGTCCTATCCATAACCAAACTGTGAGACGCTGAGCCTTAAGTATCACTGGGCATCTGATATAGTTGGTATTTTAAGCTCCTGTAGAAACAAGCCATTGGCAGCTCTGCTCTGCTATACCAGCGTGAATTTTCAAGGCTTCATCTCATTAATACCTCATACCCCTTGCAACTTCTTTTAATTTGCTTAACCACTAAATGTGGCTTTGCTTGCCACCCATAGTGAGAAAAAAAATCTTTAAACCACTACCACTTTCAAAATCCAACTTTTTCTCTGTACCCAAAGCCTACGTGTGCAATGGCAGACGCAGAAAGGCAGAGAAGACAGAGCCGTTTTCACGAAAACGCAAGCAAACAACGTCACTGAGAATACTGAGGGATGTACCTGGTGTTGTATCTATCTCTTAATCTGTTTTCATTTGTGTAGTTTTGAGAATAGCAGAACGTTTCACTCACACGGGGCTGTCTGATTTCATCACTAATTTAAAGACCATAGAAACCCAGAACAAATATTACTCAGCATGAAATTAAAGGAGCAAATTATCCTCTTAAAGTTCTGCACATCCTGGCTGCAGTCTCTGAATTCTCCTGATTCAGAAGCTTCCCCCTTAAGCCTTTACTTTTAATCACCCTGCCAGATGCTCTCCTGTTAACTGCCATGGTCTATACAGCTGCCTCTATATGGATCCCTCCTTCTCCCCCCCCCCCCCCCCCCCCCGCGTTTGGAAACTTACCGCTTTTACCAACGCCCCCTGCGCCCAGCATTACCACCTTGTACTCTCTGGACCCGCCTGATGAGCTGCCAGGGCAGCAGTGGGCTTCGTTTTCTACTTCCATCTTACTCGGGAGACCCGAGGAGGAAAAAAAGGAAGAAAAAAGTCACCGTGTCAGGTGCTTGCTCAGATAGTAAACAACTCTAAAACTGTGTCAAAGGAAAGCTTTGGTGCACGACAAGAACCATCAGCGACAGGCTGCCTGCTGGTCCTCTGCTGGAGCGGGTCTCATAGCAACCACTTCAATTGCTTCCAATAAAAATCTGGCTTTACCTCCCCCTCCCTCTGATCCTTCACTGTTTCACATCTCCACTGATCTCACTTGCTCATTCTGGTTTTTTCCCTCTGCGTTTAATTTCTCCATTGCTTTCTCATTTTTTCTGCTGTCTTCCCTCTTCTGTATGACCCCCTCCCTAGCTGCAGCAGAGGCGTTTAGGTGCACACACATTTGACGTCATTCCAGACTGAGGTGAGACTTAAGGGCAGACGCCATCTCACAAGCTGGCTTCTGTTGCTGCAGCTTCAGAGACATTATTTTCTTTTAATCAGACTCAATTAATCAAAATGTTTCTGTGGCTTTTACCCTTGCTATCTATCCTGATCACCTACTTTAGGCAAATCAAGCACAAAATCAAAAAATAATTCCAGACACATAAGGGTGAGGTTTTAGTGTTGTTGAGATAATACCTAAGAAGGGGTAGCCTGCACATCATGCAGTGGTGAGGTCCTAACACGGGGGGATAATTGAATTAGCTCACTGTCATGTCAGGAATATGAATAATCCTTATTTTTACCAAGTTATTAGAAACAAAGCAGAACATAAGGCCCTAGCAAGCATGAAAGAGATATACAATAAATATGTTTTTTAAGTTGTACAGTAGATTATAGAAAAATCAAGGCTGTTCTGTAGAAGATCAAAGTCTTCCTCATCTGAATTCTTATAACCTTTCCCCCTGTAATCTGCAAGTCTCAGAACAGTGTCAGTAATCTCTGACTGCCATAGTCAGACCCTGTCCTTCCATAGAGGTAATGGTGTTCTTTACGTGTCAAACATTTATTAAGATTGAACAAGGCTGGATGTAGTTAAGTGTTTCATGAACACTGACTTGTCTTTCTAGATTTCAAGCTCATCCCTAAAGAAACCATATTTAATTGGCTCTGTATGTCACTATGATATGCAATGGAGTAATGGGCACAACATAAGTATTCAGCACATAGTCCTGGCAGTTGGAGAGACTGAGAACGCTGTAGCCACCAGGTAAGACTCTGGAGCTAGGTGTCTTTATTCTCAAACAGGCTCAGCCTAACTAATTTTTCAGCAAAAAGACATGAGAAACCCCATATTCTCAGTCCAGATAAACATAGCTATGTGATGTCAAATTATTTGGTTTTTGTGTTGAAGCATAATGCTGACAGCCAACTGTTTATAAATGTACGCTTGGGAAGAAATATCTCTCATGGGCTTATGAAAGAGTTAAAGCCTTTTTATCTTCTAGTTATTTGTCAAGATTTTGATTTGATTATTATTGAATACTGAGTTCTTTCTGTGCTCTGGATGCCATTCTTTCATACATTTTATTGGTTCATAACATTGTACATAGTTTTACTTCACACAGATACTTTCAAGTGTTTTGACAATAGTCAAAACAAGTTTTATTCTGTGCCTTTTTCTCCTCCCTTCCCCTAGTCTTTTCTCTGCTTTCATGTCATTATATATAATATATACACATATACAAACATATTTATGCAAACAGATATGCAAACATATATATATACAAACATATATATGCATATCTATCTTATATATATGTATATATGCTCCATGCAATATTTTACTCCCATCTGTAGTTTTTCTTATAGACTCTTTAAAGGAACAAGAGCTGGAGGGAAGAAAGGAAGGAGTAAAATGATGTAATTATATTTCAATTAAAATATATTTTAAAAGATACTAAGATATTTAAATGTTGATTCAGTTTAATTTACAGTTGTTTTCTTTTGGGAATATGACATGGGACTTTCCAAGTGATTCTGTTCCCAGTACACAATCTCATTCCTTTCTCCTTCCACTACAGTTCACTCATGACCTAGATCTCTTAATTTCTATAGTAATGCCACAATCTAGGACTAGACTACATTTTCTCTTGAGCTACAGAGGAAATCTAAAGGCCTCCTGGATGTGCCCATGAAAACTCTACTTCTACTTTAACTTCAGTGCAACTAGAATGACATCTCCTTCAGCCTCAATAAATGGACTTGACATTGTCAACAGTTTTTATAAGCGTGTTCTAAAACGCACCTTACAAGGTCCAGCTTTAGTTTCACTTCCCCTTACATTTGACTTTCATGACCAAAAGTTTCTGTAATTTACTCTCTCATAACACAAGTACTTTGCCCTTTCCTATTTTCAGAAGGCACAAATAAGCCTATCCACAAAAAAACCATCAACCTATAGACTCACATTCATATATCAAATACAAAATTATACAACCCATGGTTTCCAATGTCCAGTGCAGACACAAATCATTACTTGAGTCCATGTTCAAACTTTGTCTTTATACTCTGTAGAGTACGCAAGCAGTGAGTTACTTGACATACTCAAAACCATCAATTCTGTGGTTGGATCCAATAAAGAAGTATGGCTATATTATAATTATTTTGTTTTTAAAACTAAAATGCTATTATTCAATGAAAGAAAAAATATAAACAGTATTTAGCTTCAAGGTCATCCTGGTTTCTGTGTCTAGATCTGCTGTTGAACTGTTATGATCTTGAACACATTGCAGGCCTACTATTTGCTGCTCAGTTGTCCATATCAGCCATGCTGATTTTTGGTTATTGACAGTTCTGTCTTTGGTCATCCACACTATTCAGAAGTCTTATTCTGATACTGAGTAAGAGAAAGAAATACATGAAATTGCTTTTCAAAGTTAAAAAAAAAAAAATAGCTTGCCAAAGTGGCCTGTGAGCCATTGTAAGAAGGAATTATAGCTAATGAATTAGCATTCTTCTCTATTGTTGATGTCTGTCTATATTCCTCACTTGAAATTGATCAGCATTTCCCCCTCACATGGAAGTAAAAGCTAAAACATGAAATGCAGAAAGACTTCCCTAATTAAGGCCTACTGTATCTCTTCTTTTAAATTCTAAGAGTCCAATTCTTTCTTATATTACTAAGGACCATAAATCTTCATTAATAATAGTCATATTCTGAAATATTCTAGTTAGTGACTTTCATACATTTTTTGGCTTGTGGCTTAGCCAGCACACCCCATAATATCTCTCTCTCTCTCTCTCTCTCTCTCTCTCTCTCTCTCTCTCTCTCTTTCTCTGTGTGTGTGTGTGTGTGTGTGTGTACATGTGTGTACGTGGCTTTGTGTGCATAGCTGTGTCTATGTCTGTATCTATGTGCCTTTGTGTCTCTATGTCTCTCTGTGTGTCTGTGTGTCTGTGTATATAGGGAGTTACAAGGAAATCTCTTGCAACAATATTAATATTCTGTGAAAAAATTTTAAGTAACCAAAATCATCATATAGCAGATATCTTTGAACTCAGGAAAATTGTCTAAAGTAACATACCTGGCATTGCGCTTTGAAAGTTCATTTTTATTGGTTTAAGGTGCTAGGTTAAAAAAGGAGGCACTTGGCTCCCTGAGCATGATCCCAGCAAACTTTAGTTTACTTCTGTGCACCATGTTTTCCTCTATAACCCTTCTTTTAAAAAAAAAAAAAAAACTAAGCCAATAAGCAATCCCTTGAGAAGGACCACATTGTGCTGTTTAAATGTATATAGTTTTAAACTTCTCTATGACTTATCTAGCCACCAAGTCATTGTGATGGATCTGTAGGAGAGAAGTCTGTAATATCTTTGCTATTCTAGTGTTCCTTGCATGTTGTTCTTCAAGGCTCGTTTTGTCTTTATTGGGATATGTACTATTTGTTTTACAAAAATACTTTGACATTTCTACTGACCTTACTAAAATAATGCAATTGTCCATTATTATCTTTATTTCTCTAGAGCACAGCACTTTTCATGAGCTCAATTTTAGTAACATCAGTTCAAAGGATCTAATTGTTAATTCCATGATTCATGAGGAGCACAACATCAAGGCTACAGAACAAATGGCAGCTACTCCAGGCCTGTAGGGCAAGCAGGTCAGAAATACAGCTTGGAACAGGGAAGGGTACAATACAGGGGAATTAATAGTTACCATCAATGCTTTCAGATTGTTTACCTCTTCTGTGGGTTAAAGTCCAGGGAACTGGATAGGAGATTAACTCGGGAGATTGACTCCTTTTGGTTGAATGCTACAATTTCCTATTTTGTTTTCCTCAGAAATACTGGCCTGTGTTTGGAGATTGACTACAATCAAGTCTTATGCAGGCAAAAACAGCTGCCATGTGCTCATGAATGTGATGGCCCTATTATGTGTAGATATATTATGTCAACCCAACTCTCCTAGACCTCTGACTCCTATAGCTTTTCTGTTCCTTCATCCATGATATATACTGAGCACTGATGGACTCATGGCCAAGAGATCTTTAACTAAACCTATGTCTCAACTGGTATAGGCCCTGCACATTGGTTCAATACACTTAACCCTTCAATTTTCCTTCAATTTCCAAAGTTAATCCCAGGCCTGAGAAAAAATAACCCAATCCTTTGATGACTTGCTAAGGTGTCTCTGGCAAGGGAGGAATTACAAAATACATTTAAGGCCAAGCAATCAAATAATAACAAGTCAATTGCTGTATTCTAATGATCAGTGATAGATTTTAAATGTTTAAAATCTATCTTTTATATCAAAGGGTTAGCAAAAATTCAAATTTCTACAGAGTTGGCATTTCGTAAAATTCAAAATGTGGGCTCAGGATTATCAAAAGTTGCCCTTTGAGTTAACCAATCATGTAAGAGTGTGAAGCCAAGCTCTGAGTATTCAAAGTAAGGCACAAAATCTTTTTGCATTATGCATAAAATGCCAAGTGGGGACTCCTGCAGGCCATACCTGTTTGCTTGATTTCATCTATCCCAATTACAGTGAAGATGATGGAGAAGATTCCCTGCAGTCAACAACACAGAATTAAGCCAGTGTTTTACAACTGAAAGGCCATTCCTGACTTGCCAACACCATGTAAGCTGATCATCTGAAGAAGCCAAGCTATGATGGCACCAGTAGACAGTAATTCTTCAACCCTCCTCCAGGTGCAAAGGTAGAAGTCAACTGGTCCATGAAACAAGTGAACTGTTTTTACCTATTGTCCTGATGTTCTTTTAGCTTTAACTATTGTTATGGTATGGGCCCTAGTCTTTTACATAAATCTGATTGCTATGACTGCAGCTGATGCAAAGCTTCTGACAGCATCCTCTCATCTCTTTGTGTATTATACATTACTGCCATTCATTGTTATTATGGTAGTTTGAATGAAAAGTGCCCCCACTGGCTCATAGGAACTGGCACTATTAAGAGGTGCAACCTTGCTGGAGGAAGTGTGTCACTGAAGATGAGCTTTGAAGTCTCAAAAGTTCAAGCCCAGCCTAATCTGTCTCATTCTCTTCCTGCTGCCTGAAGATTCAGATGTAGAACTCTCAGCTACCTCTCCAGCACCGTGTCTGCCTGCATGCCACCATGCTTCTCGCCATGACAATAACAGGCTGAACCTCTGAACTATAAGCTAGCCCCAATTACATATAAGAGTTGTTGTGGTCATGGTGTTCCTTCACAGCAATAAAACCCTAACTAAAACATTTATTAATTTGCCTCCTCATTTGTCTTCCTGCCATGGCCCCCAATCTTCTTTCCATCATATATATCCCATCCCCCTGTTCATTATAAAATTGGTACATTATAAAATTGTTGTTTATAACAAACAGATAATTATGAAATAACTGTTTGAACCTCATTATTTCTGCTTCTGTAAACATGCTCATTCATGGACCTTAGTCACATAGGCTAAAATTCAAACCTTTGGCATGATCCTTAGTCATATAGAATGACCTACCAATAACAGAAAAGGTAAGAAATTATGTGGTGCCACCTCTTTGTGTTTTAAGAAATTATGGACTGGGGCCCATTGTCTCTCTAGAGAACTAGTTTGACTTAGTCAGTTGTCTGAACCTCCTAGTATAAGGAAGATTGAATTCTCTAATTCTCTAAATCCATGCAATTCAATTTTGCAGATTTACTAAAACAAATTACTTGTGTTTCTATCATGTCTTTATCCTTAGGCTATTCTTACAGACTTTTTAGATATATTTTCATTTATTCTTTAAGAATTTCATACAACATATTTTATCTTATTATTTTCCCTCTCCCCACCCTTCATATCTTCATACACCCCCCTAGATTTTGAGTTCTCTTTTGCTATTAAAAACAAAACAACATCAACAAAATCATTGAGTTCAGTTTGTGTGACCAACTACCCCTGAGCATAGGGCCTGCCCTGGAGCGTAGTTGATATAACACTCTATTGAAGAAAACTGATTTTCCCTCTCTAGGTAGCTATCAACTGTGAATAGCTTCTTGGCTAAAAGAGGATTTATGCCTCCCACTCCTCCCCCATGCTTGGATTTTGTGTAGCTTGAGTTTGTGCAATTCTTGCTGATGTTGTTACAGTCTCTTGTGACATCAATTGTACACCAGCCTTGTTGTACCTGAAAAACTCTGGCTTGGAATTTATCACACTTTTGAGATGGGGTGGCACTGCATTAATTAGGTTAGTCTTGAACTCTTGGGATTGCCCTTCTTCAGCCTCCTGAGGGGCATGTCACTCAGCTGCTTTCCAGCTTTCTCTTTGGGTACAGGACAGCGCCTACTTTGAAGTGGACATAACAGGGCTCTCATTAGAGCAAAACCAAAGTCCACTAGAGTTACTTTCCTTCCATTAATTTTTTTTTCTTTTGGTTTTTCGAGACAGGGTTTCTCTGTATAGCCCGGGCTGTCCTGGAACTCACTCTGTAGACCAGGCTGGCCTCAAACTTAGAAATCCACCTGCCTCTGCCTCCCAAGTGCTGGGATTAAAGGCGTGTGCTACCACTGCCCGGCCCATTAATTTTTTTAACTTCCTCAATTTCCAGTAATTTGGGAACCTCCTACTATAATAGGAGCTACAATATTTTTGACAATGACTTCGCTGGTTTGAAGCAGTACTTCACAATGTATTAAGTTGTCATTTACTTGGAAAATAAATCTCTGTTCCATTTTCTTACTTGTATTATGGTTCTGGGTTTAGACCTCCATATATTACAAATGGTTCTTTTTTCTGTCAATATATATCATGATAAACATCTGATCTGGATCATTGATATTTTTCTATCAATCCCCATTAAATATGCCTTTCACCTCATAAAAAAAATATTGTTAGTTAAAATTATTTAAAAATACATACAAGATATTGTAATGAACATTTCAACTATAAAACAAAGTAACTTTTACAGTAGTGAATTTCAAATAAATATCAGAAAACGTTCATCTGCATTTTATAGGCCTGAGTTTCCTTAGTATGCCCTTGATACAATTATAACTGATAGATGCAATAATGACTCAATAAATACATAAGATCTTATCTGTCAACATCTGAAATATATTTAGATTTCATTTGTTATAATTTTGATGCAGTGCATCTTAGCTTGATCCTATGCAGTTTGTTATCAGTTGAACACAAATTATTCAGATTAATTTGTTGTACTCCTGGTCTGGATGAGTAGAAAGCTGCCATAACTAACTTAATGAACACAGTGCAGGTTGCATTGGCAGTGATATTTTTAATATCTTGCTTGAATAATTTTATAGGATGCTTCAACTCCCGTAACATGCTATGGATATTAACATTAACATACCAGTTTTCTAACTGAAAATTGAGAAAACTCTGCATTTTTGTCAATGCTAGTTATAAGGCTGTTTCTGTTTCCCTCAGAGGTAAATTAAAATTGTAGAGTACCTTAAATACACAGTATAAATTTCATCAGATAAGATACCCCATAATCAATAGCTATCCTCTGGGCACTAAGTATCAGGAACTCATTTCTTTACAAATGATCTTGATATGACCACACAAGATAGTGGAAAACAATTACTATGACCATGTGAGATAATTGGAAACTATTTTATAGCAAAAGAGACCTCATTGTGAATCTGATCTTTTTTAACAACTTACTAACAAAGTTAAAATGCACACCCATTTTTACCCTTAGGGCATTCAGTCACAGATTTGTGGAACAGAAGTCTAATATATGTGATTTGTGACATTCAAATGACATAGAAATTTAAGACTGAAATAGTCTTTGATGGGAGACAATTAGGTATTAAGACATCCCATTCATTTGTCAAGTACCTTGTAAGAGTCACCTTTTGAGCTTTTTAGTCATTCCAGATCCATAGAATATAAATACTAAGTTGAGTAGGAGTGGATCAGTGAGAGAATCCATCATTATTTTTAAAAGTGCTGAGGAAAAGACATAGTAGAAAGCACTGGAATTCCTAGTCTACACTGTTAAGGCAAGTACTAGAAGAGAAATCTGAAGCGTAGTTTGAAAGTAAATAATGGTGGCCTTGTTCTTCCCTTTTTTGCCACTTTGAGAACTTTAAATTTCATTATCTAGTGATATGAAGCCAGAGATGATTCTCATACAGAGATGGTTTTCTTTACAACGCCTTTCCAGAAATACTCTGAAGCATAGATTACGATCTAGAGAAGCCGACACCAATAAAACATCTGTGTAATTATTTCAATTACCCATTGGAGAGAGTTTGATCATCTCAGCTTAACATTATAGGTCTGTGGGTGAGGACCTTGGAAAGAAAGCATAACTTCTTATGGACAAACGTCTGCAAATGTTGATGCTCTCTGGGTGCAGAGGACTGAGAAGTGAACAAACTAAATGTTGTATAATGTTCTATTGTATAAATGTATTGTCAACTGATTGTAATGAGATATAATGTCATTCCTGAAGATGCAGAAATTGTCAAGCATGAACCTGCATGAAGTAACAGGTTGGTAAGACATAAATAATAGGTCAAATTTTGATTTTGTTAAAATTTATATTATTTTATAATGTCTATTAAGATATATAAAAACAGTTTAAAAGTATAAATTTGAAGTCAAAGAAGAATATTTTCATTTGGAGATACAAAATATTAAGGCATAAAATTTTGAGTTCATTAGAAGCAAATGAAAATGCAGCAGGCAAAGAGATTCTTGGAGCAGTGCTTGATCGAAAGATATGAAAAGCGGTGCCTTTATGAATAATCTCTTGAACAAGAACATATCTGATCAAGGAACTTACTGTAAATTTGGTTCAGTTTTAATTGATTAAATACTAATATTTTCAGGTATTCATCCAAGTATAAGCAAGTAGAGAATTAACTAAACTATTATAAGAGAACAACAAAAATCATCAAACAAGTAAACCTAGGTCAGTTCTACCCAGTGCTTCAGACCAGTCCTACAAGGGTGATCTTCAAATTAATTGTGTCATTCCACATAGGATTTAAGAACTCATTTGTGAATGCATGTCATCTTGGTAGGAAACAAAAATGAAAATAATCAAATAGGCATGAAATCATTACTGAGATACAAGGTCAGGGTTCATTCATACTCTTTTCATCTCAAAACTTAATAGTGACAAAAAGAGATTCCACACTTTTCATGATCAAGTTATCAACTACAATAGCTACATAGTCCATGGAAGATGTTATTTAGAATAAAACAAGCATGATATTCAAATAAAGCAAATAATGTTACTCTAATCTACATGAGCATCTAAAACAAGATTCTCAAAAGTCCTCTACATCAGGTGATCAAGAAATACTGACTAGATTTCTCCTTTCTGAATTTTACATTGCTTATGTAATAATTTTCATCTTTTAAAATTAATATAGTTTCCCCACATAAGCCTGAAGATTTTCTGAGTTTTTGTTTTATTACAGGTCCATGATCGATCTTAATATTCATTTGTTGTTTTTACTGTTGGTTTTGCTTTCAACTAAAGCTTTCTCTTTTTTCTATTGCACTGTAAAGTTTTCCATCACTTAGCTTCAAACAATCATTCTTGTCCTACTGTTTGGTTTTTGTGTCACTGTAAATGATTTGCTTTGTTTATTTTGTCACCTTGATGATATTTATGGATTGTGCCATGGAGAGCCGATCTTAGAAACCTCTCTTTTGAAGACCATATAAATTTGAACTCTTTTTATGTATGTCTCATCCTCTAATCCTGGGTTATATTTTGTGGAAATTCTGAGGTTTTTTATTTTGTTCTTCCATAGCTTGTCAATATTGCATGAAGAAATTAGTGTGAAAAGGCAAAAAGCTTGACATGATTCTTGGAAAAAATGAAAAGAACATTTCCCCCACATTCTAGTCAGAGTGTGTGAAAAATAAAACTTCAATTACATTAGTGACAAGGCCAATTAACACCTAAAACAACAAAATGCTCATACATACCTACACACACACACACACACACACACACACACACACACACACCATTTCTGTTTTGCTGAATTCATCTTATCCGCTGCTCTACTACCAAGTCAGACCTGTGTCTTCTTTCTGAACCTACCATGAACTGCACATGGGAATTCCACCTTTTCACGTGCTGAATTTGGAGATGAGTGAGAAGCCACTTCCCCTAAAACTGCTTTAAAATCTGTTAACAATCACTAACCACATAAAGTAACATGATTTCAGATACATAAAATTGGTGTGGTAATTACATGCAGCACCCAAGAATATAAGTCTTTTAAAATTCAATAGATAAATATGCTCAGAAGGAAGCAGACCTATATATTATACATTATCCAAGGATTCCTGTTAAGACACTAAGAATGAATAAATTCATTCTAGGAAGCTAAGGCTTGGATAGTTACACACAATTATAAATCAAAAACAACAACAACAAAAAGCACTTTAAAACACTGTTTCAGGAAAAGAAGAACCATCATGGCCAACTAGAGTCAATAACCTCTTTTATATTTTATTTCATGTTATCTTTTCAATACTTTCATGTATCAGCACTGCATCTACACACTCATGTACCTCTCTCCTCCTCCATCTCCTCTGCTCTTGTGCCCTTCCTCCCAAACTCATAATATCTTCTTTATTATTGGGGTGTGTGTGTGTGTGTGTGTGTGTGTGTGTGTGTGTGTGTAACATACTGAGTCTATTTAGTGTTACTCATATGTACATATGTCAACTGCTTAACCCAGGTTTGGACAAACTATGCCAATCCCTTAAGGAAACTGATTCTCCCTCACTTAGCAACCATTGGCAATCTGAGATGATGGAAATTCCACAGTTCTACTGGAAAAGAATATGTCTGCACTATAACGGTATGTAAGGATAGAAAACAGAAGTTACTAAAATACAAGAGAATCTATATAAAAGTATAAAATTATATAGACAAGTGGTTTGGGTACAGATAACGTATCACAGCCACAAAACAGCACATGTCATTCCTATCCTTCCATAGTAATCTGCAAATGAAGCTGGAAAGTCCGTAGAGTTCAATAATGCTCTTATAAACTAATGGTTAGCTAAGGGTAAAATGATACAGCAAAGATCAAATCCATATACTTGTTGACATTGGGTCCTCCCCTGATTTACTAATTGAGCAAGAAGACTAAGGTAAGCAGTATTTTATTACCTCTATGGTGTAAATAAATCCATCCCAAAGGTTTATCTTTTGTGCTATAATGCCTGTAGGAGACAATTTAGTGGGGCAAATAAGTAAGTTTAAAAGCAGTGAAGGATCCACATGATACACAAATGCTCCTATTAGTTTGGATTAAAATAGCTGTAATTCTTCCCTTGCCTCTGGAGATAATATTTGGGAATTGTCCAATGCCATCTCATTTTCTGGAGCTTTAAAAAGATTGGTTAGTGCATATAAACATTTTTATTTTGTTGAAATTGGACTGGTAATACCAACCACAGCTCATGAGAGCAGAAAGGAATTAGTAAACAAATTCTTTTTCCCTGCCATGCCCTCGCTTACCTAGATTGTAAGCTTAGCATTTTCACAGACTCTCCTAAATCCTAATTTAAAAAATGGAGAGAATTCAAGATTAGATTATCAAATTTCTCACCCCATGCTTCAGGCAATGAAGGTGAAGTATTTAAAGGATGCTCCAGTAAGGGGCTGAGCAAACCTTCTCTGGCATAGTTAGCCATGGTGCTGTTTTTCCTTTCAGTTTTGCCAGAATGGAGATAATCTCCTCCTTTGCCTCATTTATTTATTTTAAAGTTTGATCTTGCAGTTTATATTCATTCAAGGAATTAGCCATCTGTTTCTCATGAATAATATTCTCTTTATCTTCCTTAAGTATTTTTATAACAGTCAGAATTAATGTCTGTGTGTGTGTGTTTTTTAAAAATAAGATTATTCCCCATACACTCATATATAAGAATGCTTAGGGAGTAGCAGTCCAAGGTGTGGCCCTGTTGAAATATGGGTGACCCTGTTTTAGGAAGTTTGTTATAAGAGTTAGGCTTTGGGTTTCAAATGCTCAAGCCAGATCCAGTGTCTCTCTCTCCTGGTATGCTGATATGGGTGTAAAACTCAGTTACCTCTCCAGGGCCATGTCTGCCTTTGTGCTGCCATGCTTCCTGCCATGACAATAATGGAGTAAATCTCTGAAACTGTAAGCCAGCCCAAATAAACCGTTTTCTTTATGAGAGTTGCTGTGGTCATGGTGTTTCTTCACAGCCATAGAATACTGACTAAGACACCAAGTGACCCAAAATTGAAGGGGATCGTTCCCCCTTGTTTATATGGCTTTTCAGTATTCTTTCAGACTCTGTCTCTTATTCCTTCATCTAAAGTTCTTTATTCTAGATACCAAGGATTATAATCATGACAATTTGAAAGCAGTCTACTAGCTGTGATTTTAATACTTATATTCCTATTTTCTTTTAAAAAAAAAATTAGGCACAATCTAGACATAAGCCTTCCACGGTCTCTGCCCCATTATTCAACCCACTCTTTCTGTGAGGATCCTCACTCTCTTATCTCATATTTGACTTCAGGTCCCTGTTTATGGTGCTACTTCCTTACTGCTCTAGAGGATGTAGGACCTGGAAGAATGGAGCTGATAAATAAATGAGGCAGACAAAGTCTTTCCCAATAGACAACTTTATTGAAAGCATCAGACAATTTATAGTCTTAGGGTTAAGAAGAGTAAAGTACATAATTGCAATGGCAAACCACACATGGAAGACAATGCAAGTGTTGTATAAATACATTTTCCATAGAACCGTACAAACAAATAACAGTAACCAGTTGTACTGAATAATCTGAAGTAAATTCACTCCTATCCACTATACCTGGGAGGAACACAAAAACACATTCCAAGAACAAGTCCATGTTTTTGTAGAAACTGAGGTGACAAGACTCATCTTGTTTCTTGGAGTTTTCTCCCAAGGACTCAGAAATCTCCTCACATTACTCTATTCTTGGACTAGGTTCCAGCAAGGTCAGCATGTTCACACATACAACATACATTCTGTTCTAATTGATGTGTCTGTAAGCCTCAACTGAACTAATTCTGAGTTTATTTGTGTCTTTACATACATAGAAACATATCCTACATTCTTTCCAAAATGTAGATTTGTGCTTGAATATAGACATGTCTCTGTCAATTTCCTAGACAATAGAAACTATGAAGTATTTATTAACTGTGTCTTTTTCCTTATGTTATAAGCCACTTAGTACATCTTATAAACACCAAGAAATAGACCAGGAATGTGAAGTGTAGTGGATCCTGGTGGTTAATCTCAGACTCCAATGGGAGAAGTCATTGGCAGCTCAAAGAAAATAGTATGAGAGCAATACTAGACAAATAAAGAAGAAAAGGTACTTATTGGTAGGTATAGAATTACTGTAAGTCTAAGTACATGTCTTAAGCTTCTTAAAGCAGCAAACAATGCTGCTGAAACGTTATATCAGGTTTTCAGAAGACAGATCAGGATACTAGAGAGATAATATGACTGTTGCCTCTGAACTGTAGCCTTAGGTTCTTCGGGGGACAGTGAGAATTCAGGGGCTGAAGACTAAAGTAGAAACATTAACATGTATTTGCCACTCACTTTAGAAAATCCAATTTGAAAGTCAGTTGGTCTTTTCACACACAGGAACAGAAAAGAACTTGAAGCTTCCAACAGGATAAACATTAGTCAAAGGTTAGAAGTTATCTATGTTATCTTTGCCCAAGGAGAAGCTTAAAAGGCCCATATATCAATTTGAAACTTTTTCAATGAATAAGCTTACCCCAGCAAAGTTACTTTCTGACAAGGGACTCCTGGAGATTTTCCTGCCATTGTGACTGGAATCTCTTCAGTGACAAACAATCATCAATCCAGTCTTGGATGTGAATCCTTCACAGTGCCTATCTTGCTTTTATCAAATATAGAGCCAAAAGACATTTTCACTTTTAGCTTTCTATTTACTACAAATACAGACATGAGCATCATCGATCTAGTATGTAAGAAAGCATAAGGTCTTGGGGAAAGATTTTTATGAATTTAAATGAAAATGATTTTCTTGTTATTTCTTCATGTTCTGTTAGTTTTACATTGTGCCTCAATAGATCAGAAAGAGAGAGAGAGAGGATTATTTGTCTCAAAGATTAGAGGCAATAGTTTTCCTTCATCCTCTTTTGATCTCTTGGAGGCCAAATGACCTCAGTTAAGATAAATGTTTTCTTTTGTGAGACTTTACTTTCCCTCTAAATTGCAAACCTCTCTCTGTGGTCATTGTCTGCAGACTTGTTGTGATGCCCTTACAGTGGTGATGAGCAGGATGTTTCTCATATCACTGAGGACTTGTGGACACTTCAGAGTGACTCTTCTAGGATGCCAGGCCTTCATCTAGATAACTTCAACCTGCTCAGTTACAATCATTAAAATACATGTGCCTGATGTCCTGTGATGCACGTTAAAATTCTCCTTCCACAGCTTAGTTTGTAACTGAGCCTTATTTTACTAAGTGTGTGGCCAGAGATAATTTCTCAAAGACCCTGATGATGCTTTGCTTAGTATTGGGTGCAAGCTTGGGTACTCAAAGAGATGATTATTAAATTGAGGCCAATTAAATTGTACTGGGAACTTCAGCTGACAGAGAACTAGCTTATGTCTAGCAGCCTCCTAGAATTTTATTTGAATATTTTCACAGAGTAACTTTCTTAAATTTTAGAGACAAGAATGAGAAACGTGCAAAGATCATATGTCTTCAGTACATCCCTCTGATGCTCAATTTGAGAGAGCATTGTGATATTTTTAGTACAATTGAGAATCGCAGAGAGCTTTTGCACAGCTCATGATGAACAGCCTAAGAAATAGCTATACCTTGATCAGAAAATTTTAATAAATGACTATTGCCTTTTTAAAGTCTACTTCCAAAGGGCCTTTTTAATAACATCCAGTGTTTTTGACTGTTACAAATTATTGACTGTTTGATTGGGAAGCCATGGTGGGCAATGAGAACACAAGAATAACTTAAAGCAAAAGACTGGATCACCAACCAAAGAATACACATGGAGGGACTCATGGTGCTGGCCACATACGTGGCAGAGGAGGGTCTTGTTTGCCATCAGGGGGAGGAGAGGCCCTTGGGCCTGAGGGTGTTAGATCCCCCAGTATAGGAGAATGCTAGGGAGGGAAGACAGGAGTGAGTGAGTGGGTGGGGGAATACCCCCATAGAGGCAGGGGAGGGGGGAGGGAATGGGGAGGTTCCAAAGGGGAGATCTGGAAAGGGGGAAACATTTGAAATGTAAATAAAGTATCAAAAAAAAAATCTGAAATCCACTGATAGTTAGGTCCAGTCAGGAAAGAATAGAGCAAAAGTTGCAAGTTGGGAAAACAAGGGTGTGATTTGCAAGCTGGAACCTGCTGAGAAGACTGCAGACTGCAGAAGACCTTGATTGCTGATGATGGAGAGCTCTGGCCTGTTGCTCCCACACTGCATAAACTGTGACCTTAGTGAACCTCAAACACCTATCCTGGGTCACCTTTTCCACAAATGACAATTCTTTGCCTTGTCCTCCAAACACACACACACTTCCTTCTTTATAGGAAAATATTCAAGACTCTGGAGTAGAAGTCTTAACATTTAACCGTTTCAGCCTATCAGGTTTGTTTTACAACAGCAGTCTTGACTATAGGAAGAGGAATGAGTAGGTGAATCAGTAGGTCTCTCTAAAACAACCTTGGTTTCTCACTGAGCTAGCAATGTCCAGGGGAGCCCTCAGGATTCCCACCTTACTGTGAGGAGGTCTGCTAAGAAGCTCAGAGAGCACATGTGATCTGAGGGGGTCTGACTGGATCTTCCTGTTGTGATTTCCGGTTGGTTAATCCTGCTGGGAGCTTCCCCGGAAAGGAATCTGGGAATTGGGAAGAGGTCTTCAATATAGGAAACGGGGTTTATGAGATCATAGCTGATTATGCTCAGGCTGATACTGCAAAAGAAAACAGTCTGTCGCTTCCAGCCAGAGACAAACACTTTGCAGTAAAACGCAACATTAAATCACATTCGCTTCAGGTCATTTTCGCAAAATGAAAAAAAATCATGTGTTGGTCTCTCTGCTTTTTAACAAAGAAAAACAAATGAAAAGAAGAAAAATACACAATAAGGAACCCAAGTTATGTACAAATAGACATAACTAGACTTCTCCAGGGATTTTTGTTTGTTTGTTTGGTTGGTTGGTTGTTTTTTGTTTGTTTGTTTGTTTGTTTGTGTTTTGTTTTGTTTTCTCTTACCAAAAAAAATCCTCACTAAAAATAATCAAAATTATTCTTTTTCCATTTTTACAGAGTGCAGTGAGTGAAAATAGCTAAGATGTAGACCTAATTTAAAGTAAATCATGTCCATTTTGAAGAAGACTTAGCACCTGAGTGATAGCAAGGGCAGCCTTGGTTTTGTGAGCTGCCCTGTGTGGAACAGAAACGGACTGGAAAATAATCCACCTCACACTTCATGTAGCCTCTGTCACAGATGAGTGGTCTGTTTTTAATTTAGAAGCTTCATTAGCATTTCTAAATAACAAGCTGATGAAAAATACATTTTAATTTGAATTGAAAACAGGAAAATTTAAATGGAAAGTATGCTTTTTTTACCGTGATATATAAAGTATTCCAAATTTTGATTACTCATTTGCAAATGGAAAATAACTAAAAGACATTTTCTGATTTTTTTAAAAAAATTATCTTTCTCAAAACATTTTTCAGACATTTTGAATGCAGAGTGAACATGTGTATGATTTCTGTATCAATCACCCTGTGTCCTACAGTGTTCATTCCAAGCAGATAATTCACATGGGAAATTTGTGTGTTGGCTCAGCATCATAAGCAGGAATCGAGAATCCTGCTTGAGCTGGTTTGATAGCACAGCAGAAGGTCATCTTGCTGAGGGACTGAAGAGTGCTAAACAAATATCTTTCTAATGTCTTCCTCCTACAGCATCTTGTGCTATGAAGACCAGTGACTTACCACTCATGCCATAATGGAGATGAGTTTTGGAAATGGCTTATTTGTATCTTCTCATTTTGAATGTTAAAGGAGACAGACAAGAGAAAGTGGAGACTTTGTCAACTTACCTCCACTCTTTTAGTGGTTTTAGGAAAACCATGAATCAAGTTTGCATCATAATGACTGATTACCAAACTGCTTTGTCCTTTTTCTCTAAATTTTGTTTTGAAAACCTGTGGCTTTCAAGGTTAGCAAAGTACTGCCTGTCTTGAATGTACTATTCCACAGTTGAAACAGGAAGATCACACGTTTAGGTCAGCCTGGGCCTTGTCTCAAAGGAGAAAAAATAATCTGTGTTTCCAAAACAAATTACATTCAGTCAGCATGCCAGATTCTATTTTGTTCCACTGTTTTCCTAATTTTGAGCTTGCTCTTGGGATGCATCACAACTCAGAAGTTAGTTGGATTTAAATATAGCTCAACTAGAAAAGCGGCAAGTATCTAAGGAGGAAGTCATTGAGATATATTATTTGTGACATACAAGCAAATTGTTGGACAGCAATGGCACTTGACAAGAAAATCACCTCTCCAGACACTGCAACTCATGCAAAACTCTTAAGACTGAAGGATCTCTGATGAATTATTTCTGTGAATCACCTAAGGCCAGGAAAAGAAATATAATATTGAGGCTTCTTGCCACATTGTGGAATGTAGCTCTTTTTCCATGACACTCCTGGTAAAAATGAGTTTCCTCCCATCAGAAATTAGTCCAGAAAGAGATAGCAGATGAAGTGAAAGCATCAATCAGACATGTCTTATACTTCCCGATAATGAGAATGTTCTCTATTAACTTTATGAAGTGTATTCTAATTGCTACTCCTGAATTTTTAATATAAAATATGTGCTTGATCAGTTCATATTAGATAATAAACTAGTTCATTTTTGATGGGTCAAGAATCAAATTGATTAGTTCTAAACAGGAAAATAACTAGATAAAAAAATTCACTGTATCTATACAAAGAGCAAGACTGTGTGTGTGTGTTGTCTGTGTAATCATATACATATACATATATATGTGGTAGACTGGGGAAACCCAGCTTTAAAACAGAAACAATGGGAATTCAGATGGATTGGCCAAAAGCTATATTTTGCCTCTATTAAATATTAACTTTTCCAAACTTCTTATTTTACCTAGAAAGAACTTTTGCTAAATGCATAAAGTACTCGGAACCACCTAAGACTGTAATTTACAGTAAAGTAAAACTTACCAGTATTATAAGAAGACCATCATTAATCTTCGAAGAGAGATTACTTTGGGATAACATGTCTTTCTTACCTTTGGGAAGAGCTTATAGTTGATGGGGAACAGGAGCATTAGAGAAACTAAAAAGAATGTCTAGGCACAGACCTGGAAGAGTCGACGTGCAGCTCACACTTATTCTCCCCCAGATTCTGCAGCAGCAAGCACCTCATCCACAAATTGGATAAGTCAAAACTTCTCTTTTGCTGAGGTCTTTCTATTCATGTACATGAGTGGGCCTCCCATTTTCTCAACCAATAGAATTTAGGTATGTTCTGTAATACACTCAATTTTTCCACAGTCTATATTTATGACATCTTAGAACCCTAAAGAAGATGCCTTTACAGTTAGGGTTATATATCATGTCACTATACCAGGAGGCAGTACAGAGATCTGAGGTTTGTTAGGAATTTAAAGTTCAGAAACTAGAATAATCACTCTAATTGACCCAAAATGTGTTTGCCATGGCTGGAGAGCACTGTGAATATTACATAAGCAGTCACCGTGCACCAGGGTCTCAAGTCAAGCTCAACTCTCTTTGTCAGTGCTCACTCTCCTTCTTCTCTGCCTTGTTGGTGGAAGTGGAAGTACTGATTACTGACAGTGCTTGATCCAGCAAAGCACATGATTTTACCTAGGAGGATTTTATTCCTCCTAAACCTACACCATTTCCAACAAGCTGTTTTAATGTTATACCTTAGAATTTGGAATAAAACTTCTGATCTGGTAAGTGGCCTGTGCTGCCTCTGAGGGCTCCGACAGTGCTCCTGGCCTGTGCTGTGGCAGAGGGCTGTGTTGATGTCCATGATCTGTACTGCCACTGGAGATCATGCTGAAGTCTGAGGCACATACTGTCACCTGAAACCATGTAGATGTCTGTGGTCTATATTGACTCCAGAAACCATGTGGAAGTCCACAATGCTGCCACCACTGACTGTAAAGAGCGAGAAAACTGCTTTTACAGGTTATAGATGACTGCAGACACACAGTTAAGGAAGTAAGACATTGAAGGCTTCTGTGACAACCCCTACTCCCACCCCCACATCAACCCCAAGATAAGTAACAGCCTAGACACAAAATCACTAAAGAGAATTCTTAAGGTTGTAATAAAAATGCTGACGTGTAGCTTTCCATAATCAATTACTTCTGGAAGAGGGATCAGTGGGGAAGGACACAGTTTTCTTTAAGGGGCTGGCCACTGGATACTTGACCATGCTGCAGTGAGTATATGAACAACAAAAAATTGAACTTTCTTCTTCTTCTTCTTCTTCTTCTTCTTCTTCTTCTTCTTCTTCTTCTTCTTCTTCTTCTTCTTCTTCTTCTTCTTCTTCTTCTCCTTCTCCTCCTCCTCCTCCTCCTCCTCCTCCTCCTTTTTCTTCTTCTCTTCCTCCTCCTCTTCCTTCTCCTTCTCCTCCTCTTCCTACTCCTCATCCTCTTCTTCCTCTTCCCCCTCCTCCTCCTTCTCCTCCTCTTCCTCCTCCTTCTTCTCCTTCTCCCTCCTCTTCTTCTTCCTCTTCTTCTTTGTGGGCAGGTCACTTGGGTGGAGGGTGCAGACTTGGGAGGATTGGGAAATGTGATATGTTGCATGATGTGAAATTCCAAAATAATCAATAAAAATGTTATTTAATGAAAAGAGCAGGTAGAAGAGAAATAGATGACTATATTTGTGGGGCAGTTGACTGTGCCAGGAACCTTGGTAAGCTTGAGTAGGTTCAGAAGCCCTGGACTCACAAACCTAAGAATGGTAAGTGTTTCACCTACTCCTGACCAGGTCCCTGTTACGAGACCACAACACCTCATGAAGAGGATCCCTAAACCCCTTCACATGCAGATGAGTCATCCTTAACATCTCAGACCAAGCCAATAGAAAGCATGTGCTTTTAGATCCCAACCTACCCCCAAAATGTATATAAGACCCTGTCCACAAAGAATAAAGGCATAAGAATTACTTCATCAATTGCTTCCTCAAAGATTGTCTAAGAGTGTCTGTCATATACGAATTATAACACTTTGGGGGAAGAGTGTTCTCTCCCAAAGCTTTCATGGCTTGGAGCTGCTCTAATCTGCCCTTTTCACTACCCAACCTCGGCTCTAAGCTGCTGCACCTCATAGGCTAGCCAAGTCCTCCTTCCAGCTTCACATAGCATCCCACCCCATGACTGCTCAACCAGGCCAAAGCAAGGAGATCTCTGCAGACAGTGTCTGGTACACAGACTGGCATTTGACAACCAAAACAAACAAATAAACAAAAGGTTTCTGATCTGTAGAGTTCTCACACTTATGATCTGCAGGATCATAGTCCTACAGTTCAAAGGTCAACCTCAAATGTTGGTCCTCTCTGCTCCTCCCTGTTCCAGAGACAGCCGCATCTTCTTGTGCAGTGCCAGCCTCGTCCCGTAGACATGATGGTGAAGGTTGGTGTGAACGGATTTGGCCATATTGGGTGCCTGGTCACCAGGGCTGCCTGGTGTGTGCTTGGCAAAGTGGAGATTGTTGACATCAATGACCTCTTCATTGACCTCAACTACATGGTCTACATGTTCCAGTATGACTCCACCCATGGCAAATTCAATAGCACAGTCAAGGCTGGGAATGGGAAGCTTGCCATCAACGGGAAGCCCATCACCATCTTCCAAGAGCGAGATTCCACTAACATCAAATGGGGTGATGCTGGTGCCGAGTATATCGTGGAGTCTACTGGCATCTTCACCTCCAAGGAGATGGCCAGGGCCCACTTGAAGGATGGGGCCAAAAGAGTCATCATCTCCACCCCTTCTGCCGATGCACCTATGTTTGTGATGGGAGTGAAACAAGAGAAACATAACAACTCACTCAAGATTGTCAGCAATGCATCCTGTACCATCAAGTGCTTAGTCCCCCTGGCCAAGGTCATCCATGACAACTTTAGCATTGTGGAAGGACTCATGACCACAGTCCATGCCATCACTGCTACTCAGAAGACTGTGGGCAAGGCCATCCCAGAGCTGAAAAGGAAGCTCACTGGCATGGCTTTCTGTGTTCCTACCCCCAATGTATCTGTTGTGGATCTGACATGCCGCGTGGAGAAACCTGCCAAGTATGATGAAATCAAGAAGGTGGTGAAGCAGGCATCTGAGGGCCCACTAAAGGGCATGTGGGACTACACTGAGGACCAGGATATCTCCTGTGACTTCAACAGCAACTCCCACTCTTCCACCTTCGATGCTGGGGCTGCCATTGCTCTCAATGACAACTTTGTAAAGCTTATTTCCTGGTATGACAATGAATACGGCTACAGCAACAGGGTCGTGGACCTCATGGCTTGCCTGGCCTCCAAGGAATAAGAAACCCTGACCACCCACCCCAGCAGGGACACTGAGAACAAAAGAGAGGCCCTAGGTTGCTGAGGAGTCCTTGTCCCAACTTGGCCCCCAACACTGAGCATTGATCCTCACAATTTCCATCCCAAACCCCCTATCATAACAGGAGGGACCTAGGGAGCCCTCCCTACTCTCTTGAATACCATCAATAAAAGTTCTCTGCACCCCAAAAAATATGTTGGTCCTCATGTGCCTTCTTTAATTTTTAAGATAGGGGCTTCTCACCATTGGCCAAGAGGTTTACCATGTAATCCAAGGTAGCTGGTTGTCTTAGTTAGGGTTTCCATTCCTGTGAAGTAACACCATGACCAAGGCAACTCTTATAAATGAAAACATTTAATTGGGGCTGGCTTACAGTTTCATAGATTCAGTCCACTATCATTATGGGAAGAAACAAGGCAGCATGCAGTCAGATATGGTGCTGGAGAGCCAAGAGTTTTATATCTTGATCCAAAGGCAACCAAGAAAGAACTCTCATTACACATTGGGCAGATACTGAGCATAGGACCCAAAGCCCACCCCCACAGTGACATATTTCCTTCAAAAAGTCCACACCTATTCTTCCAAGGACAAATCTCCTAATAGTGTTATTCCCTCTGGGCTAAGCATTCAAACATATGAGTTTATGGGGCCAAATTCATTCAAACCACCATACTAGCACATGAGTTTCCAAGGAATTATCTCTGCTTCCCTTTGCACAGCATTGGGTTTACTGGTGTGTGCTGTTGTGCTAAGCTTTCAACTTGGGTTCTGATGATCTGAACTAATTTCTGTTCTTATGCTAATGAGGCAAGCACTTTACAATTGAACTCTCTCCCCCACCTAGAAGATTATCTTTTAAAATATAGTCAGCTCTGCGTCCATCCCATAGGCCCGTAATTGCAATACCTAATGTGTTTATATAGCTGGATAGATTTTTAATGTATTTAAATTCACCCATCCAAGTGAACACTATTCTAATTTAATTGCTATAGAACAGTATAGTAGCAGTCATGATAGCTATCCATTAAAGTGGCTAAATGTCTCTGTACCATTTCTACACTATGATCACAATGTGCAGAGCACAACTCTCATAAATTTACTGTGCTATATATTGTTTATTTTTTCACTCATCCCCCCAAAAAGCATCTTTTGGCCATACTTTAGTTAAAAAAAAAAAGCACCCAAAGAGAACATGAAACACTGCTCTCAGCAAATCAGAATCTGTGGACTAAGTGCTCAGTACAACAGACCCATTGGTCCCCCCTTGGAAGACATAAGGTGAGACTCTCACAAAAACTATGTATAAGTCAGAAAGCTCAAAACTGATTGAAAACCTAACTCACATTCTTTAGACCTAGATCACAGCAATACTCCACAATCCTGGTACCACCTAGAGTGGTCGCATTACTTACACTGTTCGGTTTTGCTTTGTTCAGACTGTGACTATTCCCTAGTTCTTCCCTCTTGAAGCAAGTATTTAACTTAATTTTGAATTTGCACGATTCCTCAATCTGAAAGACTTTTAACTTTTAAAATAGATGTTTGGATTTTTGAAGAGATGTGATATTTTAAAGAGAACTTTTAATGTGTTTGAATTTGTAAGGACTGTGGGGAACTTTTTAAGTTGTTTATGTTTTATATTGTGATATAAATATTAACATTCCATCCTGGGGGGAAATGAGAAAGGAAAGGAAATTGGTGTGTTTGTCAAATTGACAATGGATCAGTTATACTGGCACTTTCATATCAACTTGACAGAAGCTAGAGTCATGAATGAGTAGAAAATCTCAGTTGAGAAAAAGGTTCCATAAGATGCAGCTGTTAAGATATATTCTTAGTTAGTAATCAATGGGGAATTGTGCTCGAGCCATTCTGGGCTGGTGGTCCTGGGTTCCCATAAGAAAGCAATCTGAGGAAGCCATGGGGAGCCAACCAGTAAGTAGCATCCTCCATGGCCTCTGCATCGGCTCCTGCCTTCAGGTTCCTGTCCTGTGTGAGTTCATGTCCACAATACCTTTAATGATGAACTGTTATATGGAATTGTGCATGAAATAAACCCTTTCCTTCCCAAGTTCCTTTTGGTCATGGTATGCAATAGTTATCCTATCACACACACACACACACACACACACACACACACTGTATGTGTATGTGTATGTATACATATAAATCAGGGTGGCACAAACATAGAAGAAATAATTGCAAATTAAAACAATTTGAACTGCTTGAGAAGTTCTTACAAGAAATTCAGTTATCATTATCATTTCCTTTCTGAAATTCTACTAGTGCCTTCTGAGCTGAATCCCATCCAACTAGATGAAGACAGAACAGGACCCAAATGGTGAAATGGGTCAGAGTCATCACTAAAACTATGAGAGGCAGGAGAAGGAATCTGGAACCACTAAAGAAGATGAACACTAAGGCAAATAGCTCAATGTGATGAGAAGACATGTTATAAAAAGGGCTCCAAATCTGTGTATATTCAGTTTCCTTTCTATACTCAAAGAAGTTTAAGAAACAAAGATACATGAGCTTTCTAAGAGGTCTCCTAAAATTAAAACCTAATAGTCTACTTTAAAAACAAATTCTACTCTATTGTAATGATTATTTGAAGAATATGGTTTTTCATATATTTCCATTGCAGGAATTTTGTGTGTTTCTATGTGAGACGGTACCCTACAAAGATTCAGAAAATTATGCTAGACTTCATAGCTTCTAGTTTTTAATGGACAAACAAATCTTAGTGGATTATTATTGCTGCAGAAAATCTCGACTCTGGATATTTGTTAAAAGTAGCAGAATTTCAGTTCAAAGTTCCATAGAGAATTAGAAATTAGATTTTAAAAGTCATTTGTAAATCAATCAGACACAGGTTTTTGTCTTATGCTTGTTAATTATGATCAAAATCAGAGCAGTGATTTAGACTTGCAAGCCATCAGCAATGCTTTAGAATAATAGTCAAGGGAAGTAAGATAGCATGAAAGCAAATCCTCATCAGAGAGGACTAGAGAAAGATGCTAATGTTAGTGATCTAATTAGTTGTGAATAATGGAAATCCAGGAGGAGAATGTAGGGCATGGCGAAGGGAAGCATTGAATGGAAATAGAAGTTGCTAGTTTAGTGGAGACCGTGGTTGATAGGGAAAAAAGACTTCATAAATATATATATATAGGAGAAATTATGGGGATGGGGATTTCTTTGCAACATGATGTATGGATTAACTTGGAGAAGTCAGTGGTGGAAGATGTGCTTCCTTGTTTCCATATAGTAATAGTGATGGAAAAACTGAAAGGAGTTCTGTTCTACAGACATTCACATTTGCCTTCTCTATGATCTCAGAGCTCAGGCACATCAACGGTCTCATCTGTGTACTTTTTTTTTCTGACCCTATCCTAAACTTCTGAAAGAAAGGCTGTAGGCTCTGTTAAAGACTAAAAGCACAGCACGAGAATACACAGTGTGAATCCATGTTAAGAGTTCCTTTTCCAGTCTTAAGAATAGAAATATCATTTTTGTTGGAGGTGTGAAAAGAGTTTCACATTGGAAGCAACCTGTAAGACCTGTGTTTAGTAAATTGATTCTTATTTGAGGAGACATAGAACATTATCAGTTTGGGACTAGAGAGATGACTGGACAGTTAAAAGTACTTATTGCTCTTGCAAGGACCCTGATTCAGTTTCCAGAACCTGCTTGGTAGCACACAGCCATCAATATGTCTAGTTCCAGGAATCTAAGGACCCCTTTAACCTCTTTAGACAGCAGGCACACACCTGTAGCACAGATATGCATGTAGGCAAAATATAAACATTAAATAAAATTTCAAAAATTTAAAAACAAGACTATCAATCTGATAGCAATGTTTGGTATTTTTAAAAGATGCCAGCAAGCATCAAGTCTGAAGTATTAAATCCGGATAGTATAGTATGTTTTAAGAATGGTTTCCTGAGTTAAGTATGACATATGAACAGGAAAATCTAACATCTGTCTTCCCTAATACAGGAATCTACTTTGCAAAGGGATCAACTTTTTCAGAATTTAAAGTTACTGAAAAATGGACAAGGTGAGAAGTATGAAGTAGACTAATAAATTCTAACTGATTTAAGATTGAAGCAGCTAAGACATCGATGAGATGTCAAGCTCTGACCTGGAATGCCTCGGGAGAAATACAAATGAGATTTTGGACAGAAGCCTCATGAGGAATATATTTTGTGCTGATCGGTAGCCTTGCTAAAAATAGTGCATTGGGTTATGTGTTCTGGACCAGCAACTACAGGTCCTGAATTTTTTAAATTAACACTTAAAGAATTTTGAAAAGAATAAGTCAATAAAAATTAACTGAAAGTGACATTTCACCCAATATTTGAATATTTTGTTTCCATAATTCATCAAACAATGGTATGATATTTTGGTAAGAATTCATATGAAAGTTGGTAAAATAGGACAGAAAACTTTGTCCTATGTGTTAAAATGAAATTAAGAGATATGTACCAAGTGAGAAAGCACGTAACCAAAACCTAACATGTTATTGAGGGAAAGGCTGAAGTTTAGCTTCTCCTGAAAGATTTTAAGACAAAGTAGAAAGTGAAAGTTCAGAAACAAAGACAAAGAAAGGAATCATAAAATAAAGTGAGATGCAGGCGAGTACATTAGCACACTTGTTCATAATGGTTTACATTAACACAGGCCCCAGGGAAGCAAGAATGCCTTTCAGAAATTACCTCATACTCTTCCAGTTTTGCCTCTGGCTTATAGCACTACAAGGAGTGATCTGAAAAGAGCTATGACCACTAGAGAGAAAAGGCATAAAACATCCTAAGATGTCCCAGACATTAGTTTCCTCTTATCTAAGCCAGCCAAGAAATCTAAATTACTTGAAGATACATTTTAAGAAGCCTGAGCCATGAGATTTCACCTGAAAAATAATCTGACTAAATTTGAAGTCATACGTAGTCAAATTCATTGGAATGTAAGACTTCAATGTGATTGTTTTACCAAGAAACATTTTATTACTTTTCTCCCTGAAAACTTCACTGAACTCCTTAAAAATTATTTAGAAATGAGCATTTTATGTTCTTATTTTAAAATATATGTATTATCAGCTGTTAATAGTCTTGATTTACTTTCTGAAATCACAGAAACTAAATTTCTAGAAGTTTCTATCATGAATGAACTTACAATCCAAGGAAGACTTAAACTCTGAGACTGATCTAACAGCCACTGTCACTTCATGAGAAGCTAGAAGAAAAACATATATACAAAACATTTTTCAAAACAATGTTTCTTCCAACTATTCATTTCTGATTCATAAAAAAAATTGTGCCATAAGTGGACAACTGAAATGACACAGCTAATACACTTGGATGGAGGAAACTCCCTCCTTGGTAATCGGTGCCAACCCTAGTCTTTCCTGGGTAATGTACTCTGTTTTCGGTGAAATAGCCTGTCTTATTCATGAGAGTCATGTTTTGACATGGCAGGACCTCTCAACAGTGCTTTCTCTGCACTTAGTCTCAATATTGGAGGTGATTTTTGTGACAATAGACAAAATCATGTTTAATGTTCACAACTGTGGTCATGATCTTGATCCAACTTTTGCAAAAGAATCTAGTCCTAATTTGAGAACAGAAAATCAATCACAGACCTTTGGTCTTTCAGAAGTCATCTTTTCTACTGAATGTATGTCATCTTCAACCACTGACCAAATCTCCATTTATTTAATCCATGTATTCATTCATTTTATATGCTTTACTGTGCTTACTATTTGAAACCAGTCAGATAAGTATTATAATTTATTAGTTACTACACTGTATTTGACTTTTCAAAAGTGAAAAATTCATATCCTGCCAAGAAGATAATCAAACTAGATCACAAGACTGTCTGTCAGTAGAAAATGGAAAGCTAGAGGTGCCGAAACTGGAGATTCATTTTTTAATAAAATCTCTGATACTTTCTTCTACTTCTAGAATACACCATGTTGAAATTTTACTCATTTAAATGATGAATGTGACTGTAAGAATAACTGTTACATTTGTAATAAAATAGATTTTGGAGGGATTTCAAGGTTGTAGTGTGCTAAAGAGAGAGGCAAGGGGACCAGTCAAAGGAGGAGGTCTATAGAGCTGAGGACACTCCAAACACCAATCACTGCTGAGAGTTCTCTCTATTACAAAGAGCGTTAAAGTTCTAATCCCCACAATGTTTAAGAAAAACATTAAAGGACACTTATATTTCAAGTCATGTAAAAACACCAGGAGGAGGTTGCTAGCCTAACAAACATAGCTCAATCAGCATTGTAGAGGTTTTGTGTTAGTTAAGCAAGTTCAAGAATAATCTTTGTCTGATGTCACAAAAAATTATTTCAAGACTATCTTAATCCTTTGCGTATCGACTTGACTACAGATTTTTGTGGTTTTGTTTTTATTGGCTCTGAGACCCATTATTTTTATAGTCACTCAACAATCTTCTTGTCTTCAGCATAAGGGAAAATTCCCACTTTGCTCTGCAAACTTCCATAGGCTGGAGTGATTTCTTCTCCATCCATTTCTTAAGCCTTCTATCTGCAAACATGAGAGGAGAAAAAGGAGCAGAAGAAAAAATTAAAAGACAAAGAGATAGCATGAACATCAGCACCAAATATAACATGACACTCAAAGCTAGCACCTACATTCTTGAAATCTGCTATTGTAGAATGAAAACTATACACACACACACACACTCACTCACTCACTCACTCACTCACATCATGTGCATTAGTAGAAAGGTTTGTTCATGCTCCAATAAAACTCTATTTATAAAACAAACAAGGGAAGATTGAATCAGTATGGGCCTTGTGTGTATTCTGCTAAACCCTCTTCTACAGGCCCATCTTTTTCTAAGTTGGGTTTTCTTGCAGCAGAGTCTGAGACAAGGATTTGAGCTCATACAGAAAACCTAAAAGATGAAAACAGGCTAGGGGAGAAAAATGAGCTCCACGAAATAAGTTCCCAGAGACCTCTGAACTTTCTCATTTAGCTTGGGGGTAGTGAAGCCATTATGGAGCAGCAAAACCTTGGAGGGTTACCAGTCAGGAAAACAAAACAGGTTCTGTAACTCTCCCTTTGCCCATCCATCATTTGCTGTGAGGGTTGCAGAAGGCAGGTGTGTGTTTCAAATATTCCATTTCTCTTATTTAGCTTGAGTCAGTCTCTACAAAAGGACACAGGACACACATCCGATATAAATTAATGGAAATAGAGGAAATTATGTAGAATTATAATCTAGTTATTCATCTATGTGATGAAATGTATGTCCCCTGTATTCTCTGGCCTCCTCCCTCTCCACATGCCCCACCCAGAGGTGGCTCTGGTATTTTACATGAAGTCAGGGCTCATAAGCTGCCAAAATTCAAGGCCTTCTAGAGATGTTGATCCCAAACCAAAGGGCCAGGTGCCACTTCTGTCAGCTCATACATATTGAAAAGTAGTCCAAAGCCAGTCCATATTCAGTGTCTAAGGACATGAGTCTTTATCAGTCCTGGGATTAGGTTATTGGGTCCTTCACCATATACCACAGGGTTCAGTTGTCTTACTGGCCTCTGGAGATCTCGTTTCAGATTACCTAGGCTTCTGTCAACCCCTTGTATCACCCATTTTGGATGAGGCTAAGGTGATGTGTCAGCACTCATACCAATAAACTACTGGAGCTGCTCCACCAGCCACACTGTGCCCCATCCCTTCACTCACAGCTACTCTTCAAAGCTCACTCAAAGTTACCCCTTCCTTTGTCCCACTGTGTCCACACAGCCTGCCCTTCCTTTTGCCACTCTGAGGATCAATCCTTTGTTAATCATCTCACTCCTATCAGGCTGCAAACACCACATGGGAAGGTGGTGGTTTCAGTTACTGATTGGTTATCTGACAGTAGATGATGCCTAAAACATGAAGACATTTATCCAAGAACATGTCAATTGCGTAGTATGTTGTTCAGAATATTTCATGTGTATGTTTATTTTCAGAGGATAATAGAATTCGGTAATCATGCAAGTTAATGTCAATATTGCCTATCTTCTATCCTTCATCTACATTTGAAATCTACTGGTGTCTTCAATGAAGAAAAATCAATAACTAAATACATTTTATGTATATCCATTTATTGACATGAAAATTGAAAAGAAATATATGAAGCACACACAAATTTTACATATATGTATGTAAAGATACTGTGAAGGTCCTTCCAAACATGGTTTATTGAAAAATGAGAGATTGCCAAAATAATTAAGAAGAAGGTAAAGAGAATGTTTTTCCAATAATGTATTTTCTCACTTTATTCCAGCCTCTCTTTTCCCTAAGAGCAGGACCAGGCTCCCTTTGTTTCTTCTAACTTCTGTGTATTTGCTGAGATTCTTGGACCTCTGTCCCATGGTGCCTTGAATTCCCATTTTCATGAGTTCTCAGACCATCCCTTGATACCTGCCACATCTGATTGACATTGGCCAGACGTTGGCAGTTTAAAATGACACTTGAATTCAGAAACACTTCCATGTGTTCCATCTGTCAGGTCACTGGATTGGCTGTTACTGCTGCATATTCTTAAATTGGAAGAGTTTTATGATTTAGTAACAAAAATACTGGTTTTTAAATATATTTGCTACATTTCTTCTCAAACATCTCTCTTAGGTGTCCTACAGCTACATATGAAATATTCACAGTAATAAATCAGTTTTGTTACTTACATTAAATAACACATGTGGCATGAGTTTAAGGACATAAACTCTCAGTAGATGTTAAGCTATAAGGTTAAATTTCTCATGCCAAATCAAGAGTATTGTTACAAAGAACAATTGACATTTATTGTTTTGTAAATTTCTGAGGAAATTTCTCAAAAGTTCTGCCTCTAGTTTTACCAGTTGAGAACCCAACACAGGTTTTTAGACAAGGTAGGTTTACATATGCTCTAACCTGAAAGTTAAATGGCTCTAAAGCCCATGGGTTTAAATCTTGGCTCTCAAATTGAAACTCCTGAAAGCAGTTGAAACTGTGAGATTTGAGGTCCCAAAGGATATCTTTGGTCACTGAGTACATATGTTGAAGGAGAGTGTGTTCCCTGGTCTCCTCATTTACTTCACTTCTGGATGTGAGATGAGCTATCTGCTGGGGTGCACTGCCTTGACACAGGACTAAAGGAGAGACATTGATCCACCATAAACTGACCCTTCAACACCATAAACAAGTCCCCTTTCCTTATACACCAATCATAATAGGATCACTGCTATTGTGACAGAACACTGACTGGAACAAGATTGGGTCATTATATGTATGAGCCTAAATTTTTTATAATTTTATTTTAAAACTTGCAAGAGGTGATCCTTCACTGCTTTTCAGCACTAACCATAAAAATTTAGCTGTCACTCAACAGTGACAGATAATTCATCTTCATAAATATAGTAACCTTGGAAAGTTGTTGAGTCCTATAATGAGTATCACAAAGACATCTGACACTTGAGAAAAGGACCCTGAATTAGCCAGCACCATCAGCCTTCTTCATAGATGAGTAGAGATTAATCCTACTTGCTAGTTCACAGCAAATCATGTAACAGCCACCTTCTACACCAAATAGTAGCCTCAACATGTCAAGTTCTTCTTTAAAATATAGATTAATATTCTTCTCTTATCTGTGGATATTCATATTCTCATTTGTATTTTAGCTGTAATAACAATAGTTTGTTTATTTTGTGTTGTAAGGCTTCCTTAAGGGAAAGCTGTATGTTAGATCTTAGTATATCTCAATGAAGTCTATTTATAGCTTATTTATCTGTATTGACAAGTTTATTTTCTCTCCAAAATATTTAAGAGTCGACTAAAAAAAATGCTGAGTTCAGCTTAGTGTGAAGCTAAACAATGTTGTTAACCAAAACATTATCTCTATGTTGATAAAACTTGTCATTTCATATTTAATTCTCTTAGGTTTTTGAAAATTGCTATTATCATTTTCCCAAAGCCATATTTTGTAAACAAAAGACTACTTTACCCTGCTGGTATGTATATTTATAGCTACTATCTTTAATTAATATTTAAAATCACATCAATACTTACATACAAGGAAATCATGTTTCATCTCATAAATAAGCATGTTCAAGCAAAGTACTGATTCCTCAGTGATCCTTTCAGATATTTGCTTACATGCAGGATGAACGAACACCTAACAACCCTGTCTTCAGTCTGTATCTCTATTTTGGCTGAAGCACCAATGAGTGATTGTTCTTAACTTTTATTCTCTACTTGATGTGTAAAAGGACAAGACAGACAAGCCCTTCCTCCAGGGAAGGATCAATCCATGATGGAGAGGCAGTACTCTCATGGATTAAGAATTATAAATTTATCAGACTAGCTTGCAAAACAGGCCAGATATGAATGATAGCTCCATAATAGGCAAAACCATACCTTGACCAGGACTACTTAGCTGTATACATTTCAAACCTAAGCTCTTTTTAAATCTAAACTTTCTGATATTACCTTAAAGATGAACTTGAGTATCACTAAACATCTTTTTCTGTCCCTCTTCTCAAGGTGGTCACACTGAATAAATCTCATCACTTTACACTATTGAAATACCTCTACTGGGGATGGGTGGCTGAGTCTAGCTTGTTGGGTTTGGGGGAGCCCAGGCTTTTATCATAAAAAATTCATTGAGGAATATGGAGTAGTTTAAGAAAATATTTTCATTTAGTAACTTGAAACTTGCACAGAATCACAAACAAAGAGGCCAAGAAAGTACACTCGTTATCTCTTCTAATATCTAGTTTCAAAACATGTAGTAAATACGATTGTGTAACACATTATCAAACCAAGAAGAAAATTCTCAAGAATTGAAAGTTTGGGTAGCTTTGTTTAATTTCCTTCATGTGTTTGACTACGCTCTCTCTCATCTCTGAATTGTTAGCACAGATATCAGTAGAATTTCTTTAATAATTAATCACAGATACTTCTTGATATACACTATGCTGTCTGTAAACAAACAAAATGTTGTTGGTTGGCTCTTCTAGTGCATTCCACAAATTAAATGTTTCCTTTGTTACAGTTGTTAGGACAACAATAATAAATATATTAAATCCTTTCATTCTATAGACAGTAGCAATAAAAATGGATAGGTTTCCCATAATTCCATACCTATATTCTTTCACTCTCTTTACAAAAACAATATCCATCTTCTTACCTATTTGGCATGTATTTTCTTTAGTTATACATGAGCCAAACGATCAGTTCTACTTATCAATTTCTCAACTTACGGTCTGAACAAATTACGCTCAAGGCACCCAAAGAACACTCTTGTCTTTGCCTACTTCTTGACTTTTTGCTTTTTCAGTGAAAACAGACTGTCCTGGTCTACTTAGCATTGGATATTGGCATCTTTGTAAGTTTTAACTTTTCCTTTTGTTGTCTTGGTATGTTACCCTCACTCATTGAAGCTTCTCAAGAGGTAAGAAATAAGGATATTCAAAGTGCTGTAGGATGCAGTGTTCTCTGTGGCTAATTCCAACTGTGTAAGACTGCCATGTTGATAAGGTTATCTCAGAATTTGTAAGTTTTCAAAATACAATCTCATGGATGGTAGACACAGAGAAAAATAAACATATTTATAGACAGACCTGATTTGATTAAGATTTAATAATGGAATTTGTAGCATGCTATGACCAAATGCTCATAGCTGTCCCTGTTATGTATTAAGTTTAGCCAAAACTTACTCAGAAATTCCTGCTCCCTACAGGTCCCTAAACATTCTATATAGGTAGATATGGGATTTTATAGCCACCTACAGGGGGATCCTGAAACAAGGAAGTTGGTAGCAGCAGAAACAAGAACAGTTTATAAGAAAGATAGACTTCCAAGATAGAGAGTGTCAGAGCAAACTAGCAGCTCAGTTGGCCTTACTGTACAGAGTTTGATAGGGGTCATTTGCGTACCGTGGCTACCTTGTGCATTCTGTCTGTTCCATGTAGTTCTACACACAACTTCATGCATTCCACATTTCACTAGCACCTTCAATGCCACCCAGCGGTGTGTACTTTAGCATCCTTTTGAGTTACATGTCACTTTCACTATGTTGTGCCCCTGGACCTGGAGCATGAGCAAAATGTAGTTGGACTTGGCCAGAGGCTCTTCTGCCTTCCTTCTCACCAACTGGTTTCTCTGTGTGCTAACCTGAAGCCTTTACTCTCCAGAAATAGTTGAACTCCTAGACTCACTTCCCGACACACTTTCCTACCTTTGATTTGTCATGTCTGAGGAGAATAATAAAATAAATATATAAAAAGCAGGCCACAATAAATCCTCATTTTTAGGAACTATATGACCAATCCTAAAAATATTTCTTACCCTCCTCCCTGTTCACACTGCTTGCTTCCATTCACTTACCCAACTGCTGTGAATGATGTTTCCACCTCCATTTGCCCTTCTCTGTAAGGAAAAGCATTTTTCTATTTGGTTGTGAAGTACTTGAAAATCTTGAATTTGGGATTCTCCTCTTATTGAAACAGATTTTTCAAATACGATATTCTCTTAACCTAGACCTGGATTCATTTCTATTTGATGATTTTATTAGTCTTTAGTAAAAAGATATAAATTCCCTTTATTCAATATACTCACCTATAAAAATCATAAACTTAATACCATAATGTTTTTATGCTACAACATTCCAAAAAAAAAACCCTGCATTTTCTCTTAATTTGCTTAGTATATTCAAGCAATAGAAGTGGTGTTGTCTGAAGAGAATACTGGAGGTATGCTGAACAACGACGTCACACTGTGTCCACACAGGCAATGACTACAGGCAGCTGATCAGAATTCAAATCTTACAGCCAAATTTTATCCTGAACAAAAATTGGATCTATGTGGATCGAATTAGAACCTGAACCACCAAAACTGCTAGAAGAAAACATAGATATATCCTACACAATACAGATAGGAAAAGACGTTCTGAATAGGACTCCATTTGCCCAGGAATCAAAGCTAACAACTGACAACTGGGACCTCATAAAATTAAAAAGCTTCTGTATAGCTAAAGAAACAACCCAGTAAAATAGAAACCTATGGGACAGGAGAATCCATTCCAGCTCTATCTTAGAACAGCAATAAAATAGCTTACTTCAGGAAATTCCACTAAGTTGATATAGTTCTCGGTTGGTATGTTAATCCTATCAGAAATAATGTGAAGACAGCTACTTATGACAAATAAAGCCTGGTTGGTATATAGATGCTTACCCAAACTTAGTAGATGAAAAATAATAAAAACCATTTACAAAAAAATATACATTGAGATAAGAAAAGAATATCCATGTATCCAACATTAAATACAGTATATCCCAGAGCATCACATTTTACTAATTTACTGTTATATTTTAAAATGCCACCTTATTTCAAGGTGGTTGTTCCCATAAATGACTTTTCCTTTCCATGTTCGTATCATCCAAAGATTTCTAAAACAATTTCAATATTTTATAGAGTTATCTTCTTTGAGAGTTAGGGATGGAGTGATAAATATGTCTGGGCAGAATTTAAGGCAGGAAAATGCTCTCCACTTCTTCTTCTACCTGATGAAGAAGCCTCAGAACTTTGGCAAATATTTACTCAAAGTAAGTCTACAATTTTAATAGAATTCAAATTTCATTATTCATGTTTTATGTGATATAGCATATTCTGAAGGGTAGGAGATTGTATACTGGCTAGATGTTTATTGTATTTTAGAAGGAAAAATTCTTGGAGCATAGAAAACACCATGGATTTTTTTTTTTCAACCACTTGAATTTCTAGGAGACCACTGAACATCTTAAATTTTTGTTTTGCTTTTTTTAGTGTTTTGGGCTTTTATGAGTTACCTAACTGTAGTAAATAAAATTAGTTGTTTGGTAGGATGCAGTTTATTGATCTCTCTCTCTCTCTCTCTGTCTCTCTGACAACATATGTATAATAGGCATGTACATATATGTTATATAACGATACAATAACATCCTTTAACATGTAACATTTTATATATATTAGTGTATGATATATATATATGTGTGCATGTGACACAAAATTAAGACTCTCATCTTAAAGGGAAGCAGAGATAGTTTTTTCTGGAACCATTTTGAGTGATTAGGTTATCTCAAATTACATGTTTCAACATGGAAGCGGTTTTATAAACTTTTATGCTTTCATAGAACAAAGAAAATAATAAATCAAGACAAGTTTACAATATCATGGTAGGCACATCTGAGAGACATAAACAGCAAGCAAATGGGAGAAAAGTTTCTAAAGCCCCAAGATACTGGCTCTTAAGTTGGTGGGAGCAAAGGGTCTGCTAAGTTAGTAGATTCCAGAAGATTTTTGTATCTGTTAGTCACAAGATGTTATTTCTGATACTGAGGTGTGGCTGTTCTGGGGGCCTAGAACTAGCCCAAAAGAAAGTAATTGGCCCCTCCATCCTCAACATTCTAATCTCTCCACAGTAGTAAAATTCTAATCAGTCTGCAGACAGGTTTCTTTTCAGGACTTTCCATTCCCAGAAACTGAAAATGATACAGTGTACAAAATCATGTAGCATAGTAGCACAAGAAATGTTTTATCAACTGGATGGCTCAAGACAGGATGGGAAACTATGAAAGATAAAACTGAGCTAAAAATGAAGGTTTTAAAAACAAGTTTAGAAATTGATAGATGTTCTGTGCGATTGCTTAAGGGGAAATAACAATGAGTTTCAATATGCTTAAATTCCTTTCCACAAATGTAACATGTGGATATCAGGAAGAACTAAGAGAGGTGAAAGTGCAGCTCATTAGATCATGTTGAAGGGTATTATAAGTAGTTAGCTGACAAGAAGCCTGGTAGAGATGTCTGAGTCTCTGCTTTGGAATAAGCAGAGAAAGGTTGAAGGGCAACCTTTAACTCTCACCCTTGAGGACTTTAAGGGTGTCATAATGTGTGCCCTGTCTCTGATCCCTTAAGGATGAAGTTGGAAAACAATGCATGTTTTATTATCTAGGGTAGATTTCAAATAGGGTAATACCTACAGAGTTCTACTCAAAGAAGAAGTAATGAAGGATAAACAAGGATGGCGAGGAAGGAGGTTGGGTTCTACTTGAAGAGGAGGAGAAAGATTAATCTTACTTTAAGAATAACAGATTTTTCTACAGTTTAGTTGGTTTGGAGAAGGAGAGCATGGCAGGTCCTTCCGCATTCCTCAGTGGCCCCAGTGACACAGTTTCCCTGCCCATCCTCTTTCCATTTCTGTGAGTGATGCAGACTGACCAAGTTGCAAGTTGTCTGACAGAAACTTTTCAAATTCCTTTGTATATCATAATGATGCAGGAGAATGAATGAATTGGTAAAATCACTGCTATAAAGTATTAGATAATATACTCACTTAGGAAATATTGTTATATAAGCTAGAATTCAGTTAAATGAGGTACCTTCCAATATAACCAGAAGGCAAGTAGCATGCTAACCAGGCTTGCTGGAAACTAGAAAATTCTGTACCATAATTGATATTTAGGGTTGAGAAAGCTTCTGCTAATGTTTACTTTAAAAAGTTGACCTCCAATTAGGCTCCATCCTCATAACAAGAGGAGAATTGCTAAATTACAATGGGCCAGCTGACTTTTCTTAATATAAAAGAACACTACTACAAATATATACAAAGAGCGCAAGAAGTTAAACTTCTGAGAATCAAATACCCTATTAAAAATGGGGAACAGAGCTAAACAGAGAATTCTCAACTGAGGAATATTGAATGCCCGAGAAGCTCCTAAAGAAATGTTCAGCATCCTTAGTCATCAGGGAAATGCAAATCAAAACAACCCTGAGATTCCACCTCACACCAGTCAGAATGGCTAAGATCAAAAACTCAAGGGACAGCAGATGCTAGCAAGGATGTGGAAAAAGAGGAACACTCCACCATTGATGGTGGAATTGCAAGCTGGTGCAACCACTCTGGAAATCAGTCTGGTGGTTCCTCAGAAATTTGGACATAGTACTACCTGAGGAACCAGCTACACCACTCCTGGGCATATACCCAGAAGATTCCCCAACATATAACAAGGACACATGCTCTACTATGTTCATAGAAGCCTTATTTATAATAGTCAGAAGTTGGAAAGAACCCAGATGTCCTGCTACAGAGGAATGGATACAGAAAATGTGGTACATTTACACAATGGAGTACTATTCTGCTATTTAAAATGATGAATTCGACAAGGCTCCATACCCAGATAGTGCAGGGAAAGAACTAGCCTCTCAAGAGTGTGGACAAGCCTGTGAGTGGGGGTAAGGCCAGCACCTCTGCTCAGAGGGACCTGGCCAAAACCCAGGACACAGGCACCTATAAACAGCCTGGGACAGGAGCCTTCTGGTTTCTTTCTGCAGCCTGGGACCTCAGTCTGTGCCACAGGGCTCCATAGCCAAATAGTGCCAGGAGGAAGCTAGCCACCCAGGAGTGTGGACAAATCTGCAATTGGGGGTAAGGCCAGCACCTCTCCTCAGAGGGACCCACACAAAACTCTCAGGACACAGGGAATGAGGAGTGGCCTTCTGGTTTCTTTCTGCTGCAAGAAGCTGATCCTGCGACACAGGGATCCATACTCAAATAGTGCCAGGAGACAGCTGGACTCCCAGGAGGGCTAACACAACTTCAAGCACAGGAAGACCACCACTTCTGTTCAAATTCCTCGATCAAGAGGGAACCTCACAGAGCCATCAGGACACAGGAACCAAGGAACAGCAGGGGACAAGATCCTTCTGGTTTCTGTCTGCACCCCAAAGCTGACCCTGTACCACAGCTCTCCAAACCCAAATTCCTCTCAGAGAGAGCTGGTCTCCAAGGAGTACTGACACAAAGGCTTTGCAAGAGGGACAAGACACAGTCAGAGAGAGCAAGACCAGCTAACATCAGAGATAACCAGTTGGCAAAAGGCAGGGGTAAGAACTAAGGAACAGAAACCAAGGTAACTTGGCTTCATCAGACACAATGAGAAGAACAAACCTAAGGATAATAGATATAGAAGAGAGTAAAGTTTCCAAACTTAAAGAGCCAGGAAATATATTCAACAAAACTATAGAAGAAAACATCCCTAACCTAAAGAAAGAGATGAACATAAGCATTCAAGAAGCCTACACAACTCCAAAGAGATTGGACCAGAAAAGAAATTCCTCCTGTCGAATAATAGTCAAAACAACAAATGCACAAAACAAGGAAAGAATATTAAAAGCAGCAAGGGAAAAAGGTCAAATAACATATAAAGGCAGACCTATCAGAATTACACCAGACTTCTCAGCAGGTACTATGAAAGCTAGAAGATCCTGGGCAAATGTCATACAGAGCCTAAGAGAAAACAAGTGCCAGTCCAGGCTGCTGTACCCAGCAAAACTCTCAATTACCACAGACAGAAAAAACAAGATATTTCATGAAAAAAACAAATATAAACAATATCTTTCCACAAACCCATCCCTACAAAGGATAACAGATGGAAAACGCCAAAACAAGGAGAGAAACCACACCCTAGAAAAGCAAGCAAGTAATCTTTCAACAAACCCAAAAGAAGAGAGTCACACAAGCATAAAAATAACATCGAAAATAACATGAAGCAACAATAACCTTTCTTTAATATCTCTTAACATCGATAGACTCAATTCCCAAATAAAAAGACATAGGCTAAGAGACTGGATACATAAACAGGACCCAGCATTTTGCTCCATACATGAAACGCACCTCAGTGTTAAACACAATCACTACCTCACAGTAAAAGCTAGAAAACAATCTTCCAGGTAAATGTTTCTTCCAAGAAACAGTCTGGAGTAGCCATTCTAATATTGAATAAAATGGAATTTCAACCAAAAGTCACCAAAAAAGATAAGAAAGGACACTTAATACTCATCAAAGGAAAAATCTGCCAAGAAGAACTCTCAATTCTGAACATCTATGCTCCATATGCAAGGGCACCCACATTCATAAAAGAAACTTTACTAAAGCTCAAAGCACAAATTGCACCTCACACAATAATAGTGGGAGATTTCAACACCCCACTATCATCAATGTACATATCTTCGAAACACAAACTAAACAAAGACACGGTGAAACTAACAGAAGTTGTGGACCAAATGGATTTAACAGATATCTATAGAACATTTCATCTTAAATCAAAAGAATATAACTTCTTCTCAGCACCTCATGGTACCTTCTCCAAAACTGACTATGTAATTGGTTCCAAAACAAATTTCAACAGACATAAAAAGATTGAAATAACCCCATGCTTCCTATAAGATCACTACGGATTAAGACTGGTCTTCTATGGCAACAAAAACAACAGAAAGCCCACATACACATAGAAGCTGAACAACACTCTACTCAACGATAACATGGTCAAGGAAGAAATAAAGAAAGAAATTAAAGACTTCCTAGAATTTCATGAAAATGAAAGTACAACATACCAAAACTTATGGGACACAATGAAAGCAGTGGTGAGAGGAAAACTGATAGCTCTGACTGCCTCCGAAAAGGACCTGAAGAGAGCATACACTAGCAGCTTAACATCACACCTGAAAGTTCTAGAACAAAAAGAAGCTAATACACCCAAGAGGAGTAGAAGGCAGGAAATAATCAAACTCAGGGCTAAAATCAACCAAGTAGAAACTAAAAGAACTATACAAAGAATCAACAAAACCAGGAGCAGGTTCTTTGAGAAAATCAACAAGATAGATAGACCCTTAGCCAGACTAACTAGAGGGCACAGAGACAGTATCCAAATTAACAAAATCAGAAATGAAAAGAAACATATAACAACAGAATCTGGGGAAATTCAAAAAAATCATCAGATCCTACTACAAAAGCCTATACTCAACAAAATTGGAAAATCTGGATGAAATGGATAATTTTCTAGACAGATACCAAATACAAAAGTTAAGTCAGGATCAGATAAACCATCTAAACAGACCCATAACCCCTAAAGAAATAGAAGCAGTCATTAAGTCTCCCAACCAAAAAAAAAAAAGCTCAGGATCAGATGGGTTCAGTACAGAATTCTATCAGACCTTCGAAGAAGACCAAATACCAATACTCTTCAGTCTATTCCAGAAAATAGAAGCAGAAGAAATACTACTGAATTCATTCTATGAGGCCACAGTTACACTGATACCAAAACCTCACAAAGACTCAACAAAAAAAGAAAACTTCAGACCAATACCCTTATAAATATCAATGCAAAACTACTCAATAAAATTCTCACAAACTGAATCCATGAACACATCAAAACAATCATTCATCATGATCACATAGGTTTCTTCCCAGGGATGCAGGGATGGGTCAATACCGGGAAATCCATCAATGTAATCCACTACATAAACAAACTCAAAGAAAAATACCATATGGTCATTTCATTAGATGCTGAAAAAGCATTTGACAAAATTCAATATCACTTCATGATAAAAGTCTTGGAAAGATCAGGAATTCAAGGAGCATACCTAAAAATAGTAAAAGCAGTATACAGCAAACCAGTGGCCAACATCAAACTAAGTGGAGAGAAACTGGAAGCAATCCCACTAAAATCAGGGACTAGGCAAGGCTGCCCTCTCTTTCCCTATCTATTTAATATAGTACTTGAAGTTCTAGCTAGAGCAATTAGATAACAAAAGGAGGTCAAAGAGATACAAATTGAAAAGGAAGAAATCAAAATATCACTATTTGCAGATGATATGATGGTATACTTAAGTGACCCAAAAAACTCCACCAGAGATCTGCTACGGCTGATAAACACCGTCAGCAAAGTGGCTGGAAACAAAATTAATTCAAGCAAATCAGTAGCCTTCCTATACTCGAAGGATAAACAAGCTGAGAAAGAAATTAGGGAAATGACACCCTTCACAATTGTCACTAACAATGTAAAGTATCTTGGTGTGACTCTAACCAAACAAGTGAAAGATCTGTATGACAATAACTTCAAGTGCCTGAAGAAAGAAATTGAAGAACACCTCAGAAGATGGAAAGATCTCCCATGCTCATGGGTTGGCAAGATTAATATAGTTAAAATGGCCATCCTGCTGAAAGCAATCTACAGATTCAATGCAATCCTCATCAAAATTCCAACTCAATTCTTCATAGACTTAGAAAGACCAATTCTCAAATTCATATGGAATAACAAAAAACTCAGGATAGCAAAACTATTCTCAACAATAAAAGGACTTCTGCGGAAATCAGCATCCCTGACTTCAAGCTGTACTACAGAGCAGTAGTGATAAAAACTGCATGGTATTGGTACAGTGACAGGCATGTAGATCAAAGGAATAGAATTGAAAACCCAGAAATGAACCCACACACCTATGGTCACTTGATCTTTGACAAAGGAGCTAAAACCATAGAGTGGAAAAAAGACAGCATCTTCAACAAATGGTGCTGGATCAACTGGCAGTCAACATGTAGAAGAATGCAAATTGATCCATTCCTATCACCTAGTACAAAGCTCAAGTCCAAGTGGATCAAGGACCTCCACATAAAACCAGATACACTGAATCTAATAGAAGAGAAAATGGGGGAAAGTCTTGAACAAATGGGCACAGGGGAAAAGTTCCTGAACAGAACACCAATGGCTTATTCTCTAAGATCAAGAATCGACAACAGACCTCATTTAATTGCAAAGCTTCTGTAAGGCAAAGGACAATGTCAATAGGACAAAACAGCAACCAACATATTGGGAAAAGATCATTTCCAATGCTATGTCCAATTCTGGTCTAATATCCAATATATACAAAGAACTCAAGAAGTTAGACTCCCTAGAACCAAGTAACCCTATCAAAAAAATGGGGAACAGAGCTAAACAGAGATTTTTCCTCAACTGAGGAAAGTCGAAGGTCTGAGAAGCACCTAAAGAAATGTTCAATATCCTTAGTCATCAGGAAATGCAAATCAAAACCACCCTGAGATTCTACCTCACACCAGTCAGAATGGCTAATATCAAAAACTCAGGTGACAGCAGATGCTGGCAAGGATGTGGAGAAAGAGGAACACTTCTCCATTGCTGGTTTTATTGCAAGCTGATACAACCACTCTGGAATTCAGTTTGGCAGACCCTCAGAGAATTGGACATAATACTACCTGAGGACCCAGCTATACCACTTTTGGGTATATATCCAGAAGATGCTCCAACATGTAGTAAAGACACATGCTCCACTATGTTCATAGCAGCCATATTTATAATAGCTAGAAACTGGAAACAACCCAGATGTACCTCCACAGAGGAATGGATACAGAAAATGTGGTACATTTACACAATGGAATACTACTCAGCTATTAAAAACAATGACTTCATGAAATTCGCAGTCAAATGGATGGAACTTGAAAATATCATCCTGAGTGAGGTAACTCAGTCGCAAAAGAACAAATACTGATATGTACTCACTGATAAGCAGATATTAGCCCAAAAGTTTGGAACACCCATGATTCAATTCACAGCAATTGTTGAACTGAGCATGGGGTCCAAGATGGAAGAGTTGGAGAAGGGACTGAAGGAGTTGAGGGAGTTTGCAGCCCCATGGGGAGGAGGCAACAGTGTCAACCTGGTGCTCCCAGATACTGGTCCACCAACCAACGAATGCATATGGAGGGACCCATGATGATGGCCAAATATGTGGCAGAGTAGGATCTTGTTGGCCATCAGTGGGAGGAGAGGCCCTTGGGTCTGAGAGTGTCAGATGCCCCAGTATAAGGGAATGCCAGGGAGGGATGAGGGGAGTGCGTATGTGGTTGGGGGAATACCCTCATAGAGGCAGGAGGAGGGGGAATGAGATAGGGGGTTTCCAAAGGGGAGACCTGAAAAGGGGAAAACATTTGTAATGAAAATAAGGTATCAAAAAATAAAGTAAAATGATGAATTCACAAAATTCTTAGCCAAATGGATGGAACTAGAAAATACAATCCTGAGTGAGGTATCCCAATCGCAAAAGAACACACATGGTATCCACTCAATATTAGCCCAAAAGCTCCGAATACCCATGATACAATTCACAGACCACATGAAGCTCAAGAAGAAGGAAGACCAAAGTGTCGGTGCTTCAGTCCTTCGTAGAAAAGGGAAGAAAATACTCACGGTAGCAAATATGGAGACAAAATGTAGAGCAGAGACAGAAGGAAAGGCCATCCAGAGACTGTACTACCTGGGGATTCATCCCACATACAGTCACCAAACCCTGATAGTATTGTAGATGCCAAAAAATGCTTGCTGACTGGAGCCTGATATAGCTGTCTCCTGAGAGGCCCAGCCAGAGCCCTACAAATACAAAGGCGGATGCTCAAAGAGAACCATTGGTCTGAGCGCAGGGTCCCCAATAATTAGAAAGGACTGAAGGAGCTGAAGGGGTTTGCAACCCCGTAGGAAGAACAACTATACCAACCAACAAGATCCCCAGAACTCCCAGTAGTACACATGGCTCCAGCTGCATATATAGCAGAGGATAGCCTTGTCAGGCATCAATAGGAGGAGAGGTCCTTGGTCCTATGAAGGTTCAATAGATGCCCCAGTGTAGGTAAATGTTTTAGGCCAAATCAGTATGTATTTGTCATGTTCCTACTTGTGCCTTTAATGTATCTGGCCTGAGAAAGCTCATTCTCTCTCATACACTGGGTTTCTGATAGTCAAAATGAGTCTAAAGGAGTGTTGCAGTGAGATAGACATAACTCACTGTGGAAGAGGCTTGTAGAGTTCCCAGACCAAAGCACGGCTCAGTCAGGCCCACCGCTAACCTCTCTTAGTAGTGACTCAAGAATACTTAGTATACTGTGCTCCCTAGATAAGGTTGAGATGCTTTGAATTAGATTTGATTAGATTTTATTGCAATTTTAATTCAATTCAACAAAATTATAATATTAATTAAACAGATTTAATATTGCCAGTTAATTTCCATTTTAAATTGCATCCAGTAGTTATGTACTGAAGAAAATTGGTAAAAATCCGAAAATAGATTTTTCTTTAAAAATCAAGCAAAGCCACTACTGGTAAGAACCATATAAACAATATAGAGATACAATTATTGTGATGACACAGTAGAAATATATTCCAAAGCATAGTTCAGAGCCATATCTTCACACAAATTAGATTCAACATCAGTAACTTACTATCAGTAAAACAAAATTAACTATGATTAAATATTAATTTTTGTTATTGAATTTATTTGTGATCCATTTCCCTATCTTATATGTAAATGAGATGTAATTCATATACTATTTATTAATCTATAAATATCTCTTTATAATATTATATAAGTGTAATGTTTTTCCTTCTCAGTAACATCCATAAATAGACCCATATATAAACTACTGTCCTAATAGAACACTTTCAAAGTGAAAAATAACACAATTACTTGGTGAATAAACCCAACGAGGTCAAATATTAATGCAAACTATTTTCCAGGAACTAGTATATATGGTCATTTAGTTCACATAACTCATTTGGAAGATATTCATTTATTTGAGTTCTTTTGTTCAGAATATGAAAACAACTGACATTCATAGTCACATTGCTTTATTGTGGTTATGCTGGCATCTTTTTATGACTTTAGAAATCATCGCTTTGATGCCTTTGATTCCATTGAACTTATAAAAGCTGTTTATTCAAACACAGGACCCAGAGGCCCTGAGCTGGAATTGACCTGAATGCCTAACCCTAAGGTTAGGGTTAGGGTTAGGGTTAGGGTTAGGGTTAGGGTCCTCTCTGAGGACTTGCATGGTAAGAGAAGGCACCACATAAGCTTTCAAAGGAAGGAAACAACTGTCAGCCCTACCCACCTAGGATACCTAAGAACCTCCACAAAGACGAGCATGATATAACAAAATCCTAAGGGTACAGTAATTCCATGAATACCTTAGTCATAATCAACATTTCTCTAATTTAATGTGAGATCCACTCAACAACAGAGAAATCATGCCTGGTGCTAGAAACCTAGACAACTGCCAAGGGCTAGAGCCATCATGGGTCTTGAAGAAGAACCTACCATTACCTCTTTAGTAAACCAACATAATCCCTAACTACATTCTAAACATCTACCCTTATACCCACAGATAAGTGTGGTCCTCACTCCTCATCAGGGAAATTTCTCTTTGCAACAGACAGAGACCATTACAGACAACCATAATCAATCAAGATGTAGAATTTGTGATGCTCAGTCCCAGTGAATACATCTACAAACAACTCCTGTACCTGAAGCCCATGAGGCCTCAACCAAAGAACTAAGGAATGTTGTGAGTGGGAGAAATAAAAAGGTCAGCCCTGAAAACGTGTGTGTGTGTGTGTGTGTGTGTGTGTGTGTGTGTGTAATATTGTACAGACTGAGTAGATTATATTTAGGAACACATATGAACATACATGTATGAATGGAATAATTAATGAAAAGGGAAGTCATAAATTTGAAAGAAAGCAATGAGGGGAATAGGCTAGGGTTTGGAGAGAAGAAGGGAAGGGAGAATATTGTAATTACAGTCATAAAAATAAAAAGTTATTTAAAAAATATATAACCTTTATCAACTTCTAGCCTGACAACTTCCAGCTTGAGAATTTTAAATAATATATAAATGGGAGAGTATTAATTTCTATTTAGCAGGTAAGTATACCAATCAGAAACTTTGAGTAACTGATTTCACCACCTCCCAATCTTAGAACTAAAAGATCTTAACAGAGGTCTGTCTGACAAATTTATGTAATGGATTGTGTCCATCACGGCCACCCAGACTGTTGACACAGTCAGTGAGACTCAACGAAGTTCAATCCTGTCTCCACTTTCTTGCCTCGTACCTTCATTCAAAATCTAAAACAGATCTAAACTATGTTTTCTGAAGAAATGCAATGTTGTTCAGGATGCCAGACTTTTTTACTCAAGAAAAAGATGAGAAAATTTGGGTGCCTGGAGTATGCTTTCTTCATCAATAGCTCTGCAAATGATAAAAGTTTAATTACACTGTGCCTCTCATTTGCTAATGTAGCTCTACTAAAAATTCATATACTTCACTATGACATTTTTTCTTCCTCTCTCTTGACTATACATAAAATCATCAAACACTGTTGATACAAGGCCACCTGTGCCTGCAGAACTCAACCAAGCATGGCATTTCTGAAGTAATCTGAAGAGATATGTCAGCAGGTAAAACTGTAATAGTTCCATGTGATGTTCATTCCGCATTCAAAGGCATTCCAGATACATATGAAGAATTTTGATCTTGAACTTATATCCTCCCTAAATATATTCACATACATTTGCAAGTTTGACAGCTATGCTGCAATCTGTGCATTAATTAATATTTAAGCTTATGTCATGCTTAAGTGTATGAACTAAGTTAAAGGCATAAATTAAGGGCATGCTCACGTGTTAGGCATGCTAGTTTGGTTGTTTTAACTTTGGAAAGAGACTAAAGAAGGTCAATGGGAAAATGTCTATGCTCTTCATCTGCTCTCAAATCGCTTCTTGCCCTCTTATTAGTCTCTTCATGACATCACATACCTGTGTCAACTTAGGCGGTAGAAAACATTAATCTGCTCACAGTTGACATAACAATTACATAGTATATAATTTTTATCTTTAGATATGAATAAATTATATGATTCAATAGTTGTCTTTCTGTATAAAATTCCTAAGTTCGATGATTATTTACAAAGCCACTGATTTATCTTTGCAGATCTCTGGTTCTTTGAATGTCACATCTTCAGCCAGAAAAACTTCAGTACTTATGATCTTCACCTCCTTTTAAAAGATTTTACTGTACTATACAGTGAAAGGATCACTGTAGATGGATAGAAAGCAGATGGAGGTTGGCAATATTCCTCAGCCTGAGACTTACCCACCTGACAAATACAAGACCCAGAGTTTGATCTCTAGTGCAAGATAGGGAGGAGAAAGAGGAGGAGGAGAAGGAGGAGGAGGGGGAGGAGGAGGAGGAGGAGGAGGAGGAGGAGGAGGAGGAGGAGGAGGAGGAGGAGGAAGAGGAAGAGAAAATGAAGCCAGAAGGCAACAAGAGAGATATAAAGCTTGAGAAATTTCAGAGCAACTTAGTACCAGTTTTACTTATCCATTAACATATTCCCATAAAATGTTCAACACGCTAGGTCAAGGAAACCGCATCTTTCTGTAACCATAATGCCCTAAAGTATCCTACATTCCTAAAGGAAGTAGACTGATTTTTCTCCAACTCTTCCAAATATAATTCTGTTCACAAAGGTAGCATGCTTTGTATTCTGATACCCTGACCTTACCCTGAGGTCAAGCTGAGTTATTCACCTTTATTTGGCAGACACATAACTGTAAAGTAGTGAATGGTGGATTATTTGGCACTTTAGTGTACTACAGTACCCAACCAATACATACTAAAGAACGTCCCATCTAACAGTCTTATTCGTACATGAGGTAAATGGCTTCCAGTGACAGTGTGACATCCACCATCTTAGTTGGTGATGACTGGGTATTTTATTAGGTATCTAATGTTCTGCAGTGTATTTATGAATTTTTTCCTTAAGGTGATATGTTAACAAAAAAACAAGGCAGGAATTGTGGAATATATGTGGGGGTTATATGCTCACTTCTTTAAACATATTACTTACCTTACAAAATTATGGTAAATAGTAAGTGACTATTCAGTAAAGACCATTATGGCATATATACAATAAAAAACATCATATATGTAGAAGCTACCCAATAAAAGGGAGTTTTAAAAGGTTGCTTTCAACATCAGGATACCAAAAAATGTTCACAAGGAACGTGATGAGTGGTCTTATGGTTCAAAGACAGTAGAATTTTCACCATTTCACAACTCCCTGAAGTCCTACTTCTTAACTGGTTCTTAGGAACTTCCAAAGGAGGCGTCAAGAAGAACCCAGGCTTTAGCACAGAGTGTTTTAGAGACACCTTTCTCTAGTGCTTTACTTCCTTTTTGGTATCTGTTTCCTGGGTGTTTTAATTTGTAACTATGAAACATTACTTGAATTCAAGCACAAAATCAAGAGGGTACCATCTGGTCTTTTCAGATTTCAGCTTCGTTGTCTACTTTCAACACCTTACTCCCAGTAGTGTGACTTAGATCTGAGGTTCCCCCTCCCAAAGCTCGCAGATTGAAGGTTTGCTGCCTAGCATAGAAGTGCTTTAGCAGCAGGCCTTTGGGAGATGAAGAGATCGTGAGGGATCTAAGTGGACTGGAGACAGATAGTGCTATGAAAAGAATGAATCTGTGTATCTATCATCTCTATATCTGTCAATCTAATCTGTCTCTGTCTGTTCCTGTGTCTGTCTGTCCTGTCTCTCTGTGTCTCTCTCTGTCTGTCTCTCTCTCCTTATCATCACCATCTGAGTTTCTTTCCTCCACCATATGATTTTTCTATGAACTGTCTGGCCTAACAGTACTCAGCAAGCAACATTCCATAATCCTTCATACAGAGAGTCAAAATAAATTTCCTCCCTTTAATTTGAATTTTCTCAGGCATTTGTTGAAGTGATGCAAAGCTGACTAACATGCTCAGGATGATAACACAAGTACAAGGAGAAATTACTTACACACAAGGCAACAGTCCTATTACAATTCATTTATCTTTAATTATATAAAACAGTAGGATTTTATTTTTATTAATCAAAACTAATAAAATTTCAACCTCAATATATAGAAACATATGGTCCAAATACAGGATGGAATAAATGACCTATTTACCAGAACATTTGTGTGTGTGTGTGTGTGTGTGTGTGTGTGTGTATGTGTGTATGTGTGTGTGTTTCTCTTTCTCATATTTTCTGTTATTCATATAATGTGGTCCTCACACATATTAGGCAATATCTTTAGCTCACCATGAAAATTGTATTGTTCTATTGAAATCTAGTATATGGTATATGAAGATGAGAAATATACAGTGTCAGGTAGCAGAAGAGGTTAAACACCAACTTCTAACAGTTGGAGAATTTGCTTCTATGTAGTAAACCCAACTGACTTAGAATGAGCTGTCAACACTGTGTGAAAACACCAGACCAAAGTGTGGAATGAATTCCCTATCAGATACTCACAGTACAAACAGACTTTATAAAGTCTAAATGAACGGTGCTTTAATGGGAAAACAGGGAGCCAGCTTATTTGCAAGACTACTATGACACATGGCAGATATTCACTGAAGAAAAAAAGTCACAAGCGTGGTCAGAGAGATGTGGCCATGGAATTAGTTTCCAGCCAGAGAGTGAGTTCAATATTGTGCTCCCTTTTAGAGCCTATGAAGTCTTCCCATTCTACTTTCTACATCCTACATGTTCACCTGAATGTATAGCTTTAAAATTATAAGAGAATTTTCACACTACATGTTGAAAAATTTGGAGTTATGAAATAATGACTTCTGGAGTCCCATTCAGAGAAGTAATCAGAAACAAGTGCTTTCGGCTATGTGAAAGAAAAATAAATGACCCCATGAGACTTTCTGATCACTGGATTTCTCAGAAGGAAAACTAAAAATTCTCAATGTCACATAACAGCAAATATTTATCTTTCACTTGTGTTCCTTGTACGGCAAGCTCAGCAGTAACTTTTGTCACATTTTCACTTGACTCCAGGCTTAGTGCACCTGACTTCACAATGTGGAGTTAATGATGGAGCAGAAGGTTTTACTTGAAGCATGCTGTTCTCACAGCAGAGAGAGAGAAAGATGCAATAAGCCTAGTCGACAGAGGCAGTCACGTTTATCGTTTTCAGGAATTTATCATTTCACTCATGTTGTGTTGTTAAATAAATAACCAGTGAACAACCCAACGTCAAGGTGTGTGCAAAGTGTGGTGTTGTATATCTCCTTGAGGTGGGAAGAAGCAAATCATGCAGAATAGCAGACCTGTCAACACACTGATCTGCCAGCCTGATGTGTTCTGGCCTTCTCTTTAGACCTCTGCCTACTGTGATTCACATGCTGAGCACGAGTGTTGGGTTCAGGGCTTTTACTTGAAAAAACCTGTCTTTTCATCCTGTTCCCTCTCACCCCAAACTGTGTTTCTACTTACCTTTTAAATTTAATTTAAATATAATTGCATCATTTCCATCCTCCTTCTCCCTCCCAAAGCCAGGGACCTCATCTTCTTTAAGTATTGTTGTTACATATTAATTAATAAATATATAAAGACAACCTGCTAAGTTTATTAGGTGTTGCCTTTATGCATATGTTTCTAGGGCTGACCACTGGTTATTGGGAAACCAATGAGGAAATTTATCCCTGGGGTATCCTCCCCCTCTTCAGCAGTTGTGAATTGCTAATAGCTCTTCAACAGTGTGGGGGGCTATAAGACCTACTCTGGGATGTCAACTGAAGATGGAATTGTTCCGATTTTGTTTGGTCAGCCATGTTGTTGAGAGTTCATGGATATAGCATTCCTATCTTACATAGAAGGCACAATCTCAAAGTAGAGTTCCTGCTCTCTGGCTCTGAAAATCTTTCTTCTCTCTTTTCCTCCATCTTCCCTGAGTCTGAGGTGCAAGAGTTCTGCTATACCTGTATCGATTAGTGCTCAACATCCTGCAGTCAGTTGCTCTCTGTGTTTTGAGTGATAGTTGCTTCCTGTAATGGTCTTTTCTACTGCGAAAAATAAGTTTCTCTGATGAGGGGTGAGAGCAACTCATCTTTCGGAATCAGTGTTTGGAGTACAGTTAAGAATTAACCCAGTTTAGGAAATATCAGTACGGGTGTCCCTCGTCGCCTATGACTTTTCCAGCCACAGGTAGCTATATTCTTATAAACTCCCTCTTTAAACAAACCTCCCACTTACTTGTCTATTCATCCTTCACGGCACGTATACCATGCAGTTCTCCACTCTAGAACTCCTTCACGCCTTCTTTCCTTCTAAGTGACTGCATGGTATAGCAGTGAGCATAGCTGCCTTCCAAGTAAAAAAAACCATTTTTTAAAAATAAAACAATATTCTCAAGGATTTTAGCAACATGAATTGAAAGTGGGATTAAAGTCCTAGTTTGTGTGTTTCAATTTTTCTAACTGAATGACTCTGTGTTTATGAACAAAATGTCATGTCATAGTGTTCTAGCACAGTCCTGTAAACAGAGAGCCTGGGTGTTCAGTTCTAAGGCTTGTAACTATGCCATGCAGTTTGTAGAGTATCTTCACATCTAAGAATCTGTGTATACATGAAGATAGAAAACTGCCAGGGTGGAATCTGGCCTTCCACTGGAACATGGTCAATTTACCAAGATCTGAATACTTAAATGAAACTGACTTTCCCTCTCTGTCACTCTTAGAGGTTCTATGGCTGTGATAACACACCATGACCAAAAGCAACTTGGGAGGCAAGGGTTTCTTTCAGCTTTTAGTTCTGCATCACAGTTCATCATTGAGGGAATTCAGGGTAGGAGCTCAAACAGGGCAGGATCCTGGAGAGAGGAAGAAGCAGCAGTTATGAAGGAGTAATGCTTATTGGCTTTCTCTCAGTGGCTTTTTCAGCCTGCTTCCAACTCCCAAGACTTCTGGCATAGTGGTGGCACTGCCCACAGTGAGCTGAGCCTTCCCACTTGAATAATTGATCAAAAAATCAAGCTTTATAGGTAAAACAATATCATTATCAATAGCTTGTAATGTTTGGCTCTCAGACTTCCTGGACAATAATTCCAAAAGAAGTAATTCTTAATAGCTGGAAAATAAATATTCCATTGTATAAATCTCCACATTTTCATTATCCATTCATCTGTTTCAAGGAAACAGCATTTTCTCGACATGACGGCAGTTGTGTATACAAATTCACAGCAGCGGAGATTGCATGCTCAAATCAGACAAAATCCCATCCATGGAGTGGGGAGGTAGGCAAAAATCTATTTATAATTGTTAGTTTCTGGGAGAGAGAAGCTCAGTTTTCTCTTAGCATGCAGCCCCTGGTATACACAAGTTGAAGGCCACATATCTAAGAGTGTATGGACAGTATAAATTGGGCTTGATAGGTTAAATAAAAAGACCACAGTGAAGGCAATTAGTGAAGTAAGATGAATCCCAGAGGGTTTTAGAGAGGGTAACTACAATAAAAGTACACTGCATGAAATTGACACCACCATTAAAGATGCTCATGTGGATGCTGGGGGCAGGAAGCACAGGAGGTCTCAACCCTAATCAAAGAACAACAGGCAACTAAAGACTGATGAGGGCGGAAAGAGTGCTCTTCCCCAGGGAGGAGCACACCCATTGGTTAGCCAATACCAAATGCTCAGCTCTGAAAATAGACATACAAATAACATTACACAGATCGAGCACGATGAATTTAGAAATATATATGTATGTAACAATTAGAGTAAAAGGAAGCCATGTCTTTGAAGGAGAGAGGGTGGAAGCATATGAATGGGTTTGGAGGAGGCGAAAGGAAGGGGAAAATGATGTAATTATAATATCAAAAAGTAAAAATTAAACTATTTTTTTAAAGTCAAAATAATGTCAGGTTAAAAAAAAAGAAAATCCCACCAAGCGTGGTGACAACTCACTGAATTGGCAGCCTCCTAATGTGGCTAATTTCAAATTCACAATATTGCTTGTTGCTACTTTCAGTTCCACTGTCCCAATGCTAATTCAGGCACATATTATTTCTTTGTGTTACTGTAATAACGAAAAGGTTTATATTTCTCTTCAGAAGTTATTTGCATATTTAAATATTTTCACTAGTTTAAATTCTTAGAGCAATAAGGAATTATATTTTCTTCATGCAGATTATTTTATAAACATAGCTTTGTTACTCTATATAAGATAAAAACATATTATAGATTAATTAACAGTTATCATATATGGAAATAATGTATGATTGCAGAACATTTTGTGCAACTTTTAGTCTCTGTATTTGTTAAATTAGTAAAATGGAAGTAATAGCAAAGATATTACTGGAAGTGCATGCTTGCAGAAGATGAGAGCTTTGTGTTTGCTGATTCCTCGAGAGGGAAAAGGGGCAGCATAATGTCATGAAAAACACACATCGTAGAAGGAAGTCAGTGGGACAGAAATAAATGTCAGATTAGCTTAGGGATGAAAACAGCTGGAAGGGTTCAACTTGAATGAATTCAATACCTTTTTTGTTATTCCATGATGTGTGTGTGTGTGTGTGTGTGTGTGTGTGTGTGTGTGTGTATGTGTTTGAGGTTGTTTTAGACAGTCTCACACACAAAGCCAGGACTGTATGCATTGAATGTTTTTATAATTAGAATATCTATATCCATAGTTGAAAAAAAACCTATTGTAATCCCAAATGTGTGGATCACATTCAAAATATGTCGTTGTAGTTGGGTTTATTTGTGTATATTCTAGAAAAGTCTATTTTATTTTATTTTTCTAGGCAGAATTTCACTATGTAGCTCTGTCTGGCCTAGAACTTGCAAGGTAGACCAGCCTGGCCCCAACCCACAGAGACTGATATCAACCTGTCTCTGCTTCCAAAGTCAGATATAAGACAAATTCCACCATGCCTTCTGTTCTCTGTAAACAAATTATGTTATATACCAGAGGAAGTGGCACTGCACTAGTGCCTACAGGCTAATAACATTTGTTATGAATATTCAGTACCTTAAAAAAATACTTAGAGAAACTCACTGGCTGTATGGCATGGGAAAATGATTTACATTTTTAAAATAACCTTTTCAGGACAGTAATGACTATACCAGAAATTTTTATTTTGCTCTTTGAAGCTATCAAAATTAATAGAAACAGTTCTAATACAGCGATTGTCATAATTTTATCTTCATTATTGTTATTTGTCCTCCCAAAGCTGATTAATTAAAAGGTTGGTCCCCAGCTGATGGCACTATATCAGGTGATAACAGCATTACACAATGCCATCTAGAAATAAAGTCACTGGTGTCATGTACCTAAACAGCATGTTGGGACCAAAACCTCTTCCTCTTTTCCACCAGGTCACCAGGAGAGAAGGAAAATAGGCTCTCTGCCATATGTTCTGTCTCAAATGAGCCCAAAGTGACAGAGCAAAAAGACCATTAGTTACTACTTCTGAAACCGTGACCTGAAATAAATCTTCCTCCCTTCTAAGTCGAATAACTTGCACAATTTAATAGAAAACTGACCAACACCGTCATCTTCTGTTGCGGGAAATACTAAAAACGAACGATCCCACGCTATCGCTGGCTACTCTCGTATCCCAGCGACCCCGCTGCCTCCACGGCTAGCCCCAAGCAGTGACAGCCCATCTCGCGGTTCTCTTGCAGCAGATTCTGCTCACATTCCCAGACATCTACCCACTATGGTCAGTGGTCCCAAATCCAAATAACCTGGTAAAATCAAAACTCTAGAAGCTTGTAATTTATAAGTCATATTTATATCAGTAAATTCTCACCCCACAAAACGCCCACACAATGAACTCAGAACCAATTGATATTGATATAAACTGCCCACCTAGATAAGACAAATTGTCCTGTAATTATCCATCCCTTATAAGATATTCATTTAAAGCTATTAAAAGCTATTTAAAGCCATGTGGAAACTGGATCATCTTTCTCTTCCTCCATTTTCCTTCCTCCTCCTCTGCCTGTCCCTGTCTCTCTGAAACTCTTAGCCCCACCTCCCTATTCCCTGTCCAATCACAGGCTTCTTGTATTAATATTTAAATTAATAGGGGGAAAATTCTGCTACAATCTTCATCATCATTTCTCAGTTTGGATGTTGGTCTATCTTGCATGCATGTCATCAGTATGTCCCAAATAGCATGTAGATTGTGCCTAATGTTAAAAACGAAATACTTATCTGAAAATCAGTGTTAATCAGGTATACTCTATTCACATTTCATAAATATGAACATCATATCAATGGTAAAGAATGCATAGGATTAGAAAATTGTTCAATCTAGAGTTGTCGTGAGTCCTTCCATCTTTCTTGGTGTTTCTGTTCTTTTCTATTTTTAGGACATTCCTAATCATTTTTTACCTTTCATCTATACTCAGAACAAAAGTGATCCATTTGTTCTAACCGTGCTAATAGGCCTCACCAGTTATTATCTTGTTAAACACTCTTCGCACTTCCCATGAGTCCCATCCAGTGTGCTGTGATTCTTCTCTGCTGGCAGTGAAGAACTGTTCTGAAACAATACAAAAAGGACACAGTAAACTAACTGTTTTTACCAAATATTATATGTGATTGTGTTACCTTATTTCTGAAACCATAATTAATTTAATAACCAAATATATTTGATTCACTTTTTGGAGACAAGCCTCCTCTACATTGGCCTCACCAGATATGGAAACTGCACCTTCCTACCAAGATGCAGCCTCACCTTACCAGCCTAGACCAGTAAGTCTTATCTTCTGGGAAAGGTAAAGTGAAAGTAAGGAATTAAAATTAAAGACAGAAACCCACCAACTCAGCAGTCTCTTTCCCCCTCCTGATCCTTGACATGTAATTCTCTTCCTAAAGCACTTCAATGAAAGATAGTTAACTCACTGTAGAAGAAAGAGAACTTTACTCAAAGAAGCTTAAAAATTACATTTTTACTGGGTCTCAAAGGTAAAATTCAAGATGGACACTTTCCCTATATTTACTTTCTGGTGGATTGTTTAAATTCTCAAACTATTCTACACTTTATCATATATGCTATTGTAATCTCAAAGTTTTATCTTTTGTGACCTCAACAAAATAGTCTAGAGAATATGAACAGAAGCCTGTATTAATTAATGTAAATGACTCCTGCTGACTCAGTGAGAACTCATGGGAAATCTAAAAGAGAAGGAAACCCATTTCCTAGTGGCCCCAGCATTACCCCATACAAATGGGATTTAGTGTCTGGCTTATGAAATAATCAGCATATATCTACACACCATTTAAGGAGTCCCTTGATTAAGCAAAGAATGTATTTACTGTATCTAGGGCAAATTATTGTGTTGATAACTGACTGGGACCTGCAGGTGATTTAATTATAACATTACAATAGAATTGTAATATTTAGCTAGAGAGTCATAATATGAACTGATCTACTTTCACATGGGAATTATAGTTGAAGCAAATTAGCAGATTTTAATTTAAAGTTGCACCCTACACAAAATTTATAGATTAATATAATTCAGGGTTAGATAGGAATAATTGTTCTGTCTTTAAATAAACTTTTGAGTATTTCAGTTTCAAAAGGTCACTATCTTTTCCACTGAATTTTCATATACCTATTTAAATTTGGCAGAACTAATGTTTTTATGTAAAGTCAACGGGACAACTTTTTTTCCCCAATTAAGAAGTCTAAGAGGGAAGTTACATAGCATGTGCTTAGACGGCTTGATAAATATTTATGAACTTTGTGAACTTGAATTAACCTAAAAAACAAACCCATAACAGATTTTCTAACATATCCTTCACATAAATAAACCCAGGAGAAGACAGAGAACCAGCAATCTTTATCCATTAAACCTATACTGTAAAATAAATAAAAAAATTCTACATCTACTTTTAACTTACAAAGCAATAAACTTTATCCTAAGTAAAGTGTTATCTTTATAATCAAAAGTTAAGTTTATTTGTTATGTGAGTTCCAATTGGTATGTAACATTCCTTATATTTTCTCCCTCAGAAATAGAATTTTTCTTTAATCAGAACAAATGAAGGGCCACAATCTCTCTGCTGGTGTAGAGACTGCACTCACATGGCATGGGAAATTGATGATTTTATAAGATAGAGAGGGGACTTTAGCGGTGGAGTTTTCACCTGCAGGTCAGGTCCTCTGCAGTCTCAGTGTGCTAGATGCCACTCAAAGTGGCATGAAACCTAACAATGCACATCTGGTGTTACAGTGAAGTCAACGTTCCTGTCCAGAACTTCTCAGTTTAACAGTCATTCCATACATTCCATCTGAGGACAGATAAGCAGAAAGGGAGGGAAGGGTGACATGTTATCCTATTGGTTATTTCCTGCTGGGAGGATAATGAAGAGAGTGGGGGAAGCTGGGCTTTGTTCCCAGGGTCTATGGGGTCATCACAGGTCAGATTGTTTTCATATACAGAAAATAGCTGCTGAGGAACCTCTGTTGCCATCACACACTACATTTTTTTAATTATGCATAAAATTTTATCTAGCAAACTTATTTCTAGGAATTTATGTTGACAAAAATATGAATGTTCTGCGGGATATCTATCACAGTATTATGTACAATGGTGAATTATGAGAAACATCAAAATTAAATACAGAATTAATAAATTATGAAATTACTTGTAGAGATTTCTATAATAATTAAAATGCTATTTTTGGCTAAAATTTTAGAAGCCAATATTATCATCTTCTCATACTTTCACATTATAAATATGATTAAAATAAATTAAATTACATTGTAAAAGCATCATGCAACTGGAAATTATTTCTGACAGATCAACTCTTACAGTTTTACAGGCCATTCATTTTTTTCTCCTTTGAAATGACAAAGGAAAGTTGACTTCAGTCAAAATAGCACACAACCTAATCTCATAAATCACATGTTTAATGTTACTTGTTGAATGAAGGCTTTGAAAACCTTACTAATGTCACACTCAACTAGAAATAAGTGAACAACTCCTGACTAAATTCAGAGAAAATAAATAGTAGTCTTCTAAAACATACAGGACTCACCTCCCTAATGTGAACATAAAATTCAAATACCTCCAATGTTCTCCCTTGAAGATACGTTAGCTTCACTCTGAGCAAAGAGCAACATTCCTTTGAATTTCCCAAGGCCATTACACTGAGATTCATCAGATACCTATCATGCTTGCTGAAGTTACCCCTTAAATATTTCTATTTGACTTGGATGAAGTTTCCTTTCTTATCTTTTTTGATAATTTTTGGTTGAAACTTGATTTTATTCAATATTAGAAGGCTACTCCAGCTTGTTTCTTGGGACCTTTTACTTTGAAAATTGTTTTCCAACCTTTTACTCTGAGGTAATGTCTGTCTTTTTCCATTGAGGTGTGTTTCCTGTATGCAGCAAAATGCTGGGTCCTGTTTGCGTATTCAGTCTGTTAGTCTATGGCTTTTTATTGGGGAATTGAGTCCATTGATGTTAAGAGATATTAAGGAAAAGCAATTGTTACTTCCTGTTATTTTTGTTGTATGGTATTATGTTTCTTTTTCTTTTTCTGGGCTTGTTGAAAGATTAATTTCTTGCTTTTTCTAGGGTGTAGTTTCCCTCCTTGTGTCAGTGATTTCCATCTATTATCCTTTGTAGGGCTGGATTTGTGGAAACATATTGTGTAAATTTGGTTTTGTCACAGAATATCTTGTTTTCTCCATCTATGGTAATTGAGAGTTTTGCTGGGTATAGTAGCCTTGGCTGGCACTTGTGTTCTCTTAGGATCTGTATGACATCTGCCCAGGATCTTCTAGCTTTCAAAGTCTCTGGTGAGAAGTCTGGTGTAATTCTGATAGGTCTGCCTTTATATGTGACTTGACCTTTTTCCCTTACTGCTTTTAATATTATTTCCTTGTTTTGTGCATTTGGTGTTTTGACTATAATGTGATGGGAGGGATTTCTTTTCTGGTCCAATCTATTTGGCGTTCTATAGGCTTCGTGTGTGTGTGTGTGTGTGTGTGTGTGTGTGTGTGTGTGTATCCATCTCTTTCTTTCTTTAAGTTAGGAAAGTTTTCTTCTATAATTTTGTTGAAGATATTTACTGTTTCTTTAAGTTGGGAATCTTCATTCCCTTCTATACCAATTATCCTTAGGTTTTGTCTTCTCATTGTATCCTGGATATCCTGGATGTTTTGGGTTAAGAGCTTTTTGCATTTTGCGTTTTCTTTGACTGTTGTGTCAATGTTTTCTATGATATCTTTCTGCACCTGAGATTCTCTCTTCTATCGCTTGTATTCTGTTGGTGATGCTTGCATCTCTGACTCCTGATCTCTTTCCTAGGTTTTCTTTCTCCAAGGTTGTCTCGTTTTATGATTTCCAGTTTTAGATCTTGGATGGTTTTGTTCATTTCTTTCACCTGTTTGATTGTGTTTTCCTATAATTCTTTAAGGGGTTTTTGTGTTTCCTCTTTAAGTGCTTCTAGGTGTTTACCTGTGTATTCCTGTATTTCTTTAAGTGAGTTATGTATGTCCTTCTTAAAGTCCTCTATCATCATCATGAGAAGTGATTTTAGATCACAATCTTGTTTTTCTGGTGTGATGGTGTATTCAGGACTTGCTATGGTGGGAGAATTGGGTTCTGATGATGCCAGGAAACCTTGGTTTCTGTTGCTTATGTTCTTGCATTTGCCTCCTGCCATCTGGTTGTCTCTAGTGCTACCTGCCCTCCCTTTATCTGACTGGAGACTGTCCTTCCTGTGATCCTGGTTGTATCAGAATTCCTCAGAGACCCACTATCTCTGGGATCCTGTGATTCTAGGATTCTGTGATCCTGAGATCATAGGTATGTAAGAGCTCCTGAAAGTCAAGTTGCCTCTGGGACCCTGAGATCCTGGTGTGACCAAGCTCCTGGGATCCTAAGATCCTGGATCCTGTGGGTATTAGAGCATCTGGGAGTGGAGCTTTTTTTCTGGGTGTTGTGAGACTAGCTGTGGAGTTCGCACCCAAGGTCTGCTCAGGGAACCAGCTCAGACAGGAAGGAACCCATGTCACTGGTCTGGCAGGGTTCCTGGTTCCCTGGATCCTGCTGGTCCCAGTTACTCTGATGTTGGAACAGATGTTGTGTCCTCCTCACCTCTGATCCTATGATCCTGGGTGTGTTAGAGCACCTGGGAGTGGAGCTTCCTCTGGATTTTGTCCATGCACTACATTTTAAAGTGGCCAGCTAGACAGAGGACAGTAGTAAGAGGGGACTGATGATTAGGTGAACCTTGTAGGGGACCTAGCCAATGTAACCATTGTCCTAAAATAGACCTAGTCATAGCTGTGATCAATCAAGGAGGAGCTTCTGTAAAACGTTAAAAAGATATAGTAAAACTGTTAAGCATAGGGAGGAAATGGGGAGGTTCCAAAGGGGAGATCTGGAAAGGGGGAAACATTTGAAATGTAAATAAAGTATGAAAAAAATATGTTGTTAAGTATGGGAGTAATACGGGAAAGTGGAGTAATCAAGGGGAGGGGCCAATCAATCAAGGGGAGAGGCCAACGTATGAGACAACCACCAAAATCTGATCATTGGAAGAAGCCTGTCACTGAGTTTTATCTAGTCCCTGTGACTTTGGGACTCATCTTGAATCAGTTTGGAATTATTGGTGTGAAAGCAGCATCTTCCTGAAAAGGACACAAATGCCATTCTTAGTCACATGCAGTCCTCCTTAACTTTTTAGAGTACCATAATAGCCAAAGAATCAAGTTGATCCTTAAGGATGCTAAGCTGATCTGAAATTTCTGTTAAGATTTTTCTGAGAGCTGGTGAGATCAGAGATATTACTTGATGTAAAGCAGCCCTCATTCCAACTGGTTTAGTTCTGAGTCCTGAAAAAAAAAAAGTCCAAAGTAGCAAAGTGTTCGAGGGATGAATTGGGTGGTCCATTGGTCCCCTTTTCAGAGGTCACCCAAACTGCTTTTAGGGGTTCTATTAGGGCCCAGAACTTTCTTAACTGCTTCAAGCTGACCAAAGAGGTGGTGTAGAAAGGGTAACAAGTAGAGTGCATCAGAGGGTGGTCCATCTCAGAGCCACAATAACACTTACCAGATGGCAAAGATCCAGAGCACAAAACAGGCATTTAATGACAGTGTGCATCCTTGGGGTATGTTATGTGGGTGAGGTAACATCTATAACATGCAAATGAGTGAGGCTGTTAGAAGTACTCTAATTCCTACTGAGGGTGTAGTTAAGAAAAACAGTTGGAACATTTCTACCCCTATCAGAGAAAAACAATAGAAAAAAATCTAAAAATCCTTAGCAGGTTTGTCATAGGTCTTAGCAAAACTTATGATTTTTTTGATGTGGATTTGGTTTGGCAGGAGAGTTTGAGACATTTTTCATTGACCAGTCCAAGATCAGAATCAGGTACTAGGTCTCCTTGTGTACAATTTTGTAGGGAGCATTAAGAGATGAAACCAATAAAGAAAAAGAATTTTAACATCATAATCAACCTTTGTTTAGTAAGGCAAAACATAATTGTACAGCTAGCTGGACCTTGTCCCATAATCCTATAGAAAAAGAAAATAAGTGTGTTATCAGCTGTGTGTTATGTCATATTCCTGCATAAGTGCAAGCACCTGAAAGCTTTGTAAGACAAGAAAGTTAAGTATGGATATTGGAGGAGATGGTACCTAGCACCTAGGCAGGTAGGCCCAAAATGCAAAATAAACAAGGGAAAGAATTTCACTGCCTCAGCTCAAGAAAGCTGGGTCCATTAGTAGCTGATCAAAGAGTTAGAATCACAGCATGAGGTATCATTCAAAGCTGCAGAAGATTTAAGGGGCCAAAGGTAAAGATCTCCAAAGATTAAGTTCCTAAGAGATGTTACCTGTTCCTGGATGATGAAACTCTTAGGAGATTGTTTTTAGAGGTTTGAGCAGGTGACATCTGAAGGCATAAACAGGGGGCATAAACAAGGAAAGGAGTGCGGATAGAAATCAGGTGGGAAAAGCAGCAGGCAAAAGCCTAGGAATTCCCAGAACTGTGGAGAGGGCATAACTGCCAGGCACCTGCAGAGACTGGTTTGCCTTACTTTCCCACTGAGTTTACACTGGGTGCAATCCAGTGAACAAATGGTGAATGGCCTCTGCCCTGGCGGTCAGAAAATAATGAGGGAGAAAAGGAGGATGCAGATAGTGATGGAGAAAGTGAGAAAGAAAAACAAACTGAGTTTGCATGGCATAGAAAGCCTTCAAGGTTTCAAACTGTCACTTAGAAGGCTCATTGGGCAGCCAAGTTCATGGTGGGACAGACAGAGCTCAGAGAAGAGAGGAAGAAGGAGTTGGAGAGGTAGAAGAGTTTTCACCAGAGGGGTGTACGACTCCCAAACTCCTCCCAGTTTATGGCTCCAAATATTAGATTCAGATTGATGGGGGCAGTGTGAAAATTAAAGTAGGCGGCGTCTCCAGAAACTGAATTGTTCCTTAATCAGAACCACTCTGGGGGAATGGAGACTGAGCTCTACAGAGAATATGAGCATTCTTTATAGAATTTATCTTAATGGTTGTGCTTATTGTGGTGATATTTAATGCACTTGCTAATTAATTATTCCCTTATAAAACCAGGCCATATTTGTCCCATTCAAATACAAACCAGGAAAACCCTTCTTCACTCCAAGTTTAGATGATTCTTGAGATACTGGCCAGTATGGTCATAGATAACTTCAGGTGTTATTCTATTGGACCTGACAAAAAGTGTGAATATGTATAATTTAAATTGTGTTTCACACAACATCTAGGCTTATTCTGCAGGCACTTCTAAAATAAATTTTAAAAAAACATTATTGGCACCAATAAGAAAAGACAAGCTTCTGTAAGGCAAAGGACACTGTCAATAGGACAAAATGACAACCTACAGATTGGGAAAAGATCTTTACCAATCCTACATCCAATAGAGGGCTAATATCCAATATATACAAAGAACTCAAGAAGTCAGACTCCAGAGAACCAAATAATACTATTAAAAAATGGGGAACAGAGCTAAACAGAGAATTCTCAACTGAGGAAACACGAATGGCCGAGAAGCACCTAAAGAATTGTTCAACATCCTTAGTCATCAGGGAAATGCAAATCAAAACAACCCTGAGATTCCACCTCACACCAGTCAGAATAGCTGAGATCAAAAACTCAGGTGACCACAGATGCTGGTGAAGATGTGGAAAAAGAGGAACACTCCTCCATTGCTGGTGGGATGGCAAGCTGGTACAACCACTCTGGAAACCAGTTTGGCAGATCCTCGGAAAATTGGACATAGATCCTCAGAAAATTGAAAATAGGACCTGAGGATGCAGCTATACCACTCCTGGGCATATACCCAAGAAATTCCCTCACATAACAAGGACACATGCTCCACTATGTTCATAGTAGCCATATTTATAATAGCCAGAAGCTGGAAACAACCCAGATGTCCCTCAACAGAGGAATGGATACAGAAAATGTGATACATTTACACAATGGAATACTACTCAGCTATTAAAAACAATGATTTCATGAAATTTGCAGGCAAATGGATGGAACTTGAAAATATCATCCTGAGTGAGGTAACTCAGTCACAAAAGAACAAACATGGTATGTACTCACTGATAAGTGGATATTAGTCCAAAAGTTCACAATACCCAAGATTCGATTCACAGACCACATGAAGCCTAAGAAGAAGGAAGACCAAAATGTGTACGCTTCAGTGTTTCTTAGAAGAGTGAACAAAATACTCACAGGGGAAAATATTGAGGTAAAGTGTGGAGCAGAGACTCAAGGAAAGGCCATCCAGAGACTGCCCCACCTGGGGATACATCCCATATATAGCCATGAAACCTGGATGTTATTGTGGATGCTGGGAAGTGCTTGCTGATGGAAGCATGATAAGCTGTCTCCAGAGAGGCTCAGGCAAAGCCTGACAAATACAGAGCTGGATGCTCACAGCCAACCATTGGACTTAATGAGGGGTCCCAGACGGAGGAGTTGGAGAAGGGACTGAAGGAGCTGAGGGGGTTTGCAGCCCCATGGAGGGAGCAACAGTGTCAACTGGTCAGACCCCCCTGGAGCTACTGGGACTGGACCACCAAACAAAGAATACACATGGAGGGACCCATGGTGCTTGCCACATATGTGGCAGAAGAGGGCCTTGTTGATCATCAGTGGGAGGAAAGGCCCTTGGGCCTGAAGGTGTTAGATGCCCCAGTGTAGGGGAATGCCAGGGAGGGAAGACAGGAGTAGGTGGGTGGGTAGGTGTGTACCCTAATAGAGGCAGGGGGATGGGGGATGGGATAGGGGAAAACATTTGAAATATAAATAAAGTAAATATCAAAAAGAAAAAGAAAAGTCAATCATGTCAAAGGTGGCTTAAGGCAGCACATTTCTGTTGAGGTCACTGTCTTCTTAAAAATATTGTTACTACCCAGTAAATATATATATATACAATTTTCTACTTATACTGAGTCTAGTTTTAATCTTAGTCACTTTAAAGACCTAAACATAAATATAGATGATGCTCTCCTAAAGAAAAATTAACCTATCATAATCAAGAAGGCTGCTTGAAACTAGAAACTTTATCTTTTAAGGGACAATAATGAAACAAGGTGCCATGTGAAGGTAGAAATAACCAAAGTTTCATAATTACATGCAGAGTCAGGCATCGTCAAACTATGTCATCTTCTGATATATTTTTTTGAGAATTTTCTAGGCTTGTCTGCCTGAGACTTAAGCTAGAAATTAAATATCATAAAATTCAATCAGCATTTCACACTAAATGTTGACCCTGTCTTTAATCCTAATCTTTGGTAAAAATTTTTGGATGGTATTTTTTGCATAATTTTAAAAGGTCCCTACATGCCCTCAGCATTAGAGTTTTCTATATTCTGTTTTCCAAATCATGACTACCAATAAAATGCTCCACGAAATAAAGAAGTCTATGAGTAGTTAATGAGAACTAGTTCATTGAAATTCATGATACAAGATAATAGTATTCAACAAGTTTCTCAAACTTTCCAGTTGAGATGAGCGTTATAAATAAACAAAAAAAGGTTAATAAAATAAGTACCACCCGCGTAGTATGAACATCAGCTGAGAGGAAGAACCAAGGACATACACCACCACCACCACCATCAGAAATAAAAAGAGAGACAGAAAGAATTTGCACTCAGTGAAATCTATCATGATACTTTGATTGATTCCTGAGACCTCCAGCTGTGAGGAATAGGAGGACATCAGGACAAGTTTCCCAGCTAACAACACTGGCCATGTGAGACATTAACATTGTAAGTAACATGTTGCTTAGATTCTAAAACAAGAAAAAATAAATGCACTCTGATTTTCATGAACAGCTTGCTACTTAAACACAACCATATCAATGTTTTAAGTTAAGGGTGTAAAAAGCACACATAGGCTGGTCTGTGGCCCCTGGCACATAGGTAGCAGAGGACTGCCTTGTCTGGCCTCAGTGGGGGAAGATGTTCCTAATCCTGTACAGACGTAGAGACTTGATGCTCCAGGGAAGAGGGATGCAGGGAAGGGATTGAGGGTGGATGGGTGAGGGAATGGGAGGGCAGGGGTGAGTACCCTCTCAGAGGCATGGGGAGAAGAACTCTTAGAGGGAGGGCCAGGAAGAGGAGCAGTATTTGGAATGTAAATTTAAAAAAAAAAAATTAAAGAATTTATAACCAGAATATGTAAAAACTCTTTAAACAGCAACAATAAAATATCATTAAAAATTAAAAAACATAATGAAACAAAATATAACAAAATAAAATTAAGGTTGTAAGAATGACCTTCAGCAACACTACTAACCCAGCTCTGGAAGAATCCAGGTAAGTGTGCAGCTCTGTGAGCAAATAGGCAGATACTTGCACATTAGAAATAGAGACAGAAATAAATGACACAATAACAATGAGCTCTGCTTAACAAAGGCCTGATTCAATCACGAGCTCTCGTCCAGCATTGTGGTGCAGAGGTACGGCTCTTTGAAATGAAATATGGTTGTAACGGTAAAGAAAAAGAAAATTCAAGAACAGAAATGTTATCAGGTCAGTAATTGACCAAGAAAAATCACATCTTAAGATAAAGTGGTTTTGTTGTCCAATAAAAGTTACTTTAAAAGTCACACATAAAGTGCTTTGAGTCTGTAAATTGGGGGTTTTACATGATGTTGGTGTCTTTGAAATAAAGCTTCAATAAAAACTGTACAATGAGCATTTCAAAAATGGTCACAAAGAGCTATTTTAACTTGACGCTGTCTTCAGATCAGGGATGATTCCCTTGTTAAATAATTGGTAGTATTTTAAGCTGAGCTATTATCATTAGAAGCTTCACAAATGAATATAAACAGGGTATTACCCCTGAAGACTGCTTTTTAAAAACCTGTCAAATGTTCTTTCTTTGCAGTCTTCTCATTGAGTGAATTATTTCCACTATGAGCAATTTATGCATTCCGTATCTTCATTTTCTGGGCTCTAAAATGGCAATAATTTCCTGATTTCAGCTCTTTTGAAGAGGTATACTTAATGTGTCAGGTATAAAATAGATTGATAAGCATTAACAGCTCTGGGTTATAATTATTAGAATATGATCATAGAATCATTGAATCTTAGAGTTGGAACATTATTCATCATGATCATTTCCACCTGGGAAACAATACATGCAAACAGCACTATCCGGGAACAAGAGGCCTAGAACTATGAGCATTTGATTATCATTAATGTGTTCTACAAGCTTAAGTTAATATTCATCATAAAATTAGCCATAAAAAAGGACTTAGCTGAGTGGTGGCAGTACACGCCTTTAGTCCCAGCACTCGGGAGGCAGAGGCAGATGGATCTCCAAGTTCAAGGCCAACCTGGTCTATAGAGTGAGTTCCAGGACAGCTCAGGCTACACAGAGAAGCCTTATCTCTAAAGAAAAATAAAGAAAGAAAATGCTTTATGAGAATGTTATGTTAATGTAACAACCCTGAAGGCTCAATCATGTTTTAATAAGCTGATTATCACCCACATAAGCAATAGCAGTCTCAAGGTAGAACATTCTTAGCAGCCTTCTTCCACATGTTACGCAGTGCTACCGCTATGTGGAAGTTATGGTTCAAGTGTATCACTCCAGGGTCCCCACCGAAAATGAATACATCAGCAACTAAATGTTTCAGCGTTTCATTCATACCTACTATCTCTGCTTCCAATCCATGAGAGTTCTGAGTCCCCTAAGAACCAACTATAGGACAAACCAAATCCTAACCCTGTCAATAGCAAGAGATAATAAAAAACAGAGCAGAAAGTAACAGAATAGAAAAAATACACAGAATCAAGAACTTCTAAGAACTTCTTTGACAAGATAAACAAAACTGACAGAATTTTGGCCCAACTAACAAAAAGAGAAGAGATAAATGAACAGAACTAAAAATGAAGAAGGAAATATTACAACAGACAACAAAGACATTCATAATATAATAAGGGAATATATTTTTAAATTATTTTCTTTATTTTACATTCTGATCACTGCCCCTGCTCCTCATGATCCCCCCTCGTACAATTTCTCTCCTCCTACCCTTCCCTGTCTCCTCCGGAAGGTGGACCACACAACCCAGATCCCCCCACCCTGGCATATCAAGTCTCTGCAGGGTTAGGCATATCCTCTCCCACTGAAATCAGTCAAGGCAACATAGTTAGGGGATAGGATCCACAGACTAACAACAGCTTTGGGGATAGCCTCCACTTCTAGTTGTTTGGGACCCACATGAAGACCAAGCTGCACATCTGCTACATATGTGCAGCGGGCCTAGGTCCAACCTGTGAATGTTCTTTTGTTAGTGGTTCAGTCTCTGAGAGCCCCTGAGGGTCCAGGTTAGTTGACTCTGTTAATCTTCCTATGGGGTTCCTATCCACTCCAGGACCCTCCATCCTTCCCCCAACCCTTCCATAAGGCTCCCCCAGCTCCATCCAATGTTTGGCTATGGACCTCTACATCTGTTTCAGTCAGCTGCTAGGTGGTGCCTCTCAGAGGATAGTTAATCTAGGCTCTTGTCTGAAAGCATAACAGAGTATCATTAATAGTGTCAGGGATTGGTGCTTGCCCTTGGGGTAGGTCTCAAATTGGGCCAGTTATTGGTTGGCCATTCCCTCAGTCTCTGCTCCATCTTTGTCCCTGCATTTCTTGTAGATGGGAAAAATTGGGGGTTGAAAGTTTTATAGGTGGGTTGGTGTCTTTATCCCTCCACTGGGAGTCCTGTCTGGCTACAGGAGGTGGCCACTTCAGGTTCCATATCTCCACTGCTAGAAGTCTCAGCTAAAGTCACCCACATAGACTCCTGGAAGCCGCCCCCATCCCAGGTCTCTGTCTTGTCCTGGTGATGCCCCCTACCATAACCTGCTCCCAACCATACGCCCACCCTTACCAACTGCCAATTTCTATTCATTCTCCCAGCCCTCTGGCCTGCTTTCCTGCCTCTCCCCACACTTGATCCTCAACACCCCCTCTCTCATCCAGTTCCCTCCCTCCATCTGCCTATGACTATTCTGTTTTCCCTTCTCGGAGAGATTCAAGCATCCCCTCTTTAGGCCTTCCTCCTTGTTTAGTTTCTTTGTTGTCTATGGAGTATAGCATAGGTGTCCTATACTTTATGGCTAATATCCACTTATAAATGAATACATACCATGAATGTCCTTTTGGCTCTGGGTTACTTCACTCAGGATGATATTTTCTAGTTCCATCCAATTGCCTGCAAAATTTATGCTGTCCTGGTTTTTAATGGCTGAGTAGTATTCCATTGAGTAAATGAACCACATTCTCTGTATTCACTGTTTGGTTGATGGGCATCTGAGTTGTTTCCAGTTTCTGGCTATTACAATAAAACTACTATGAACATAATTGAGCAAGTGTCTTTGTGGGATGTTGGAGCGTCTTTTGGGTATGCCCAGGAATGGTACAGCTGGGTCTTCAGGTAGAACTATTGATAAGGGAATATTCTAAAATCTTGTACTCCATTAAACTAGAAAACCTAACTGAAATTGATAATTTTTCCAGATTTACCCAAAGCACTGAAACATTTGTATATCCCCAGCCTTCAGGGCTGGATTTGTAATTGACTATAATAAAATTTTAATCATGTTTGATATGGTGATCCCTGAATGACTAATTAGAAAGCAATGTTCATCACTACTATCAAGTTATGTGGTTGGAGTAATAATATCCAAAGTGTATTTTGTACATTGGACAATCTTAGGTTTTATGTAAAGAAAAGAAAAAGAGATTATCTGTATAGCATCAAACAATATGTTTGACTTTATATGTATGTCACTAACTGACATATATCTATCTGAAAAGACTGCAGTTCATGTGACCCAACTACATGTTAGACTCCAAAATAGTAAGTGAAAATAATTCTAAAAGATCCATGGTTGTCAGTTGTCCAAGGGAAGGAGAGATAAACAGATAAGACAGAGGTATTTTTTCAAGGTATGTAGTTTACATGGTGCCATAATAGCGAATATGTGTGTTTCTTTAAAGTCATACAGTGATCCTTACATAAGCTATGAATCTTAGTGATGATGCCTACTACAGGTTTGGAATTTATTTTTTAAAAAAATTCTCACTTTGATATGAAAAGTTCATAGAAGAAAAGAGTGGAAGGAGTAGGAGATCTATACATTTGACCATCGTTGTTACAATTCTTGAAAGTGAAAAGTAAGATCTATTCAAAATTGTATCAATTCTTCAAAACAAATAAATAAAAATATTACAAAATGCATTGAAAATCCATTTTAAGCATAGTAAATATAAATGATACAATGAAAAAGTGGAAAATTAACTTAAGCCAACTTTAAAATGGTGACATGAAATACTAAAAACCTCTCATTGGTACTGGCCTTTCATTAATTTAAGATGATATTCAGCACTAAAAGAGATGGGTCACAATGTTGTCTGTGCCACCCAAACCATTTGGAAGCTTGTTTTTCCACATGAATATGACAACTGGCTCATATAAAAATGAGAAAAAGAGACAAAGCTAGTGTCAAATACTGGACAGAGTTGACACTTGAGGCTGTACCAATAGGGTTTTTTTCCCACTGAAGAGACATCAAAACAAAATTGTATCTTAAAATAAAGACAATACAAATGTTTTCTCTAAAAATAGGTAGTAAAAAATAAAATAAAATGTCAGTAATTATATTGTTTGCTAGGTTACATAACAACAGAGAACATCACTGTTACACGTGGTGCTCTGGGGACTCCATGGGGGCTCACAGTTCTAGATTCTGGAAAGAGAGCTAGACACAGATATAACTTACTTTGTTCTACTTACACCTCCTCGTCCATCTGAACTCATTGTTCTAGCCTAAGTCCCCGAAGGAATGTAAAAATGTAAGTATCCCAGGTGCTCATAGGGTGACATAGTTTTGTAATTGAACTTATGTGGTCGCTGGATGATTCCTGGATGTCAGAGTCCCCTTTTGGGGTTCCTGGTCTCATTGATAAAGTAAGTTAAGAACAGATTCAAACAGAGACTGAAAGACAATTTCATTAAAGTTTAACAGGAATAAAAAAGAGCAAGTGCTGTCAATCTCAGCAACTGTGTGAAGAGGGAAACTAAATGCCAGGCCACCCAAGTGACAGTGGCCTGGGTGTTAGCCAGTGACACCGTAGTCAAGCAACAACATGTAGGGGCAGGGGGACTACAGAGAATACAGAGTGCAGGGAACCATGAAGGTGGCCTGCCCTAGGTAAGGTCCATGACTCCTGAGGCACAGTGTACCTTAGAGATGATGACGATGATGCACTCCCACAGGCAGTGAAGAATCCAGGCCTCTTTTTGGTTTTCTGTTTGTTCCCTTAGTGGTCAAGGAAGCATGGAAGCCTTACAGGGCAACTGGTCTTAGACATTAATTTTGTGTACCTTGTATAGCTTGCAAACCTCACAATCTCCCGGCAACTGCAACTTCATTGATACTGGCAACTGCCATTATAGTTTGTTTCTGATATAAAGAGTCTGATTGTTCTCAATAGAATTGTCGCAGCCTCAGTTGTGCTGTGGCCCCTCCAACCTGGCCTGATTTCGTTCCTCTCAACCATATCAGGTGACCTTGGCCCAGTAGGTAAACTCGAGTACTTATAGGTGGTACCAGGAACAGGGACATGAACTATGGGGATTTAAAGAAAAAAGAAACAAAGGCTAAAATGGGAAAAACTAATGTGAATTGTGTGCACACAAGTGTATTAAGACAGGAGCATTCACTGGAGGTAAAAAGATGGGACAGGCAGGATCGAAGGAGCAATGAAGTTGTTGGAGGAAAGAGTTAAAGTGGGACACCATCTGCTGATCACATGTTTAGAGTTCATTAGTGAACTCCAGAAGCCTTCTTTCCCAGAAGAGGGATCCCTGGATCCCAGAACTTGGTCCCAGTTTGCAAGAACAATTCAGGGAGAATTAGATGCTTATAAAATTAGATACTTTCAGCTTTGGAAAGAAATAAAATCAATAATAGATAAAATGACACATCTAAAATTAAAAATGAAAGTGATCACAAAGAAAGCAAAAGTAACACTGGGAATAGAAAAAAAATAGAACTTAAAGATAAATTATCTGATGCCCCTTTCTGTGACATGGTTGAGGGCTTTCTTCCTTGCTGATTTTGCTCCCTCCACCTCCAGCACCAATTTCTTCCTGTCTTAAAATCTATCCATCAAGTACAGTTCCTGATAACATGAAAACTTTTTTCATTGCTTTGCTTCATTTCTTTCTGTGGTTGTTGGGGACGTTTCTCACCCTCTATGAGAGAATTCGCTCCTTTTAAGTCACAGCACAGGCCTCCCAGCCAAGAGACTTTATATGGAGCCCAAGAGAAAAAGACATGGAAAGATTTTCTCTTTTACAGATGAGTAAAATGCCTGATCCTAATACCCCAGGGCAACATGTTTAAAAATTATATACCTGCAGTGGTTTGAATATGCATGGCCCTTGGAAGTGGCATTATTAGGAGGTGTGACCTTATTAAAAGTGGTATAGCCTACCACTAGAGGAAGTGTGTCACTGTGGGGGTGGGGATGGGCTTTGAGGCTCCTAAACTCAAGCTCTGCCCAGTGGGAGAGAGAGATTCATTCGGTCTTCTCCTGTTTCCCTTTGGAACAAGATGTAGAACTCTCAGCTCCTCCAACATCATGCCTGCCTGGATGCTGCCATGGTTCCCACCATGATGGTAATGGACTGAACCTCTGAACCTGTAAGCCAGCCCCAATTAAATGCTGTCCTTTATAAGAGTTGCTTTGGTCATGGCATCACTTCACAGCAATGGAAACCCTAACAAAGACAATGCCCATTTCATGCAAGATTCTTTTTAAAGGTCTTAAGCAGACTTGTCTTCAATATGGACCAACTCTTCCTTCCTTTGCATTGTCTCTCCTTGATTCTATTTCTGAGGAAGCGTTTCTTCTCTCTGATTGGAGGATCTTAGCAAAAACATGTCTTACTGGGGGCAAATAATTACTATGGAGGACTGCTTATTCTGAAAGATGTCAAGACTGAGCTATTAAAAAATCAACAAAATAATGTGTTCTTTGGAACTTACAACAAAAGCAGCATAACGACTGTGTGATGTCATTGTCTAAGTTCCAAAGGGCAGTCCAGACCTCCAATTCTGTCTCTTACAGCATGCTTTCTTGAGCCAGTCTACAACATGACTATAGCTTGGCTCAGTAGACCTCCCATGAGCTTCCCATCTCCAAGACCTTCGAGTGTCTATTATAACTCAGGGTTCACCCTCACAGCTTCATACCAGAGCCCTCAGGATCTCTTGCAGGCACTCTATCTCAGTCACATGTTGCCTGGCATCAGAAGGATTCTAAGACCATGCAGTAACACTATGATGAACTCGATCTTGTGCTTTCTATGTCTGCAAAAACAATACCACTTGGATTGCCAAATTCTGTGGACCACCCCTCCTAGGTCACCTCTGTAAGCTGCCTCTTCTAGACTAGAGTTTTTACAGCATCTGTGTGCTTCAGTGGCTGAATCTGAAAAATATCTTTTTCAAGCAGGGAGTCCTTTCTGTATCATCAGTTTGGGTTTTTTCAATTGAAAATAATTTAAATTTTCACAAGTCACAGCTTCAGCTGGGTGAAAACTTGCCCTCAGCATAACTTCCTTCTTGTTCCAGTGCTGGTAATTTCTTTTTAATAATTATATTCAAGTTCTTAGGACATGACTATAATACAGCTAGATTCTTTACAGATTTACTTGAGTAGCTCCTAGCCCAGTTCTCTGGCTGAACCTTTGCATCTTCATGAAACTTAATGAACTGAATCTTACCTGTCTACATTTCCTCCAGCCTTCTGATCTTCCAAACTCCCACATGAATGGTCCACTATGTTCTGCTTACAGCATCCAAGGGCCTTCCTAACCTGAAGTACCAAGCTCTTCTACATTCTTCCCACAAAGTAGTTTCGAAGACATAAGAACAGTATGATCAGGTTTATCAATGCAATGGCCCCACTCCCAGGTTCCAGTTCCTATATTAGTTACCTCTTTGATTTCTGCAACAATGTACCTAACCTAACCAATGCAACTTAGTGAAGGAAGGGTCCTTTTGGTTTACAATTTGTGGGGAAGTCCACTGTGTCAGGGAATATGGGTGGTAACCAGATCATGAAGCTGCTGATGATATTGCTTGTGCAGTCAGGAAACAGAAAGTGGTGAATTGATCAGTAAGGGAGAACTGTTACTCTCATGCAAGAAATTAATGGTTTCATGCTCAGAGCTCTTCATTAGCACATGTAGCTATAGGTAAGAGTAATGTTGTCATGGTGTCCTCTGCCTCACCAGATCATCTCTGGGTAGTTCAGTGGAAAGTAGAGGTGGGAATGTAAATGATTCCATCCAGGATGAAATTGAATTCCAAGTAATTGATAATTAAAATGTAACTGAAACAAGTTTCAGTCCGATACGAATCAAACCATGAACTTTTTAATGCATTCAAGATGCAATATTTTTGATCCTCTGTGGACCTTCATGGTGTGTCTCATTGCAATAACACTGCAGTGGGGACAGTATGTTTTATAAAAATCAGAAAGAGAATTTTCTATTGCTTAACTGTATGGACCTTTGAGCGGTCACTTCACCTCTCCGAAGATGATTGCTGGGACAGTACTTGCCACCCTCTACACATAGAAAATGCTCCAATGCAAGTCAGATCTCCAGAGTCCATCTCGCCATCCTTTTCAAAGTTTTGAAACTCTGAAACACATGGAAATCATAATCAAACTGAATACTAATACCAGAAATTTGTATCTTGTAGATAGTGTTTGTTTTTTAAGAATTCAATGAATGTCTAACTGGTAATGCTAAGTGTTGATATTTATTCAGAACAGTTATGCAATAAGCTTGAACTCTTCTACTACTGCCCATGGTTAGATTTCTGCTTCCTTATAATTACTGTGGAGACGGTGGGACTTCAAAGCCATGGGGAAGAATTCACAGGAGATTCCTTACACCATCCTTTCTCTTTTACCTCATGAATTCTGTTTGTTAAAGAACCGACCCAGTGAATCTCTACAACAGAGACTGGTTGCATTCCAGGGCAAGGTGCACTGCATTGTATTGCTTCTTTTTTCAATTCCAGTAAATTGGGTGGAGCTAGTTTTCAGCTTGGTTCTTCATCCTCAAGGACACGACTCACTACTCTACAAAACATTCCATAATAGTTATCTAAACTAAAGCTGTAAACATTCCAAAAATCCCTTGAATACAAAAAAAGAAAAGCGCAACTCTGTAATCTGTTTTACTTTTCAAGGGTTTCCATGGATACAAAAACTGTGATGGTAATATCTAGCAACCTCACCTAATTAGAGCTAGATAAGGTTTAAAAATGAAATTACCAACCCATACGTATGTGACTTTATTGTGGCGTAGTTAACTGCCCTCGGTTATCAGTGATCTTTCCTAAAGTCATACATTGTTTACAAACAGTTTTAGCATTTGTTTTTCCTCATTACATTTCCCCTAACTCTCTGTGTTGGGAGAGAAGGTTGGTGCATGAGTAAGGGGTGTGTGTGTGTGTGTGTGTGTGTGTGTGTGTGTGTAAAGAGGAGATGATGGATGCTCAGTTCATAGTAAATGGGTTCAAAACTGAAGTAAGTCCTTTCCCTAGCTTTGGTAGCATGCACTGTCTATTTAGTTCAAATGTAGAACGCTTGGTGGGATTCCTATAACAATGACATATATATAGCCAATTGCTTTCAATCTTATCTTTATTTCAAATAAGGATAAATGAGTTGGTGACTCTAAGTATCACAAGAATATTAAATCTTGAATGACTCTGCAATTTTGTTTTGTTTCGTTTGGCCTACGGGGTTCCTATTTCTCTGTCAGCTTATTTTCGATGTGATTGAAACAGTTAAAATGACAAGAGTTCCCAAAATGCCCTATGAAGCTTTGGAAAGAGCATTGTGGGAGGCCTCGTTTTCATTCTGTGGTATCCCTTCAACATTTACGGTTTTAGATTCCTCACATTATCCTGTGTTAATTATCCTATACTAGTCTTCTCTACCTTAATGTTCTATACAGGTTCATACAGTGTTTACCATCAAAGACCTTCCTTTCCTGAACAAACAAGAATATTTGCACCATTAGGCCATATGAGACATGCACATAATTCACAAAAGAAAGACATTTTGAAATGGTAAAATAACAAAGAAAGAATTAAAGACACGATTTAATAATGTTAGTAGTGGTTCAAATGAATGTCTTACTTATTTCCACCTAAACAGCTTTTTTCAAATTTATTTCTGGGGACGCAGAAGACATCTATTTGCATTTTGATAATTTATACTCAACTTGCATAGAGAAATGTAAAGAAGGAGACACAGCAAGATAATAAATAAGTTAGTATAAAGAGACCCAAATTATGATCATGGTTTCTTGCTCTAAGTTTTCTTTTGGAAGTTGATTTTCCTGAGATTCAGAATTAGATCCAGCCCATCCTCCTTTAGAAAGCAATGGCTACTCTCAACAGGCTGGTGTCTGTTTTACACAATTCTCCTTGACCCCTGCCTTCCCCAGTGAAACTGAAATTGACTCAGTGTTTTCTCTCTCTCTCTCTCTCTCTCTCTCTCTCTCTCTCTCTCTCTTTCATTTTTTTACAGTCTTGTCATTGCCCTCCCACAGTTCCTCATTCCATTCCTCCTCCCCTGTTCCAAAGCAGATGTCCCCACCCACCACCCCACCCCACCCCACCCCCACCCTGCCTCCCACTCCCTGGGACCTCAAGTCTCTCAAAGGTTAGGCACATTTTCTCTCACTAAAGCCAGACCAGGCAGTCCTCTGCTGTAAATGTGTCAGGGGTCTCTTACCAGCTGGTGTATACTGCCTGGTTGGTGGCTCAGTGTCTGAGAGATGTCAGGTGTCCGGGTTAGTTGAGACTGCTGGTCTTCCTATGGGGTTGCCCTCCTCAGCTTCTTCCAGCGTCTCCCTAATTCAACCACAGGATCCCTGACATCAGTCTATTGGTTGGGTATAAGTATCTGCATCTGTCTCAGTCAGCTGTTTGTTGGGCCTCTCGGAGGACAGCCATGATAGGCTCCTGTCTGTAAGCACACCACAGAATCAGTAATAATGTCAGACCTTGGAACCTCTCCTTGAGAAGGATCCCAAATTGGGCTGGTCACTGGAGCTCCTTTCACTCAGTCTCTTCTCCACTTTTGTTCCAAAAGTTCTTTTACACAGAAACAATTCCGGGTCAGAGTTTTTGACTGTGGAATGGCAACCCCATCCCTCCATTTGATGCTCTGTCTTTTCTGGAGGTGGACTCTACAAGTTCCCTCTCCCTACTGTTGGGGATTTTATCTAAGGTCCCTCCATTTGAGTCCTACATTCTAGATGGTACATTCTAGATGGTCCCCCCACCTTCCATCCCCACGAGGTTGCATATTTTCATTCATTCAGCTGGCCCTTTGGGCTTCTCTCCTGGATCAGTTCTCTATAGAAATGCACACATCAGGAAGCTCTGGATTTTAGCCCATTAGGAGCTATGTTTGACAAATATGTTGATTTTATTTTAGGTTTCCTGGATCACAGTCCTTCTCATCACCTATCCAGCTATTGCTTGGGAAGTTGCAATTCAAGGTCAACACTCTGAATGCCAAACTCTCTCCTTATGCCACAATCCACTCATTTCTTCAAGGTTAGCCAGTATCACTCATGGATAATCTCCACAATAGTGTACGTGTGTGAATAATTTAAGCATGCTCCCCATAATTCCTCCTAGACACAATCAAGAGACCCTCTCAAGGTTCTCTGTGTAAAAGTCTTTAGTCCAATAATTCCCACAGATTTAGTATATTTGTTTTCCAAAACTTTGCTCCACATTCAAAACTCAGATAAAATGTTTGTTTTGCATATTCTCTTGACTTTGTGTAACTTTTGTAACTGTCTTCTGTAGTTTTTTCATAAATTCTATACCTGCCTGCAGAAATGATGTATAAGTAAATGAGTGAGTCCTCAGATAAATTAAGGTACAAGGAGGTTTGGTGTATAGACTCTTCACCACCTAGAATGAAGCCACAGCCATAAAAGATAATAACAGAATATAAAAACAGATCAAATATAATAATCAGTATTTTCATACTTTTTACACTATGAACCCCATAAAACCCACTTTTTAATAGTGAAGGGAGGTAGCGAAAAATCCTAAGGTCTCATGCAATAAGCCATGTGTCTATCATTGAGCTCAGTGTCAGTTCCTTTCAAAATCCCTTGACACAATAAAAATCAGTGTCACTATTATTGAATATTTTAGTGATAGGGAAATTGATGTGGATCACTGGGGTCAGAATAACCTGAAGAACTAATTAACATCAGACTCCACTCATGACTCTATCATTGACCAACTGAGCCATCTCCTTGGCCTTTTCAAGGGCGTTTTCAACTGGAGTCTTTCCTGGAGTCTATCCCTTGTATAGTCTTCCTTTGTGATCAAGAAAAAAAAATGGCCATTTATGAGAACATTTGTGTAACTCTTGCAGCAAATCATATAAAAAGGTAATTTCCCCAGAATTTACACCAACTCAAAGCTACATAGAAAGTAAAATAGTCTATAGTAATACCTTTACACTTTCCTCAAGGGAAGCAAAGTCTATAAAAGTCATCTCTTGTCATAAAAAATTCTAATTCTTTTCTTTGTTTTTTTTCTAGGAGAAAGTTTCTCTGTGGATCTCTATGTGATTCTCTGAGAAATTAGCAGACTGCTATAATCTTCAATATCATGTCTTAGACTATAAAAAGTCAACAAAATCATGGATATAATATATATACAGAGCTTTCTAGGGGTGAAAACTCCTCTCATGGTGTAACAATTTCTGTCACTTCACTTTATTTGGTTACTTCAAAAGCTAAAATGAATCTCTCTTTCAATACCATAGCACTCAAATTATTCAGAATTATTTCCAGACATAACGTTGCTCATTCAGGCTCTTCCTTAGTGTGGTCACCCTGTAGCATCACTGGACACAAAACGTTTTCCTGGAGAGGTTTCATTTCCCAAAATTTACCCCATCTTCTGGATGTACCTCAACTAAAGGGAAGAATAAGAGAAAAATGGTACTTCAATTTAAGTATCCCAGTTCCATATTTTCAAATTAAGACATGTTGTCTTCTTGTTGAGAATCAGTTTTGTTATAACTAAATAACACAGACATTTAACAAAAGAAAAATAAGGAATTATGTTTTATGCTGTTGTAAACATAATACATGTAGGTATATGTGGAATAATATAATGTTGGGTTAAAAACATAATGAAAGAGGATACCTTACAAGTAATACAGGGATTTCAAACGTGTTATAAACAACATTGAGATTCAATTCATTAGTTATAGACTAATTCAATTCATCATTATATGGGCTGATACATATAATCAGAAATATTTATAATTCCTAAAAGAATATCTCTAAATTTTGTATTTTGGTTTTATCTGAAACAATTATGAAGCATTAGAAAATAGTTTTTCAAACATACAAATATAAATATATTTATGAAAATAAATAAAATATAACAAAATGATGGTCTACTTTACTACATTATATTCTTACATTTCTGAATATTTTTGTTTAGGTCACTCTCAAACAATTAGGTTATCTTGAAGATAATCTCAAATACAGTTTGAGACCAAAGGAAGAAAAGTTACTAAGAAAACATTTGCACAGCAGGCTTTTGCTGTGGGCAAATGCATTTCAATCCATTCCTGAACCAATTCAGAAAATTTTCTGCAACCATGTAGACTGTTTTCCTGCCCTTCAAGACTGTACCTCTGTAAAGACAATGTTCCTTCCTGTCTTCAAAAAAAGGCCTGTGGCAAAAAGCAAAGAAAAACTGGGGTGAGATTATGACTAAAATGAGACTCTGTTAGAGTTTGGGGAACTTCCAACTCTAGCAATGAAGAGATAGGAGAATGGAAGGAATCCAGCTCAGGGAATTCCTTCACAAAGGAGTAAGGTAACATGCAGAAGCTTCTAACACAGTCACAGTGTGTAATCTGTACGGTATCTTATTCTCTTCCTCCCTTTAACTTCTCTATACTGAAGCAGTTTGATACAAAGTACATGTTCCATCAATATCATCACCTTTAACGCTAAATGCCATCCCTCATTTCATCACCCAAGCTTATCATTGCTTATCTCCCAATGAATTTTGAGTAGAGTGATAAGAACATTTTTAATTTAATTAAAATATATCATATTAGAGAAACATTTATGGTGCTAATAACTATCATGTAAATGGGGTTGATATTTTGGGCAAAGGTCTGTATTTCTGTCTCGAATATATCCAGTTATAATTAGTGTTTTCCACAGTGGTAACAGTTTCAAAACAAAGAATTCTATGAATCTTAAAAACACTAAAAGGTCTAGAAAACCTTGTAAGCATGTCTATTGATGTGGTCATTGCTCTGGGTTTTTTTAGGCATAGCTTCTCTGACATTTCTAGGAAACACAATCTCCAAGAAAACTGCCTGTTCCTCTCACTCACACAATCTTTCCTCCCCCTCATCCGCAATGATCCATGAGCCTTAGGTGTAGGCATAGTACTGTAGATATATTGGTTGGGACAGGTACCACATAATCTCTTGTTCTCTGCATTTGGCCTGTTATGGTTTTCTGTAATGTCCTCTATCAGTTACAAAGATTTTCTTTGATGAGGGATGAGAACTATGCTTATCTGTGGGTTTAAGATAAATACTTAAATGTTGTTAGAGATTATGCTTATTTAGTAAAGCGGCTATTATAGATTCTCCCCCAAGATTCATGACCTTATTAGCACTGAGTAGTCACGTAGGTTTTCAATGCTAGGCATGGATTGTGTCTTGTTGAATGGCCCTTGTCTTCAACTAAACAGTTGTTGATTGCTGCAAAAGATACATGCCACTATTGAACCCTTTGGGTTCTCTTGCTGTTCTGGTCATTGTTGTATTTCATAGGCAGCATAGGTGGATAGGGAACTTCCCACCATCAGAAGGTTGCACAGCATCTGCTGGTACTACAAAAGCTAGTCCCCATGGAAGGAACTTTCTTGTCTATCCCAGGTAATGTCCTTTGGGTCCTGTGTCTGAAGTGTATGTAACCTTCAGCAATAGGGACTTTCCTTGCACCTCTAGTAGGCAACTGAGAGCAATAATCTAATCCTAATTTGGTCAGACCTAATTTGTTCAACAACTTTACCTGTCTGGGTCTCAAAACCCATATCAGGCATTCTTTTAGCTCTTTTAGCATTATCCCATAAGCATGTAGGAGAAGATAATTCATTAGGTCGCTGGGAGCAGCCATGCAAACCTCAATCTCTTTCAACGCTCAAATTTGGTGACCTTAGGAGCTCCTCCATAAATGCACATATTATTGAATCCAAAACATTTGCCATAACCATCATCCACCTGTTGTACCAGCTGAGAAAACTCTCCTGTAAGAGGTAACACTACACAAATTGGGCCATTTCTCTTTCTGAGTGTGGCTAGTAATTTATATAAAAAATGACAGAAAACCATTACACCAAGATCTTCCCAGAGTCAATCTACACAAGGCCACAATATTCTAGCTACTAAGAGCTAATGGACATTCCTGGCACTGAATGGAACTGATTCTTTAAAGTCCTGGTCCGTCAACATAGCTGTTAAGTATTGTGAGGCATTAGCATGATGTAAGGCAAAACCAGATTTCTGACAAACATCCCCACTCTCCTTGTAGTCTCTTTTCTTCAACATAGCTGATCAGCATCACACTAAGTCACTCTTATACTTAAGTAGGTTTTGCATAAAAATTCATCTCAATCTTGTGTAGTTCACTCAAATACCATGCAGTTTGATTTAAATTCTCCCAAGGATACCAAAATTGGGGTGGGGGGTAGGGGCAGGAGCAGGGGCAGACACAGTCTTTTACTCCAGATCTGCCATCTTAGACCTCCCATTCCTGGCCATTTAGAAAGCAATTCCACCACTTCACATTTCAATGCACTTCCAATTATCCAAAGTATGACTAAGGAGATTAAATCTTACTGTATGAGAGAAAACTCTATTTTCAGTTAAAGAAAGAAGAGCCCACAGAATCACCTTAGCAGGGCTAACATGGGCTCATAGCAGAGACTGAAATGGCAAACACGGGACTTACATGGATCTGTACCAGCTGCTCTGTGTACATGTTATGGCAATTAGCTTGGTGTTTTTTTAAGACTCCTAACAGTGGGAATGGGTGTGTCTCTGATCTTTTGCCTGCTCTTGGTATCCTTTTTCTCCCATTGGGTTACCCTGTGCAACCTTGATATGAGGGCTTTTCCCTCTCTTTGACATCTTATTCTGTCCTGTCTGGGTGCCAGCACACGACTAAGACAGATGCAGATACAACCAAGCATTGAACTGAGTCCGGGGACCCTAATGGAAGAGTTAGGGGAAGGACTGAAGGAGCTGAAAGGGATGGCAACCCCATAGGAAGAACAAGAGGATCAATTAACCATACCTCCCCCAGAGCTCCCAGGGACTAAACTACCAACCAAAGAGTATACACGGGCTGGTCCACGGCTCCCACTACATATGTAGCAGAGGACTGTCTCATCTGGCATCAGTGAGAGGGGAGGCACTTGGTCCTGTGGAGGCTTAATGCCCCAGAGAAGAGAGATGCTAAAGTGGGTGGGTGGGTGTGTGGGTGGTGAGCAGCCTTTTAGAGGCAAAAGGGAAGGGGATAGGGTGGAGGTTAATGACTGAGAAGGAGGATAACATTTGAAATGTAAACAAATAAAATTATAAATAAATAAATAAGCGAGCATCCAGTGTTCATTAAGAGCACCCAGGGCTCACTACTGAGCTCTCTTTCCAGCCCCTTTTCATGGCTTTTGTATATGTGTAGCCAGCTGCATTTAATTACAGTTGCTTGCTTTAGCATGCATGGAATGTTATTTACTTGAAGGGTGGCAAGGTCCTAGTGTCAACATCACTGAGTAGTATGATTCTCTCTCCCCAGCAACCACTAATTGTGTATAACTCCTCAGGAAGGGGTAGGGCTTTATGAGTCCTGACTTGTCTATTGTAGAATGTTAATGGGCACAATTTCATGTGGGTCTTGTTTGGGTAGCCACTGCTGCTGGAGGTTCTTGGGTACATCTAGAAAACTGTTTTACCTTATTTCCTCCCATTGTTAGCTGTTGTTCTTTTATTTTTCTCCTTTTCTATGATGTTCCCTGAGACTTAGGGCAACATAGATGTTCCATTTAACGGCTCAACACTCACCAGTCACTTACTCTCACTGTATAAACCAGTCATGAGTCTCTGTATTAACCACTGCCTCTGTGTGTGTGTGTCTCTGTGTGTGTGTGTGTGTGTGTGTGTGTGTGAGAGAGAGAGAGAGAGAGAGAGAGAGAGAGAAGAAAGAGGCAGAAGAAGAAAAGGAGGAAGAAGAACAGGAGGAGGAGGAGGAGGAGGAAGAGGAGGAGGTGGTGGTGGTGGTGGTGGTTGTGGTGGTTGTAGCAGTAGTAGTAGTAGGTTTCCTTCTGAAGTCTCATTAACCATGGGTTTACATACCATGCAAGTCTTTCTTCTTTTGTATGAGCCCAGATTCTAGCCAAAAAAGGAGTTGGTAATCCCTATGAATATGCCACTACTCAACCAGTAAACACATCTTGCCAGGCAAGTTGATATTTGGTTCCCAGGGTTTACAGCTGGCTAAGAAATATATTACATCCAGTAGTTACTTTAAGCTTGATTTCTCTATGTCTTGTGGTTTGTATGAGAAAAATCCCCCCGAGGTCTCTGGAACTTGGAAAATTGCCCCCCTAGTAGTGTTAGTTTGGGTGGGTGTAAGTGGGATAGCCTGGCTAGAGGCCGGTAAACTCTTTCTCCGTGCTGTGGTTGAGGAGGTGAGCTTTCAGCTTCTTGCTCTGGTTGCTGTGCCTGCCCCTGGCTGCCATGACTCTCAACCATGATGGATTCTTGTTCCTCTGGAACCATAAGCCAAAATAAATCCCTTCTTTCATAAGTTGCTTTTTATCATGACGCTTTATCATAGCAACAGAAATGTAATTACTACATCTTGCAAAAGAATTCTGTAATGTCTCCAGCAATCGAGTATGTTTCATATAGTTCTGGTGGAAAACAAAGAGCAACAGTACTCTTTTGTTTTGGGGACCTCTGTACTGCTTCCTGCTCTCCACATTATTTTTAAAGAATTATCTTTTAAAGATATAATGGGGGAGTGTGTGTGTGTATGTGTGTGTGTGTGTGTGTGTGTGTGTGTGTGTGTGTACATTTACTGAGTCCTACTTGGACATGTGGAAGGAACAGTGTGACATAATTTACTGCCCCTAGAACAGAGCCAGCAGGGCTTGGGCCTCCACAAGTGTTGATGGTTGCTAGGCATAACACTTGTTTGAATCTTTTACTTTATAGTCCTCATTCAAGGAATGTCCTTTCTACCAAGGTTTATGATAACTTTATGATAATTAGAGACAGCAGGAGTCTGGTAGGTAAGGGTGTGTCTAATGTCTCAGCAAAATGGTAGAATGCTGTGACCTTCAAGACACCCCTTAAGGCTGTGGAAAAGAACTGTGGAAACATTAGTTCAAAAATAGTTAAAGTCTCAACTATGCAAAATATAAGGGTGTGATGTGAATTATATATGGCTTCAAGGACCTAGAAAAACAGAGGCAGCTGCACTATGAGCCAGCCAGCTTGTCAGAAAGATACAAAGGCAGGCAGACTCCTGAGTTCAAGGCCAGCCTGGGACAGAGCTAATTTAGGTCCAAGCTTGATTGGAATGGTAATCTCAGAGCAGGATTCCACCCAGCTAAGTTTATTGTTTGGGCTTACAAAGGCAGGTCAATCTCTGAATTCATCTGCCATTTTAAAACAAAGTATATTTGCTGTCTTCTTCTGAGAATCAAGAGGCTAAGGTCATGGAATGCTGATTTATGGGATGGTCAAAAGAGAAACTTGAGTAAATGACTGAATTCATATGTAAATAAATGGCTGGTCTTTTAGTATGGATAAGATGAGCTAGCAGAGAGTAATAGTTCTTTTTTAGAATTTTTTTTTCTTGTTTTTTGAGGATCTCTGGAGATTGAACATAGCTCTTTAAGAATTAGTTAACAAGATTTCTGAGTTTGGTCAGAAAATCCATGAAGAACACACATAGTTCTTTTAGAATTTTTTACAGCTTATTTAGATTTTTTTTCTAGCAGCTACCCAGAGAGAACTGCTTAAAGAGCAAACACAGCTTTTTTAGAATTTTTTCTAGCAGAATTGCTGACTTCAGTCAGATAATCCAAGAATTTTTTTCTAGCAGCTTTTCTGACTTTGGTTAGAAAACTCATGAGCTGTCCAGAGAGATTTTAAAAATTTTTTCTAGCATGAGAGTTGCCTCTGAGTAAAAAGCAATCTCAAGAAGACTACAAAACTGTCAGTTTGGACCCCATCATTTGACTTTGAGTCATTCTTTTGAGACTCTCACATACCCCTTCTCTCAGGAACCTTTCTCCAAGCTGAGACTGGTCCTTGGCACGCATTCATACAAGTTTCTGCATACCACATGCATTCAGAGTCCCACTGAGGTTAGAGGGCATGAGAACAAGAACTTGAACTAGAGTTATAGATGGTGATGAGCCACCTAATCTGGGTTCTGAAAACCAAATATTAGTCTTTTGCAACAGCAGTAAGAACTTTTAAACTCTGAGATACCTGGAGGCAGGAACTCAAACAGGAGTCAATGGCTCTCTCCTCCTAATTGTTCAGCATGCTTCCTTATTCAGCCCAGGCCAGATTGCCTAAAGATGGTTCTTTCCACAGTAGACTAGGCCCTCCATCAGCAATCAAGAAAATGCCCTGCAGACATTCACATAAGCTAGTCTGATGGAAGCAACTCTTGAAGTGAGATTCTCCCTTCCCAGGTATGTCTACATTTGTGGTAAGATAACAACCAAAGGAAGCTATAATAGTTGACTCTATACATTTAAAACAAAGAAGTCAAGGTAATTGGACAGCTATTATCACTACCAGAATGTAGATTCATCTTTTTTAGTCTTAATAATCTTATTACCTTCTATTGGCTCTATTCAGCTAGTGCAAACCAGTGAAAGCACTTGAAGACCTTAGATTATCTATTTAACTTATTAATGCTTTTTTTAGTATTGGAAAGTAAGTCCAGTATCTGGCACATGCTGGGCACATACTCTAATCCACATACACTACTAATAACTGTTTTACAACACCAAACAAACAAGAGATCAACTGGAATAAGTTATAAGTAGTCTCCTTCTCAAGAGAGAATGAAGAAGGTTACTGCACTGAGGCTCAGTCCTGAGTGATCAGTATCTGTATGTGTGACAGAGAGTGATACAAGGGGAAAAAGACAAAGCAGAAACCGAACAGCTGATTCTTGGGATATTGTGAAATAGGATGATTCCTTCAAGGTACTTTTTATTTGTTAATTAGGCATATTGTATATATTCAATGTCTCAAATTTTATTCAAGGGAGGCCCCACTGGCCTTGTTACATGCGAAGACTTCAGCACCCCAGTGATGCAATACAAATGATGTTTTCAAAGAAGTGAAGTGAAGTGTAGCCACTGCATGCTGCTTTTGGGGAGACTGTAAAGACTGAATTACAAATCTCATTAGGAGGCTAGGGAGATAAACCAGCAGCATCTTGGAGCAAGATGATAGCTAGCAGAGGAAATGGTGAAAGCTTCAAAGTAAGAGCACTACGAAGATGGAGACACAGACCAGCAGTAGACACATGCTGATTTCAGAGTGCTAACCCTCCAGGAGGAAATCCTGGATAGGTAAACAGATGGAAAGAACAACTGGAAAAAATATATTCTTAGCAAATGAGAAATTTATATTTCAAATAATGTACTTTAAAGACTATTTGTTTCTATTAGAGGATCAAAGGGAAAAATAAAATAGAAGATTTTTCTTTCACTTTAGATAAGTTAGACAACTTGTCCAAGCCTGGATACTATCATTGCAAAATAGACTCAAAAATATTTTCCCAGATAGTTTGCATGATGATTAGATAAAATATAATGAATTAAGAGTGTATGAAAGTACATTATTATCTCTTAATAAAAATGACTTAAAAGTCACTGACAGTATTCTTGCTATAATTTTGTTTGATGTTGATTCATTTTTATTCATAAGCTTGATTTTAAAATAAAAGTCTACTAAAATAAATTAAATAGTGGAAATTGTTCACCTAGTCTGAAAAAAATCAAGGCCGATGACATTCTATCTCTCTCTGGTTTTAAATCCTCTCCTTTTTTTTATCTGCCCATTCGACAATGATACACGAGAGCCTCTCTACTTCAAACTAACATGGTTGAACTATACATTCACTTCATCATAATGCACCACTAAATTCTTAAATAGTCACTTGAAGAAATAACACTGAGTACTAAAGAGTAAACTATACAGTCAGAGACTATTCTTCACTAGTATTTATTTACTTTCACATGGATGGAAAGCATTCTCTGTCATCTTCAGTAAAAAAAAGGTCTCTGTCACTCCACAGAGGGAACACAACAGCAGCAGAGTCTAAGTTCCACCTATAACGAGTAATTGATTATTTTATGCTCCATCACACATGATTGTATGAGGAAGAATTCAATGAATTACAGAAAAGAAATACCAAAGAAAACTAGTGCATATTAAATTATAAATATATATATATATGCACATACACACATACACACTCATATATATATATATATATGTATATATATATATACATGGTTTCAATAGTTTTTTGAAATTTCTCTTTTTGTCTAGATTTTCCTCATAAAAATATGTGGAAGAGATCAACTGTGTGGAATATCTTAATTAATAATTCAATGATGGGGGAGACCTCGACCTGGGCCACCAGGCCTCCATAGCCAAACAGCGCCAGGAGAAAGCGAGTTGCCCACTTGTGTGGAAAAACCAGCGGAAGGAGGGCTCCAGACCCAGGGACTGAGGAACAGCCGGGAGAGAGAACTGGTCTCCAAGGAATATTGACACCTGGGCTTGAAGGAAAGACAAGCCACAGTCAGAGACAGAAAGACCAGCTAACACCAGAGATAACCAGATGGCGAAAAGCAAGGGTAAGAACACAAGGAACAGAAACCAAGGCTACTTGGCTTCATCAGAACCCAGCTCTCCCACCATAGCCAGCCCTGGATACCCCAACACACCAGAAAAGGAAGACTCAGACTTAAAATCACATATCAAGAGGCTGATAGAAGATTTTAAGAAGGAAATAAATAACTCCCTTAAAGAAATACAAGAGAACACAGGTAAACAACTGGAAACCCTTAAAGAGGACACACAAGAATCTCTTAAAGAATTACAGGAAAACACAATCAAACTGGCAGAATTACAGGAAAACACAATCAAACAAATGAACAAAACCATTCAGGAATTAAAAACAGAAATAGAAACAATAAAGAAATCACAAAGGAAGACAACCCTGGAGTTAGAGAACATAAGAAAAAAATCAGGAGTCATAGGTGCAAGCATCACCAACAGAATACAAGAGATGGAAGAAAGAATCTCAGGTGCGGAAGATACCATAGAAAACATGGACACAACAGTCACAAGAGCAAATAAGAGCACAAGAGACAAGAGCAGAGGCTGAACTCAGGATCTGACAAGATGGCCAGGCTGTTCTGCAGGATCAAGGAAACCCAGCATTTGCTGGCAGAACCAGTTCCTGCCATTAAAGCAGAACCAGATGAGAGCAACACCAGCCTATTGCTTCCATGTGGTCATGGCTGGCCCCCAAGACTCCCCTTTTGAGGGAGGGACTTTTAAACTTGAACTATTCATTCCAGAAGAATACCCAATGGCAGCATCTACAATATGTTTCATGACCAAAATTTATCATCCTAATGTAGACAAGTTGGGAAGAATATGTTTAGATATTTTGAAAGATAAGAGGTCCCCAGCATTGCAGATCCATACAGTTCTGCTATCAATCCAGGCTTTGTTGAGTGCTCCTAATCCAGATGATCCATTAGCAAATGATGTAGCCGAGCAGTGGAAGACCAACAAAGCCCAAGCCATAGAAACAGCAAGAGCATGGACTAGGCTATATGCCATGAACAATATTTAAGTTGATCAGATCAAGTCTATACCACTTCTCCTGTTCTGCCAAGATTTCTTCCTTTTTTGTTTGCATTTAATGGACATAGTCTTAGAAACATTACAGAACAAAAGTCCAGGCATCTTCATCTTTGGTGATTACATGCACATTAGCAAATCTGTCTGGTCCTGATTCACTGTTGTAAAGTATGAGTAGAGGCTAGAAGTAACATCCAGGTTGCTGAGAGATGCTGAGAAGCAGGGCATCTCTGCTTTGACTCCTTTCCCCATCATGGTTAAAGCACAAGGCACTATGAATGAAGGTAGTTGTTGGGGTTAGCGGCCAGGGTGTGAATGGTTTTATTTTGTTTTTTTTTTTTTTTTTAGGGGCAAAGAAGTTTTATTTTAATCTTATGGCCTCCTTTCCCCTTGCCCCTCTTAAGGGATCTAATTGCAGTGCTTAAATGCAGCTAACCCGATTTTTTAGAATATGCTCTTTAGCCAAGTCTAACTTTAGACACTGTAGATGGACAAGCATGATTGTTTGAACCAAATTGGGAACATTAAATAAACATCACAGCCCTCACTAATAACATTGTGACTTCACTGTCAAGTGTAGATTCTCCATCTCCTACCCCCATCCCCAAAAGATGAAGAAAAAGCTAGTGACCATTTTCTATGGCTTGTCTGGAAACTTCTGTAAATCTTATGTTTTAGTAAAATATTTTTGTTATTTACAAAAAAAATAATGTCAATTGATTAAAGGTACATTCTATTCTAAAAAACATTGTGCCACATATGATCACTATAGTGCCCACAAAGGTCAGAATTACGAGAAGTATCTGATCCTCTGTAGAACAAGGGGAAAACTCCTCTATTACTGGTGAGAGTGGGAACATGTACAAACACTTGGAATCAATTTGGCAATTTCTCAGAAAACTGGAAATACTTCTGCCTCAAGACCAGCTATACCATTCCTGGACATATACCCAAAAGATGTTCTACTACATCACAAAGACACTTACACAACTATATTCATAGCAGCTTTAGTCATAATAGCTAGAAACTGAAAACAGCCTAGATGTCCCTCAACTGAAGAATGGATAAAGAAAATGTGGTACATCTACACAATGAAATTCTGCTCAGCTATTATAAAACAAAGACATCATGAATTTTTCAGGCAAATGGATGGATCTTGAGAATATTATCCTGAATGAGGTAGCCCAGTTCTAAGAGGACTTGCATGGTACGTACTCACTTATAAGTGGATATTAGTTATAAAATACAGGCACTGTGCAAACTCCACAGACCCAAAGAAGCTAAACAGGAAGGAAGGTCCAAGTGAGGATGCTTGAATCTTACTCAGAATGAGGAATAAAATAGTCATAAGAGGCTGATAGAGGAAGGGAACTGAGTAGAAGAGGAGATGGAGAGGAGAATTGGTGGGGGGGAATGTCAGGATCAGGTGTGGAGAGAGATAGGAGGGATGACCAGATGACCATGAGAATGAATGGAAATCTGCAACTGATGGAGGTGAGGAGGTGTGGGGAAGGCATCTCCAGAGTGTGTCAGAGACACAGGATAAGGGAGCTGCCCAAGAATCAATGGGGGTGAGCTTAGCTATGACTCACAGCATGGGAGATATGGAGCCTAAAGGGGCTACCTGCTGTAGCCAGGCAGGATCCCAAGTGGAGCTACAGAGAGACCAACCCACCCACAAAACTCTCAACCCAAAATTTATCCAGTCTATAAGAAGTGCAAGGGCAGGAGATGAAGCAGAGACTGAGGGAATGGCCAACCAATAACCAGCTGGCCCAACTTGAGACCAATCCCATGGGCAAGCACCAATCCCTGACACTATTAATGATATTCTGTTATGCTTGCAAACAGGAGTCTAGCATGGCTTTCCTCTGAGAGGCTCAACCTAGCAGCTGACTAAGAAGAGTTCAGACACCCAAAGGATGGAGCTTGAAGACTTTTATGCAAGAATAGGAGGAAGGATTGCAGATCCCGAAGTAGATAGGAACTCACAGGAAGACCAACAGAATCAACTAACCTGGACCCTTGGGGCTGTCAGAGTCTGAACCACCAACCAAAAGACATACATGGGCTAGATCTAAGCCTCCCTGTACATACATAACAGATGTGCAGTTCGGTTTTATGTGGGTCCCTAACAACCTGAGTTGAAGGAGGGCTATCCCAAAAGCTGTTGCCTATGCATGGGATATGTTCTTCTAGATGAGCTACCTTGTCTGGCCTCAGTGGAAGAGGATGTACCTAGCCCCTCAGAGACTTGAAGAGCCAGGATGGGGAAGTACCCAGGAGGTCTCCACCCACTCAAAAGAGAAGGAGAGGGGGATTGGCGAAGGATTGTGGGAAGGAAACAAGTGAGTGGAAAAAAAAGTGAATAAGTAAGTAAATAAATAAATAATAAAATAATTAAAGTATCTGATCCTCAAGGCTCTTGCTCTTCTTGTTTACCTATGGAACTATAGCAGCTAGTGTTTTCTTTCCTTCCTGAAGATAAAATATGGCCATTGATAAAATGGCTTTGCCATTTAATGTAATTAAATCCATGTAGTGTTAGAATGTTGACAGCATTTCTAAAAATAGTCCAAGGAAATAATACAAAACCTGAAATAAGATAAAAGGGGAACAAAATTGGGTGAGCAAAGTCAAGAAAAGATGGAACAGTTAATCCAAATTAGAAAGAAAAATGATTGATAATGAACTCTTTTAAGCATCTAGCAGCGGTGGCCACTTCAGGCTCCATATCCTCCACTCCTGGAAGTCTCAGCTAGAGTCACCCTCATAGAGTCACACCCCCATCCCAGGCCTCTGGCAAGTCCTAGAGATGCCCCACCCCTGCCCTTCTAGAATTTCTATTTACTCTCCCAACCCATTCTCCTGGACTCTACCTTCTCCTGATGACTAAGGACTTTGAACTTTTCTTTAAGTGCTTCTCGGCCATTTGGCATTCCTCTCTTGAGAATTCTCTGTCTAGCTCTGTGCACCATTTTTTAAATTGGGTTATTTGGTTTCTTTGTCTAACTTTTTGAGTTCTTTATATATTTTGGAAATTAGGCCTCTGTTGGATATAGGGTTAGTGAAGATCTTTTACCATTTTGTAGGCTGCCATTTTATCCTATTGATAGTGTCCTTTGCCACCTTCTGTAGCCAGTCAGGACTCCCAAGTGGAGGGATAAGAGCACCAACCCACCCACAAAACCTTACACCCAAAATTTGTCCTGCCTACAAGATGTACATGGATAAAGATGGAGCCGAGACCAAGGGAATGGTCAATCAATGACTGACTCAACTTGAGACCCATTCCATGGGCAAGCACCAAAGCCTGGCATCATTAATGATACTGTTATGCTTTCAGACAGAAGCCTAGCATAACTGTCCTCTGAGAGTCCACACCCAGCATCTGACTGAAACAGATGCAGATACATAGAGCCAAACATTAGATGGAGCTCAGGTAGAAGAGTTGGGGAAAGGACTGAGGAACCCAGAAGGGAAGGGCACTCCACTAGAAGACCTACAGAGTCAACTAACCTGGACCCTTGGGTGCTCCAAGAGACTCAACTACCAATCAAAGAGCATACATGGGTTGGCCCTACACACACACACACACACACACACACACACACACTTATATAGCAAATGTGCAGTTTAGTCTCCATTCAGGTCTCCTAATAATGGAAGCAGAAGCTATCTCTAACTCTGTGCCTGCCTGTGGATCCCTATCCCCAAACTGGACTGCCTCGTCTGGCCTCAGTGGGAAAGGATGTGCCTAGTCCTGCAATGACTTGATGTGCTAGGGTGGGTTGGTGCCCAGAGGGTCGAGGAGACTCCTCCTCATAAGAAGAGAAGGAGAGGGGATGGGAGGGGGCTGTGGGAAGGAATGAAGGGAAAAGGGAACTGCTATCAGAACACGCTCCTGGACAGCCAGGACTACACAGAAAAACCCTGTCTTGAAAAACCAGAAGAAAAAAAGAATTGGGCTTCTCACTTCTGGGTACACATATCTTCTCCCCAGATGACTGTCAAAAATCAGACAAAAACCACAGTTCCAAACTTGAAAGATCTTGTTATATGGGTGGTCTATCAGAAAAAGATAAAAACTCAGAAAGCAAGAAGATAATGTTTAGGACAGAGCCATTGGCAGAAAATGCTTCGCTGAGATTTATTTGGGCAAAAGCAGCAGTTTATTCATGTCTGACAAACATACAGTGCTGGCACAAAGGGACAGACAGCATCTCCCTTATACCATGCTTTCCCCCAGATCACTACTGAACTACGACAAGCAGAACGAGTCAGGTACTGAATCACACAGGTCTTCAGACATGGTAACCTCCCCACTTGGGTGGTTAGATTGGCTAAGCAGACAAACAAATTAATTTACATGTTTAATACAGTGCAGGAATTTTAGCAGAATTGGATATCCACATTGATATTGTAATACATTATAAACAGTACAATTTTCAGAAATAATGAGATCACATATCTCCCTGCCTGTTTCAATTTTTTTCTTGCATTTCTCCTTTCTTGAGTTTCTTTCTCTTTTTTTCTTAAATCCAGTTATAGTTTCAATGAACTTTCACCATCAAAACACTTTAAATCGTAAAACTAAAAACTATTTACAATTTTAAAAGTATTTGTTGTCAGATTTGTCTTCTATTTAAAAAACAAAAAACAAAGACCTTTTCCAATAAACATCCTATAAATTAGATCACCATCAACTTTCTGCCGCTCTGTAGGATACTTGGAAATGATGCATCTTGACATTAGATCTCCAAGGTACACTACGTCGTTCCATGGCCTATGACATCAAATGTACATGCATACAGAGGCCATGTGGCCTCCTCAACTCCATGACCACAGCTCACTTAATGTTCTTCTCAAACTGCTGAGTAGGCAGAGATGTCAGATGACATTGTCACTGTGTGACAATGAGTGTGGGGAAAGCGTAAAAGTTTTGTACAAACAGAATGAAATCTATTTCCTTATAGAAAGTCAGACTTCTGTTGTCGTCATAAAAAGCATGGACAACTGGTTCGGAAATACATTTTCATTGAATTTACAAACACTGTGATATCAAACACATTCTCAAAAATGCTAAAGCACTGACACAAAACTTGACGCAAAGGTAAAATTTCCAGTAGACATTATCTCTAACTTGCATATTTAATAATTCGGCTGGACCTAAGTCACACTTTTGAGTCTCTAATGACTCAAGTATAAAGACATCACCATTGAGTTAAGTCTTCCCAGGAAATGCCAGAGCTCTGCTTGCCTCACACAGGTTTTGCAAGGATTTCAGTTGGGAGTGGCACAAGACACCATTCTTTAAGCTGTCTTGAAAGTAACAGCTCAAAACAAACTGGTGTCTAAAGACAGGGAAGAACATACTGCCTCTGCTATTTTACAGCCTAACTATACTTTGTGAATATTTGTAAATTCTAAAAGGCTTACTCTTTTCTTGTCTTAGTCTTTTACTTAATGTGGTTGACTTCAACCTGACAATGAATTTCACAAGTCTTTTCTTTTCTTTTCTTTTCTTTCTTTTTAAGTAGCTTAGTTCTTTCTGGGAACGAATAAGTTAAAAACTTAGGTAGCCATGTCCACTCTTCAGGGGAAAGACAGTCTTGAAAATACACTCGTACACTGATAGATTTATATATATATATAAAAACTGTATTTCTAACAGAAATTCTAGCTTAGGTTTAATTTTTCCACTAAATAGTCTGACAACTTCACAAAGGTAAATAGGAAGGAGTATCTTAGGCCACACTGAGGCTTCTGACAGGCAGTGAATAATTCAAGACCATGGTTCTTAGGTGAAGTTAAATTTTACATGACTCACATGGGATGGAACAAAACAATCTCATTTCAACCACAGTGTTCTTCAATTAAGCCCTTTAATAAATTAATTTCTCAACTTGTTTGCTGTCCTTATGAAATGAACCTAAGCTTCCCCTTTTATGATGAGGTTGTATCAAATAATTACAGTGGGAATGACAGCATATTTTAATATATAAGACAATCATTTGTACAGGACATATTTAACTGAAAAACAGACTTGAGGACATTTTGGAAATATCTTTGGATTTAAATAAAACCTATCTCCCCAACCTGAAGAAACATGGATGATTTTCATACAAAAAGGTGTGGTTCTCATTTTTAACCCTTAACAGTCACCTGATTTCCACTACCAAGGCAAAAATGAAATCATCACCTACAACACACATCTGTGACTCGAGGTTAAGCTAGAGTGCTCATACCAGGCTTGGTTGGCCCACTTAATACCACACAGAGAGAAACTGAATATCTTATGAAAATTTGGCCAACCCCTCTAATGAAAGAGGAACGTATCATAATACACATTTACAACTCTTTTCTGGTCTACTAATTTAATCCACTTCTAACCAAAACAAATAAGTGGATAAAAATAAATAATGGAGTAGCTTGCTGGGTCACAAGCTTACAATCGTGTATGAGAAAGAAAATTGCTTCTCGCCTAGTAAAAATCTTTACCTTGCAGCTCATAACCAGGAGGCTAACCATCACAGAGCATGTGCCACTTAGCAATTTGTCTCCTGGGGAAATCACAGATCTCCTTCCAGTGCCCCCCACCGCTTCCTTCCGCTGTGGCACCCAGGACCAACCGCCCAATCACCTCATTTCGGGATCCCCTTTCAGAATCCAAAACTAAAAATTCAACACTTATTTCTTCAAGATTCTCACAAGGAATATCAAAGACAAACAGTTCGTTGAACACTGCGTTGGGAGTACATTTTTTAACATGAGTCTTCTTTTTTGAGATTCTCTTCTTAGCATGGTACAGGTTCACTTTGACGTAGGGATCTGCAATGGTATACAACAAGTGTTATATTGACAGCAATCAGCTGCAGATCTGGCCTCCTTGGCAAGCACGGCAACCCAGTACAGCGGAAATGCGGATCGTATATGTAAATAAGTCTAAACACATGGGAAATGAAAATAGGTTTCACTCTCCTCTTTTTAATTAAGATGAAAATAATGAAAACCAGAAACCAGTTCTAGAACGGATGTCAGGGAAGATAAGAGGACAGTGCATACTGCCTGCTAATAATGGAGGAGGAGGAAAGCTTTACCCTGTCTGAGCTCACTCATTTTGTGCTCTTGGTGAGTCTACCTCTGGGTGGGTGAGTCTACCTCTGGGTGGGTGAGTCTATCTCTGGGTCGGTGAGTCTACCCCTGGGTGGGTGCTGCTTTTGTTGGTAAACAGGGATGTTTTCCATACTGGAAACCATACCGGTCATATCCTGCCCTTTAGCTTTTCTGCATGCGGTTGCCAGAGTTGATCCCTCCTGTGACATTCTTACTAAATGGGTTCAGGGTCATGTGACTTTCTTTATCACATAATTAACTGTTTTTCATTGCCGTATATATGTTATTTGTCTTCATGATTCCAAGTGTTAAGAATTCATCTTCAATTTCTACAACCAAATAAAATAACAATACCACTAGGTGATTCTTCATTAAAATACATATTTCTAGTTTTCAAAATGCCCTTCAAATATCAATACGCCCAATTTCTATAGTGCTTAAGAAATATAGAGGATACTATACTAAGAAATGGATTGGTGAATATTTTAATTAAGATCATTTTAACCCATAACTTAGCCCATTTTCTTTCTCATTATATTCTACAACAAACATTCTATTTTTTCAATAAAATGAAATATTTATCAATTTATTCAAAACTAAAATGTAATTCTTAAAGCATATACGCTGTTAGAAGAAAAGTAATGAGGTCATTAAAGATGCTCATTTGAAATGCAAAACTTCAAAAACTTTTTCTGAGCAATACGAGGCTCCCTCTTTCCCTCTCCATTTGTCTTTGTTTTCTGCTTTAAACCATTCACTCAAGTGCTTCCTCCGAACTTCATCGTTCAGGAAATGAACTTCTCTGTATTGTTGGCAGAACTGAATTTTTTCCACAAAGCAGAAAAAGAAAAAGAAAAAAGAAAATCCACAATACCAGAACTCGTGGTGAATGACAAAACCAGACTCCAATGTTAGTTGAAAATTGTTGTGAAATAGGTTAGCCAGTTAGAGACTGGACTCCAGTATTCCAGAAGCGTTCTTACCTGAAAGTCCAGACACGTCAGATTTCGGTAGGTGCCGCGCTTTTAAGACAACCACAGTAAGCGTGTTTGTAGTGGATTGATAACACAGAGAGACCAGAAGTTCACCCCGTCCAGAAGACTTCTAACAGAGAAACACCGTGGAAGTAGTTTTAATCTTGGGCTTTTGTACTCTCATCACAAAACATACATTAACATAATAGCTTTGTTATTTTAATGTCATGTTCCTATTTATTTTTTGTTTTAACAGGCTAAGAAATCTGAGAAACTGCTTTTGTGCCGCTCCATAATGACTAAAACCATTGCCTGCCATCTTGTGGTTCTTTCAGGTACTACAGAATGCTAAAATTTGCAAAGATTTGACCACACCCAGTACTTACAAATGTTTTGAAGGGTATTATACTTTGAAAAGGTTTTTGTTTTTTGGGTTTTTTTAGGGGGGGGTTGTTTGTTTGTTTTTTGTTTTTTGGATTTTGCTATTTAAGGACATCTCTAATCTTCAAAGTCACTAGTGATCATAAAATGCATAATCATATCAACTGATATGTGTAAGATCACATGGCTGATATTTTATTTTAAATTCTTCACTATTGGCATTAGTGGCATTTGAATCCAAGCCAAGAAAATATTTATTCTGCATCCAACAATTATTCTGGACAAGGGTCATGATGGAGTTAGAATTCTTTTCCTTTCAAAGTCAAAGTCTCTTTTCAATCTAAGGAGAAAATAAATAAATTTAAGTACTTGAGAGAATTGACTCAAACTTTAAAACTTGATTTTAGGCAGTAACATAGGTCCCTTTATTGAAGGATACTTATATTTAGTTTTATATGAAAGACAGCCAAGAATGTAACACACAAGCTTTAACTAGAACTAACATAACAGTAACATGGAACTTGCTTATAATTAAGAACAGCTGAAGAAAAACATGTCAAAAAAGATCTAAAGCTGAGGAAAATCACCTAAAACTAAACATTTGTACAAAAAGGCACACCAAAGAAAGCAAGAAACCAACCAGGGAGCTCTTTGATCCCCATGAGCCCCAGTCAGTCAGGTGCCTCAGACAAGCTGTGCAACTCTCTGGGCCTAAATTTCATTATTTTCAGTGCATACAAGACAGGAAGATGATTACAAAGTGTTCTAAAGATATTTTAGCTCCCAAATATTGTGATTTTTTTAAAAAAAAATAAGCAATGTGACTGTTGTTTTCTTAAGTTGTGGCATTAAGAGAACAAATCATTCTGAAATTCCACAATTAGGAACAGTGAGGTTTTATTTAAAGCAGGAAAGGATTCTCTTTGCTAAATTGATGTCTTGTCATTTCCTAATTATCCAAGAACTGTCAAAGGAGTCCAAGTCATAACACACTTCCTGTATGCAAGGTAACACACTTCCTGTATGCAGCAGAAAAACTGGACATTCAGAAGTCAATATAACAGGATGACCCCTTGTTCAAAAGCAATTTCATTAAAAGTACATTCAAATCCCACATCCTGAGAAGGAACTGGCTTAATTTTTAATTTCAGTTTCAAATTCAGTTACTCTGAACTGAAACACTTTAATAACATATGCTGAGAGACACACACATGAATTTTTAAGTAGCAGCCTTTTTCAAACTATTTTAATAGAAATTTTAAAAATACCTGTTACATAAATGGTGGATAAATATCATGAAATACTTTCTCTCTCTCTTTAATCACAAAGATTGCTTGAGCATTTCAGCTGTGGATTAAACTTCCTTTTGCCTCCTCTATTCTCTTGTTCTCTGTTTACTATTCCCCACGGTAATTAAGGATAATGTACCAACTCATCGTTTGAATGAAAATACCATAGATACTTTAAAACTACATTAAATACTCCTCATAGATACTTAAATGCTTACAGAATTACCTTAGCATTTCTCTTGATGATCTCTCTAGTCATTAACATTTTTCCATCTGATAATTCGATCCCTGAAAGAGGAATAAGGACTTCTCCAATGACATCATCTCTGGAAAACCGGTCAAAACTCAAAACTGTGAAGTGCAAGGACAGCTCTTGGATGTGGGGATAAGGGATCCCATAGAACGTGAAGGTCTCATCAAAAACGGGATCCAGCGTCTTCCTCAGCACTCTGGTTTTCACTTTGTGCTTCTTCTCTGGTAAGATCGTCATTTTGATGTACGGGTCAGAGGTCATGGATTGCTCGTCCATGGCTGGTAAGCCCTGGGCTTCCTTGATATTCACCACGAATGCTTTCTTCTCGAAGTTGTACTCTAGAGACAAGAAGAGTGTCCCCAGTTTCTCTTGTTTCTCCTCTGAAGTGAGGGAAGTGCTGGACTTCAAGCTCTCAGGGGAAATGGCCTCTTTTTCTGTCTCTGTAAATAGCTTTGGAGTCACATTTTCCAGATCAGAAGAGCTGCCGGCTTTGGGGTTGGCTTTGGGGAAATTGCCATTGAGGTCCCGCTTCTCCAGATCAAGATGCAGGGAAAGGTTGGGCAGAGCAGCTTTACGCTTCGCTTCACTCTTGTCATCTTCTCCAAACTTCTTTTTGCTACTTAGGTTTTCTGGGTAAATATCAACTCCTTTAAGCACATGCACAAACTTGTACGGAGGAGTCTTGTTGGACTTAGCTGATCTTCTCTGGCAGCAGATCCAGGCAAAGAGAGAGACAGTGAAGACAAGGCCAAAAGCACTGAAGATGCCCACAACTGTGGGAATTCCATCTGAAAAGCCAATTGGCCAATGACATACATTAAAGGGTCAGAATTGAAAGGGACGACTACAGGGAAAGCATGATAGAGCTAGCCTCTGCTGTAAGTTGGGAGGATTGAATTACTTCCCCACAGTTCTTGGCATGAGTAATAATGACATTCCCACTAACCTGAGGTCTAAACATAGCCCTATGTAACACACATAAAAGTACATTATGATTTAAAACACCTTAACTTCAGTAGATTCTCGTAAATAAATGAAAGTGTATCTGTAATAAACACAGGGTCATGTTTAATATTTTCCCCCTGGCTTTGTTTAACTCAGATATCAGTAGTCAACTACAATATTATAAGGAAGTACAATTTTCATATTTTGGGGCTTTCCAAAAGCATCAGTCACACACACACACACACACACACACACACACACACTATCCTCTACATCTTTATTTGCCCAGGATTCAAGCAAGAAAAAAAATGCCTTAAAGACAGTAGTTCACACAACTAAAAACTTACGGGAAAAAAAAAAACATTGGCTATTGTTATAAACTCATTAAAATTTTCATCCTAATTGTAGGATGTGATAAAAAGATAAATATTTGTTAATAAGGCAAAAAGACAGTAAAATAAAACCCATGATATGGTAATATCATATAATTAATTTATAACATTACAATCCCCTTGTATATATGAACCTAAAATTTTTCAAGCACTGAATTATCCAAAGCACAAAGTAATCTATGTGGGTTAAACAGAATAATGTGGCCATAAATGCATAATCATTCTCAAACTGTGAGTGTAAAGTGAGTATAGATAATTTACAGTTCAATTTTATCCTTGTATATTTCCATATGGCAAAAGGTAATAAAATCGAAAATGTCATTGTTCTCTTAATTAGAACAGGTTAAATCATTGGCATCCAGTGACATGCCAACAGTAATTGTACATGAAATTCATATCATTTAATATGTAAGCAGATTCTTCTAACAAATATTTAGTAGTTGTACTTCTACTAACTACATCTGACACAGTAACACAACTAAGTAAACCTTTAGTATAAATTGAATATAACAGATAAAGTGTTATGTATCATCTGTTTTATCCCTGTTTTATTTTAAATAGTGAAAACGAGGCAAAAAAAAAAGTCCCAGCCCAGAAAGGGTTAACACTTTCTAAAACCAAGAAAAAGAATTTTACAACTCTCCTCCATCTCCTAAATATTCTCCCATCTACTTTAGAATCCTCAAAGTGAACTCAAAGGAAGTCAGCTAGAGAAACAGAAAGAGAAACGTCTGAGGTTAAATATAAAATTTATAACCTAATTCTATGACTAAAGTGATCATTGTAAAGATGATGTAAAGCTTTGAGTCTTCTAAATAGAAAAAAAGTGAATGCTACCTGAAAGAAAGAAGAAAAGGAGGAGGAGGAACAGGAGAAGGGAGCGGAGGAGGGATGGGAGGAGGAGGGAGAGAAGGAAGAAGAGAAAGAAGAGTGAGTTAATCAGCTAAACAATATCTGCTTCTTCCCTCTATTCAAGTCTTTGTCACACACACACACACACACACACACACACACACACACACACAAATCCAATGATGAAAGGCTGAGAAAATTATGTATGACTATTTTATTACATCTAATATTCACAACACCCAAGATAATATGGACTCATATTCTGCTAATGTAACTACTGATACTGTACTTAGCTTTGAGAGCAGAGATTATGTCCTTAGCACTCATATTAGTCACAATTATCAAACATTAGAGATACTATCCAAAAATTTCTTCATCCTTTAACTTAAAAATACTTACAGATAAAACCCTGGTCTTTTCCCACTAGAATATAATTGGACCTAGATATGTCCATTGATTTTCTAAAAGGTATGTCTAATTTATTCACTGAAGCAGACAAGGAAGTCATAGTGACAAATTTTTGGAATACGAACAGGAAAAGCAATCCAGAAAGCAGCAGCTCTAATCCAAGTTCCAAGCAGCCTCTACTTAACTGCCCAGCGCTGGACTCCAGAAAGCTCAACCAGGGACATAAAATAGGCAGAAACCGGTTGTTCTAAAGTCCCCAGAACTACACAGTATCACAGAATTCTATCTGTCATTAGCAACAATCTTCAGGGATGCAAGAAAAATTAGCAGAGAAATTTATAACAGTGTAATAGAACACTCATCTCAAACCCTCAGCGTACAAGTTATTTTGTGTCAAATCAACTCTTATGTAACCAAAGGCGTATGTAGCTTTTCCTAAAAGAGTGACACACAAATAGGAACCATCCAGAAAATAAATAAAGCAGTATTCTAACAACAGATGTCCTTTTCTTTCCTCGGCTACAGCTGCATGCTTACAGCGTGAACATTCGGGAACTTCTGGAAGGTGAAATCACAAGGCAGTGTTAAGGAGGAAAAGATCAAGAAAAGGAAGTAAGCCACAATTAACCATCTGCTGTTCTCGTCTTCCCTTCAAATTATCTACTTGAAAATATACATATTCAACACCCAGTAGAGAGCAAAGCACAGCACAGTCCCTGAGCCCAGCCACAGCCCCAAGTTCAGCAACTTGCTCACCGAATTCCACGCGGCTGGTGGTGATAGGAGCCATGTTTTCTGCGTGCTCTGTCCGAGGTGCTGAAAGAACTCCGGGCAGATTCACCTGGAAGCACCCTGGAACAAGGCTTCCAGGGGAAACACAAGGGATCCGGGGACCAGCACCGGCAGCGGGAGGGGCTGGAGGAAGGTCCGCGCTCTCTATCAGCTATGTGCCACCCTGCCCTGTTCCTGTTGGCTCTTCTGAAAAGCTTGTCTCCGAGACTCCAGACGTGGCTGAAACCCGAATTGACGCAATCCTGACGCTACAGGGCTGAAATCAGCACCTGCCCTCCCCCTCCTCCCTCCAGCCGCTCCTCCTCGCCCTCCTTCTGGCACCCTCCCCCTCTCTTGAGGATTCAGCGCGCACTCACCAATTATTTTAACTGCTGGGATACTAGATTTTAACTATGCTATTCTGTTAGACTCGGAGGCACACGGAGACACGTCCTGAAACGTATCCTTGACCAATTCTTAATCCAAAATTCTCATGATAATATACCGACATTAAAATAAATGAGTCCTACTTATCAGACTATCATAATTTATAAAAGGAATACAGAATAAAGAGAGGGAAATCTCCATATCAAGTGACCCACTGTAAGATGCATCCTTTCTTCTTAAATTATTCTGTGAACTATTGCATGCTTGCCATACCACATTTGCAGGAAATTCACTGCAAACTGTTATATTAAAAATAATCAAGTTCTTACTGCCAATTTACAGTCTAAACATAAGGTTGATGTTATTGCTGTTTTCTGGTCTATCAGCTATTTTCCTCTTAATATTTGACATCTGACCAGTTAAGATTCTTGTAAATAGATGGAATTAATTCTAACTATTTAAATTTATTCTCAGATATGACTTTTAATATTTGGACACTACTGGTATAGAAATATTTACAGTCAAATGTTCTGGCCTCTAATAGGGGTCTGCAAACAAATAACAAGAATTGGACCAAAGTCTGAAATAATATTGTTACCAGTTACTTTCAAAGGACTGCTATTCTGGAATGAGGATCTGAAAAAATATAGTGTAGTATTTTGATTAATGGGAATCTTAAGGGTATTACTTTTTTAAAACAAACACTTAGATTTATAAAAAAAATAAACACAGCTGTAATTTCCAGCTAGCATTTAATGTTACACACACACACACACACACACACACATCTTTTGCTCTGGAATTCAATAAACAAATGAAATTTAGTATGTGTTGTGATGAAAGCAGCTGAGGCATGAGGTTGTCTCAGAAAGCTGCTGTACACGAGACAGGCTTCTGCACACTGGCAAACAGCTGCCCCAAGCACCAGCCGTGTGTCTGGGGAGACACTGGTTTCAGCCCTCTGCATCATGGAAAATTTTCTAAATCAAAGCCTCTTTTCTTTCCTTCCTACCAGCTCCCACACACTTGGCACTGAAGTGTTCTTTGAATAGACATTTTTTAAACCTTACATACTCGTGCTATGAAAACGCAGAGACTAAGTCACTGTGTGTCATGTTCCCGTGGCAGTGACTGTGCTAAGCAGCCCAAACATTCATAGCACCTGCCTTCTCAGCCCTACAAATGCACCAGTTAAAGTGCTCTGTTTCATGAGAGTGACATTCATTTGTGATGCGTTTCACAGTAATCTGATCATATGATGTAAATTGTATTAAAGTATTTGTTTCCCGTCTAAGTTGTTGTAACATATGGTTAAGCTCATTTGTCATAAACATAAATATATTCTGTGTATGTTATATTAAAATTAGTGCCTCATTAACTAGAGCTTCATATGGTAAAATGGTGTATAAAACCTGTCTAGATTCTTTAAACAGTTTTTCTCCAGAACTCAGCCCATCCTACTCTCCATTATTTCAAAGGACTTAATGAGATAAGATGACCCCGTGCCCAGTGTTGATGCTGCTGTAACTATTCCGTTGCTTGCTTTAAAAGCAAACTGAAAATGAATAATATTAATCAAAACCTGAACTTTCTTTTTCATTTGAGGAGTATCACTTTTGCATTTATACAGTCTCTAGACACGGTTCAAGCAGCATCAGGTAAAGAGTAGAATCCACAGAGAAAATCCTGGAAGTTTCTGATTGAGATTTGTGCCCTACCACATGATTGCATTGTTCTTTCAGATCTAGCAAACTAGTAATCAATTTACTGACATGCCCAATCTGATTCTTGCAGCACAGACAAGAGAGGAGGGATTGTTGCTAGGTAACCACCCTTTTACCGCCCAAAACACACAATCTTAAACAATTCCAGTCCTGGGAAGCAGAAGGTTCTGTCCCAGCAGCAGTGTTTACTTCAGAGTGCTTCCTTCACACCAATGTTTGCACATACTATGCTCTCAGAAACAATTAGTAAAACCCTTGAATTCAACTTAATGTTTTTTTAAAAATTCAGGTATATTTAATTGATAACTCATTCAGTTAATTAGATTTAGTTTAATGTGAAGTTAGATTTGTAGAACCTATAGCTGATTATATACACTTTGTTTTAGCATTCCCTTATTCAAAAATATTGATTGGTATATTAAGATAATTCTGTTAATCAAAGGAAAACTTTAAAAGTGCATGAAATATTAAAGTGATCCTCAGTAAGCTTCCATAATACTCAGATCGATTATACACATTTTCTGGTATTTGGAGTGGACTTAATATCTGGTCATAGAAAATGAAAGATTGCATCAATGTTCAAAGTCATTTTATTAAGAATACTGGCTCTAGGCCTGGGACAGGAGAGGATACAGGGAGTCTATGGCATGACTCTAGCTTAGATTCCTACCAGAAGGGGATATAGAGACTGAAGTAGCAGCCTCCTATAACCAGGCAGAATTTCCGGAGGAAGTAGGGGGAACATAAATCCACCCACAAAACCTTCAATCCAAAATTTATCCTGCCTAGAAATGTGCAGGAATAAAGATGGAACAGAGACTGGGCAAATGGCCATCCAATGACTGCCCAAACTTGAGACCCATCCCATGTGAAAGAGCCAACCCCTGGCACTATTAATGATACCCTGCTATGCTTGCAGAAAGGAGCCTAACATAACTGTCCTGAGAGGCTTCATCCAGCCGTGGATGGAGGCAAATACAGATACCCACAGATACCCACAGACACACATCAGGCAGAGCCTAGAGAGTCTTATTGAAGACTCTGGAATAGAAGTGAGCAACCTGGAGGGGTCAAAGACACCACAAGAAAATCCACAGGGTCAACTAACCTGAGACCATGGGGGCTCACAGAGCCTGGGCCACCAACCAGGATACGTGCAGGAGCTGGACCTAGAACCCCTACACATTTATAGCAAATGTGCAGCTTGGTCTTCATGTGGGTTCCCTAACAAGTGGAGCAGGGTCTATCTCGGTCTCTGTTCCCTGCCATTGGATCCCTTCTCCCATATTTGGACTGCCTGGATGGGCCTGGGCATGCGGATGTACCTAGAACTGCTGGCACTAGATGCCCCAGGGTGGGGTGGTAGTCAAGGGTAAGGAGGAGGTAAGGGGGGAGCGATTTGTAAGGGCGGACTGGGAAGAGAGGAGGGAGGGGGCTGTGATTAGGATGCAAAGTCAATTCTAAAAAATAAAAAAGAATTCTGGCTCTGACAGAAATGGGAAGGTTTGTATTACACACATACCTAATTATATTTATCTATTTTTGCTACCAAAGAGTCGGGCTTTACATTAAGGCCTTTGGTCAGTTTTGAATTGACTTTTGCACAGGGTGAGTAACGTGGATCTCTAGTTCCATTTTTATACATGTGCAAGTCCAGTATGGTCCCACCATTTGTGGAAGAGGTTTGCCTTTCTCCAGTGCATATTCTCCTTAGCAACAGTGATAGAAAAGACGTTTGTAGCCGGGCAGTGGTGGCGCCCTCCTTTAATCCCAGCACTCGGGAGGCAGAGACAGGCAGATTTCTGAGTTCGAGGCCAGCCTGGTCTACAGAGTGAGTTCCAGGACAGCCAGGGCTATACAGAGAAACCCTGTCTCGGGAAAAAAGAAAAAAAAAAAGAAAAAGAAAAGATGTCTGTAGTTGTGTGTGTGTCTCTTCTACTCCACTGGAGTGTGTGCCCTGCAGCTTTTGTTACTATGACTCCAAATTATAATTTGAGATCAACTGTGATAATACACCTACCATTGTTATTTATCTCAGGATGTCTTGGACTAGGCTAGATCTTTTGTGCTTCTATATTAATTTGAGAGGTATTTTCTTATTTCTGGTTTGGTTTTTTTTAATCTATTATTGTGATGGTTCGAATAAATGATCATTATAGGTTTATATGTTCTAATGCTTGGGCCTTAGCTGGTGGGACTGCTGGGGAAAGGATTAGGAGGCATATCTCTACCTCTCTGTCTCTATCTCTATCTCTGTCTATCCATTTCTCTCTCAATCTCTCTATCTCTCTCGCTCTCTCGCACTTTCACTCTTGCTCTCTCTCACTCTCTCGCTCTCTTGCTACCTCTTTCTTCTACTTGCAAGTCAGGATATCAATTCTTAGCTACTACTCCCGTTCCGTGCCTGCCTGCCTGCTGCTGTGGTCCCCAGCATGATGCTCATGGACCCACCCTCTGAAACCCTAAGCAATCCTCCAATTTAATTAGCTCTTTTGCAAGTTGCCTTGGCCACGTTGTATCTACACAGAAATAGAAAAGTAGGTAAGACAAAATACTGATCAAAATGGTATTTTCATTAATGTAGCCAGTTCTACTACAGAAATTCTTACACCTTACGAACATGAGAGATCTCCCCATTACCTGCTGTTTTCTTCAACTTCTTTCTCCAGTTAAAATGTTTACTGCATAGATCTTTCCCTTCTGTGGTATTTTTATTTCAATTTTTATTCTACTGTGAATTGGATTTCTTTTGTGATTTTTCTCTAATCATATTATTTGTTGTTATATAGAACAGCTACTGCATTTTTAATACTGTTTTTTATCTTACTATTTTTCTAAAAGTGCTTATCAGAACTATTGGCTGTCTAGTGCAGTCCTTAAAGTCTTTGACATACAGGATCATATAATAAGAAGAGGGCAATAATTATTTTAAATTTACATTCCTTTTCTTTTATTGGTTATTTTATTTATTTACATTTCAAATGTTATCCCCCGTCCTGGTTTCCCCTTCACGAACCCCCTATCTCATCCTCACTCCCCCTGCTTCTATGAGGGTGCTCCTCCACCAACCAACTCTCACCTCACCTCCCTACCATTCCCCTGCACTGGGCATCAAGCCCCCACAGAACCAAGGGCCTCTCCTCCCACTGATGGCTAACAAGGC
>JADRCH010000133.1:572361-589463 GCA_019843965.1 Rhynchomys soricoides | reverse complement strand
ATGGGGCTGCAAACCCCTCGGTTCCTTTATTCCTTCCCCTAGCTCCTCCCTGTGCTCAGTCCAATGGTTGTCTACGATCTTCCACATCTGTATTGGTCAGGATCTGGCAGAGGCTCTCAGGGAACAGCTATACCAGGCTCCTGTCAGCAAGCACTTCTTGGTATCAGCAATAGTGTCTGCAGATGGGATGGATCCCCTGGTGGGGCAGTCTCTGGATGGCCTTTCCTTCAGTCTCTGCTCCATTCTTTGTCCCTGCATTTCCTTTTGTTGACATTTCCTATTGTTGAAATTGCATGGGTGCAGCTTCCCTATCAAATACAGAAGACACTAACAGTGGGATCCTCTGAACCCCTATCTGCCACCTCTTCAGCACTGTTCTCTGAATCTTAGGTATGGGGTTGTGTTGTAGATGTAGGAGCTGGGGTTGGGAACTCCATATGCAGTTGTTCTTTATGTTTTAACTAATTGTGTATTTCTGTGATCATCTCTAAATGCTGCAAAATGAAGCTTCTTTGATGATGTATGACATTTACAGTTATCAATGAGAATAAGGATAGGTATTTAGAATAGAGCTAAAAATTTTACTAGTTTAGGACTAAAACTTAATGCCCATCAATCAACTTGCCTCTGACCTGGCAATGAGCAGTCTTTACCTTCAAGTTCTTTGATATCAACTTTTGTTATTAGCAATTCATATGCAATGAATTCATGCGGTGTGTGTTGGGGTTTTTTTTTATTTTAAAAGTATTTTTATTTTTTATTTTATTCTATTTTTTTACACTCCAGATTTTATTCCCCCCTCCAGTCCACCCTCCAATTGTTCCACATCCCATACCTCCTCCCCAGACCCCTGTCTCCATGAGGATGGACCAACCCCCCACCCCACCTGACCTCTAAACTCCCTGAGTCCTCCAGTTTCTTGAGGGTTAGGTACATCATCTCTGATTGAACACAGACCCAGCAGTCCTCTGCTGTATATGTGTTGGGGGCCTCATATCAGCTGGTGTATGCTGCTACACCATACAGCATGGTTGGTGGTCCAGTGTTTGAGAGATCTCGGGGTCCAGGTTAATTAATTCTGCTGGTCTTCCTACAGAGTCGCCCTCCTCCTCAGCTTTTTTCAGCCTTTCCCTAATTCAACCACAGGGGTTAGCAGTGTCTGTTCATTGGTCTGGTGCAAATGTCTACATCTGACTCTTTCAGCTGCTTGTTGGGTCTTCCCGAGTATGGTCATGCTAGGTCCCTTTTTGTGAGCGCTCCATAACCTCAGCAATAGTGTCAGGCCTTGGGACCTCCCCTTAGAAGAACAGTAGTATTTGGTCTTCCCCTAGGAACATGGCCTATCTGGTCTAATGTTTTTGGTCACCCAAGCAGTGTAGGCTATGTATTCCATCTAATGGACAGGGCCTTAAATCAAATCAGATATGGTTAATTATTCCTAGAAACTGTGGCATTCTTGCACCAGCATGTCCTGCAGACATGTCACCACTGTAGATAAAGTGGTTGTAGCTGGGTTGGTGTTTACCTTTCTCCTTTTGTAAAACATGCAGAATACTTTCCAGTACTGTCAGTACTAGTCCATAGAGGTAAAGGTTCTAGGTAGGCACCAGTTTCACTTCTCCGTGATCAATGAGTTGTGTATGTGTTGTCTTCAGCTATAGGACCTTATCACGCCATCATTTTGTGGAAAGTAACCAATAGCCTTGACAATAGTCTGGGTTCTTGAAGGTTTCCATGGGGCATCTTTGGCCAACACTAGATTATGTAGCCCATTCCCAGTATTGGAAGCTTCATTTGGAGGCGAGATGTCCAATTAGAACACTGTCTACCTATTATTTGGTGATTCCATTTAGATCACCTACATGTATGCATGGAAGTGATTACTATATTACCTTTCCATATGACCCCCCAAAAGGCACTTATTTTTAGTATCCCCTCCTTTACCACCCTCCTTGTCCCTGTTTGGTTTTCCTGTTCAAGTCACCCACCTCCTCCATCCAAATTCTATTTTACTCTTTGTGAAGAGATCCTTCCTTCCCCCTTCCCTAGTTTCTAGTCCCTCTGTGGTTATATGGATTGTAGCTTGCTTATCCTTGATATAACAGCTAATAATCCACATATAAGTGAACACATGCCATATTTGTCTTTCTGGATCTGGATTATTTTATACAGAATGATTTTTAAGCTCCATTCATTTACTTATAAACTTCATGATTTCATTTGTTTAACAGCTGAATAATATTGAATGGTATAAATATACTTTTTCTCTATTCATTCATTCATTTATTCATTGATGGATATCTACACCAATCCCAATTTCAAGCTACTATGAATAGACCAGAAATAACATGATAAAAAAGTGACTCTACAGTAGAATGAAGGGTCCTTTAGGTATATACCCAAGTGGTATAGCAGAATTTTGAGGTATAGCAGTTTCCAACTTTCTGAATGACCATCAAACTGATTCTACAGTGACTGTACAAGTTTGTACTTCTACCAGCAATGAATAAGAGTGTTCCCCTTACTGCACATCCTAACCAGCATGAGCTGTCATTTGTTTTATTGATCTTGGATTGTGACTCATATAAAATGAAATCTCAAAGTAGTTTTGATTTGCATTTCCCTGATGACTAAGGATGTTGAATACTTCTTTAAATGTTTCTCTGCCATTTGAGTTTCACCTTTTGAGAATTTTCTGTTTAGATATGTACATTGGTTTTAATTAATGTATTAGTATACTTGATGTCCAGAGGTTTTTGTATTAGTTATTTATATACTTTAGATATTAACCCTCTGATAAAAAAATCTTTTTCCATAATATAGCCTGCTCTTTGCTCAAATGATGATGTTATTTGCTACACAGAAGCTTCTCGGATTTATGAGGTCCCCTTATTAATTGTTGTTCTCAGTTCAACAGTGTTCTGTTCAGGAAGTCTTTTTCTGTGCCAATGAGTTCAAATATATTCCTTATTTCTCTTTTATTAAATTCAGTGTCTCTGGCCTTAGGTCCTTGATCCATTTGGAGTTGAGATGTGTACAGGATGATCAGTGTGGATCTATTTGCATTCTTCTACATATAGATATCCCGTTTGACTAGAATCATTTACTAAAGATCTTGTCTTTTTTCCCAATGTTCATTTCTGGATTCTTCATCAAAAATCAAGGATTGATGGTATTTGGGCTTGTTTCTGTCTTCAATTCAGTTCCATCTGTCAATGTGTCTTTTATGTGCCAATACCATGCTGTTTTTATTACTATGGCTTTGTAGTAGAATTTGAAGTTAAGAATGGTGATAGATCCAGCAGGGTTTTTTTCATTATTCCGGAGTGTTTTAACTATCTTCAGGGTTTTTTTGGTTTTTTGTTTTTTTGTTTTGTTTTGTTTTGTGCATGTTTTAATGTGACAATGAAAATTGTCCTTTCAGAATCAGTGAATTGTGTTATAATGTTGATGGGGATTGCATTGACTCCTTATTTTAGTGGAAATGCTTAGTTTACATCCATTTAGGTTTATGTTGGCTATGGGCTTGCTGTAAGTTGCCTTTTTTATGATGAGATATGTTCTTTGTATGCCTAATCCCTAGGAATTTTATCATGAAGGGGTCAACACTTTATTTCAACACTAAAAAATCATGCACAAACCTTTATTCCGATTTTACTAAATTCATTTGATTAGAACGATTTTTTTTGATACTTTATTTACATTTCAAATGTATCCCCCTTTCCAGATCTCCCCTTTGGAACCTCCCTATTCCCTACTCCTACCCCCTCTGTTGGGGTATTCTCCCACCCTCCAACCCACCCACTCTCCTCTTCCCTCCTTGGCATTCTCCTCTACTGGGGGATCTAACAGCCTCTGGCCCAAGGGCCTCTCCTCCCCCTGATGGCTAACGAGACACTCCTCTGCCACATATGTGGCCAGAACCATGGGTCCCTCCATGTGTATTCTTTGGTTGGTGAACCAGTCTCTTGGAGCATCGAGAGGTCAGGGCAGTTAACACTGTTGCTCTCTCACTGGGGCTACAAACTCCCTCAGCTCCTTCAGTCCCTTCTCCAACTCCTCCATCTGGACCCTCACACTCAGCCCTACAGTTGCTGTGAAATAATACTTGGGTATTCCGAACTTTTAGGCTAATAACCACTTATCAGTGAGTACATACCATGTTCATTCTTTTGTGACTGTGTTACCTCACACAGGATGATAATTTCAAGTTCTATCCATTTGCCTAAGAATTTCATGAAGTCATTGTTTTTAATAGCTGAGTAGTATTCCATTGTGTAAGTGTACCACATTATCTGTATCCATTCCTCTGTTGAGGAACATCTGGGTAGTTTTCCAGTTTCTGACTATTCTAAATATGGCTGCTATGAACATAGTGGAGCATGTGTCCTTATTATATGTTGGAGCATCTTCTGGGGATATGCCCAGGAGTGGAAGAGCTGGGTCCTCAGGTACTATTATGTTCATTTTTCTGAAGGTCCACCAAACTGATTTCCAGAGAGGTTGCATCAGCTTGCTTTCCCCATCAGCAATGGAGGAATGTTTCTCTTTCTCCACATCCTTGCCAATATCTGCTGTCACCTGAGTTTTTGATCTTAGCCATTCTGACTGGTGTGAGGTGGAATCTTTGGGTTGTTTTGATTTGCATTTCCCTGATGACTAAGGATGTTGAACGTTTCTTTAGGTGCTTCTCAGCCATTTGAGTTTCCTCAGTTGAGAATTCTCTGTTTAGCTCTCTTCCCCATTTTTTGATAGGGTTACTTGGATCTCTGGAGTCTAGCTTCTTGAGTTCTTTGTACAGATTGGATATTAGCCCTCTATCAGATGTAGGGTTGTCAAAGATCTTTTCCCAATCTGTAGATTGCCGTTTTGTCCTATTTACACTGTCCTTTGCCTTACAGAAGCTTTGTAATTTCATGAGGTCCCGTTTGTCGATTCTTGATCTTAGAGCACAAGCCATTGGTGTTCTGTTCAGGAACTTTTCCCCTGTGCCCATGTGTTCAAGACTTTTCCCCACTTTCTCTTGTATTAGATTCAATGTATCTGGTTTTATGTGGAGGTCCTTGATCCACTTGGACTTGAGCTTTGTACAGGGAGATAGGAATGGATCAATTTGCATTTTTCTACACAGTTAACCCAGCACAATTTTTTGAAGATGCTCTTTTTTTCCCACTGGATGGTTTTAGCTCCTTTGTCAAAGATCAAGTGAGCATAGGGGTGTGGGTTCATTTCTGGGTCTTCAATTCTATTTCATTGATCTACCTGCCTATCACTGTACCAATACCATGCAGTTTTTATCACTACTGCTTTGTAGTACAGTTTGAGTCAGGGATGCTGATTCCCCCTGAAGTCCTTTTATTGCTGAGAATAGTTTTTGCTATCCAAGGTTTTTTGTTATTCCATATGAATTTGAGAATGCTCTTTCTAAGTCTATGAAGGATTGAGATGGAATTTTGATGGAGATTGCATTGAATCTGTAGATTGCTTTCGGCAGGATGGCCATTTTAACTATATTAGTCCTGCCAATTCATGAGCATGGGAGATCTTTCCATCTTCTGAGGTCTTCTTCGATTTCTTTCTTCAGAGACTTGAAATTCTTGTCATACAGATCTTTCGTTTGTTTAGTTAGAGTCACACCAAGATATTTTGTATTGTTTGTGACCATTGTGAAGGGTGTCATTTCCCTAATTTCTTTCTCAGCCTGTTTATCCTTCAAGTATAGGAAGGCTACTGATTTGCTTGAGTTAATTTTGTATCTGGTTACGTTGCTGAAGGAGTTTATCAGCTGTAGCAGATCTCTGGTAGAGTTTTTTAGGTCACTTAAGTATACCATCATATCATCTGCAAATAGTGATATTTTGATTTCTTCCTTTCCAATTTGTATCCCTTTGACCTCCTTTTGTTATCTAATTGCTCTAGCTAGAACTTCAAGTACTATATTAAATAGATAGGGAAAGAGAGGGCAGCCTTGCATAGTCCCTGATTTTAGTGGATTGCTTCAAGTTTCTCTCCATTTAGTTTGATGTTGGCCACTGGTTTGTTGTTACTTTTACTATGCTTTTACTATTTATTTATTTACTATTTATTTATTATTTACTATAATAAATAGTAAATAAATAGTTATTTTACTATTGCTTTTACTATGTTTAGGTATGCTCCTTGAATTCCTGATCTTTCCAAGACTTTTATCATGAAGGGATGTTGAATTTTGTCAAATGCTTTTTCAGCATCTAATGAAATGACCATGTGGTTTTCTTTCCTTGAGTTTGTTTATGTAGTGTATTACATTGATGGATTTCCGGTATTGAACCATCCATGTATCCCTGGGATGAAGCTTACTTGATCATGGTAAATGATCATTTTGATGTGTCCTTGGATTCACTTTGCAAGAATTTTATTGAGTATTTTTTGCATCGATATTCATAAGGGAAATTCATCTGAAGTTTTCATTTATCATTGGGTCTTTGTGAGGTTTTGGTATCAGTGTAACTGTGGCCTCAAGAATGAATTGGGTAGTGTTCCTTCTGTTTCTATTTTGTGGAATAGATTGAAGAGTATTGGTATTAGATCTTCTTTGAAGGTCTGATAGAATTCTGCACTAAACCCATCTGGTCCTGGGCTTTGTTGTTGTTGTTGTTGTTGTTGTTGTTGTTGTTGTTGTTGTTAGATCTGTCTAGAAACTTGTCCATTTCATCCAGATTTTCCAATTTTGTTGAGTATAGGCTTTTGTAGTAGGACCTGATGATTTTTTTTTAATTTCCTCAGAATCTGTTGTTATATCTCCCTTTTCATTTCTAATTTTGTAAATTTGGATACTGTCTTTGTGCCCTCTGGTTAGTCTGGCTAAGGGTTTATCTTGTTGATTTTCTCAACGCACCAGCTCCTGGGTTTGTTGATTCTTTGTATAGTTCTTTTCATTTCTACTTGGTTGATTTCAGCCCTTAATTTGATTATTTCCTGCCTTCTACTCCTCTTGGGTGTATTAGCTTCTTTTTGTTCTCAAGATTTCAGGTATGCTGTTAAACTGATAGCATATGCACTCTCAAGTTTCTTTTTGGAGGCACTCAGAACTATGAGTTTTCCTCTTAACACTGCCTTCATTTTGTCCCATAGGTTTGGGGATGTTGTAATTTCATTTTCATTAAATTCTAGAAAGTCTTTAATATTTTTCTTTATTTCTTCCTTGACCAAGTTATCATTGAGTAGAGCAATGTTCAGCTCCCATGTGTATGTGGGCTTTCTGTTGTTGTTGTTGCCATTGAAGACCAGCCTAAATCCATAGTGATCTGATAGGAGGCATGAGATTATTTCAATCTTTTTATATCTGTTGAGATTTGTTTTGGAACCAATTATATGGTCAGTTTTGAAGAAGGTACCATGAGGTGCTGAGGAGAAGGTATATTCTTTTGATTTAGGGTCAAATGTTCTATAGATATCCGTTAAATCCATTTGGTCCACAACTTCTGTTAGTTTCACTGTGTCTCTGTTTAGTTTGTGTTTCCAAGCTCTGTCCATTGATCAGAGTGCGGTGTTGAAGTCTCCCACTATTTTTGTGTGAGGTGCAATGTGTGCTTTGAGCATTAGTAAAGTTTCTTTTATGAATGTGGGAGCCCTTGCATTCAGGGCGTAGACATTCAGAATTGGGAGTTCTTCTTGGTAGATTTTTCCTTTGATGAGGATGAATGTCCTTCCTTAGCTTTTTTGATGACTTTTGGGTGAAAGTCGATTTTATCCAATATTAGAATGGCTACTCCAGCCTGTTTCTTGGGACTATTTGCCTGAAAAATTGTTTTCCAGGCCTTTACTCTGAGGTAGTGTTTGTCTTTAACTCGAAGGAGCATTTCCTGAATGCAGCAAAATGCTGGGTCCTGTTTATGGATCCAATCTGTCAGTCTATTTCTTTTTATTAAGGAATTGAGTCCATTGATGTTAGAAGATATTAAGGAATAGTGATTGTTGCTTCCTGTTATTTTTATGTTTGTGTGGCTATCTTCTTTTGAGTTTGTTGAAAGATTACTTTCTTGCTTTTTCTAGGGTATAGTTTCCTTCCTTGAATTGGCGTTTTCCATCTATTATCCTTTGTAGGGCTGCGTTTGTGGAAGTATTTCTGTAAATTTGGTTTTTTCATAGAATATTTTGGCTTTACCATCTAGCATAATTGATAGTTTCCCTGGGTATAGTATCCTGGGCTGGCATTTGTGTTCTCTTAGGGCCTGGATGAGATCTTCCCAGGATCTTCTAGCTTTCATAGTCCCTGCTGAGAAGTCTGGTGTAATTCTGATAGGACTGCCTTTATATGTTACTTGACCTTTTTCCCTTACTGCTTTTAATATTCTTTCCTTGTTTTGAAAATTTGGTGTTTTGACTATAATGTGAAGGGAGGAATTTCTTTTCTGGTCCAATCTATTTGGAGTTTGGAAGGCTTCTTGAATGTTTGTGTTTATCTCTTTCTTTAGGTTAGAGAAGTTTTCTTCTATAATTTTGTTGAAGATATTTACTGGCCCTTTATGTTGGGAATCTTCACTCTCTCCTATACCTATTATCCTTAGGTTTGGTTTTCTGATTGTGTCCTGGATTTCCTGAATGTTTTGGGTTAGGAGCTTTTTGCATTTTGCATTTTCTTTGACTGTTGTGTCAATGTTTTCTATAGTATCTTCTGCACTTGAGATTCTCTCTTCCATCTCTTGTATTCTGTTGGTGATACTTGCATCTATGACTCCTGATCTCTTTTCTAACTCCAGGGTTGTCTCCCTTTATGATTTCTTTATTGCTTCTATTTCTATTTTCAGTTCCTGGATGGTTTTGTTCATTTCCTTTGTCTGTTTGATTGTGTCTTCCTGTTATTCTTTAAGGGATTTTTATGTTTCCTCTTTAAAGGCTTCTAGTTATTTACCTGTGTTCTCTTGTATTTCTTTAAGGGAGTTATTTATTTCCTTCTTAAAGTCTTCTATCATCATTATGAGATGTGATTTTAAATCTGAGTCTTGCTTTTCTGGTGTATTTGGGTATCCAGGGCTTGCTGTGGTGGGAGAGCTGGTTTCTGATAATGCCAAGTAACCTTGGTTTCTGTTCCTTATGTTCTTGCCCTTGCCTTTCACCATCTGGTTATCTCTGGTGTTAGCTGGTCTTTCTCTCTCTCTGACTGTGCCTTGTCCCTCCTGCAAGCCTCTGTGTCAATACTCCTTGAAGACCAGCTCTCTCCAAGAGGAGTTTTGGTTTGGAGAACTGTGGTACTGGGTCAGCTCTGGGATGTAGACAGAAACCAGAAGGATCTTGTCCCCAACTGTCTCTTGGTTTCTGTGTTCTGTTGGCTCTGCAAGGGTCCCTCTTGATCCAATGAATTTGAACAGAAGTGGTGGTCTTGCCTGTGCTCATAGGTGTGTTAGCACTCCTGGGAGACCAGATCTCTCCTGGCTCTATTTGATTATGGAGCCTTGTGTCACAGGATCAGCTTCCTGGCCACTGAAAGAAACCAGAAGACCACTCCTCAGTCCCTGGGTCCTGGTAATTCCAAGCGGGTCCCTCTGAGCAGATAGGTATATCCACACTCACGGGAGTCTAGTTTTCTCCCTGCACTATTTGGTTATGAAGCCCTGGTGGCCCAGGCAGAGATCCTTAGCCACAGATGGAACCCGGAAGGCTCCTGTCTCTGGATGTTCCTCCATCCCTGTGTCCAGAGGATTCTGGGTGGGTCCTGCTGAGCAGTGGTACTTGTCTTACCCCCACTCACTGGATTGTCTACACTCCTTGGAGGCTAGCTTTCTCCCAGCGCTATTATGCTTTGGAACCCTGGTGGCCCAGGCAGAGGTCCTAGAACAATCTCTTAAAATCAGTATTCCAAATATTTCTTGTTACTTTTAAGGGTTAAACAATTTCACCTCAAGGGCAAGATACAAAAGAAAGAGCATAAAGATACTTTAAAAGTTCACAAATTACCTTTCTTTTCAGATAATTCTATTTCTCATAAACAAAGGACTAACTGAAGAATCATTCAAGGAAACAAAGCCAAACGGCTTCTGAGTGTTGAGGGCTGTGGAAAATGTAATGGCATGAGTGGAATTTGCTGATCTGGAAGCAGAATCAATGGGAGACAGAATCAATCCCTTGAAAGGAAGATAACCTTGGAATTTCCAACACCACTGAAAATATCAGCCCACATATTTAAAAAGTACTAAGTGCAGGGATGATTGATATAAATCATCCTGGACATCAATAGTTAAATCCTGAGGAATACTGGAAAAGTATATGCCTTACATATGTAAAGCAGCAAAAAAAACCTGATTTGACCTCCACAGAATGTAAGGCACTGGAAAAGAACATAATAAAAACCTTAAAACGAGTATAATACCTAATTGGAGTTTAAATTCTTACCTTTACATCCACAGAGAAGTATAGTTCGAATTTCTCATCACAGAAGCTTTTTCCTTCATTAGATGGAGACCACTATAGAGATTCACAACTGCTAAAAGAATGCAAAGAACAGCTGACCATAGGGTACCCAACCCAAGTGACAGATCTATATATGATACATCCCTACTCTCAGGAAACATCACAGAAAAGGTCGTGTAAAGGTTGTAAGAACTAGAGGACCACAACGTCTGCTGTGAAGTAATGGCTTCTAAATATAACAGGGAAGCAGCACCCACAATATTCTGACAATGTGGTCACTTAAACAATAGCAGCACAATGATAGCACTAGTTAAATGCCAGCCTCTACTGGGAAATCTCATGAGGCCCCATCTTGGATGAAGAGCTACAGGTAATTAAAATAAAAGGGCTTCTGAGAGAGCATGAGTCAGCCTTCCCCAGAAGCAAGCACCCTGATTTGTAATCCAATCTTAAACAGTCAGCCCTAAACACATGTGCAAATCAGGAACATAAATGGACTTAGCAGACTGTATTTATATGGACTTTGCAATGATAACAAGGAAGTCATGAATGTGAGAGGGAGCAGGGGACACAGAAGTAGTCAGAGAGGGATAGGGAAGCATGAAGTGATGGAAATGCAGTATTTATGTTTGAATAATTTTTAAAATGGAAATATGTATAAAATTAAAGTAGCTGTCAACCTGGAATTTTGTACCAGTAAAATTAGGGTGAAAGAAAAACATTTGTAGAAGCACGGGGAATTCATTATCAGAAAATACCAACTAGATGAAAAAATTATTGTGCATAAGGACTTAGGAAAAATGTGGGTGTGGGTATGTGAGCGCGTGTGTGCTCACACATTAAATTTAAAAGAACACAAATTATGAATAGAGTTTGAATGTATTAATGGCAGTAATTTAAGAGAGAGAATACTGAGTTAAATGTTTTAAATTTTAAAGCATCCAAACTACATAATACTATCTGAGGACCCAGCTATTCCACTCCTGGGCATATACCCAGAAGATGCTCCAACATGTAATAAGGATACATGCTCCACTATGTTCATAGCAGCCATATTTATAATGGCCAGAAGCTGGAAACAACCAAGATGTCCCTCTACAGAGGAATGGATACAGAAAATGTGGTACATTTACAAAATGGAATACCACTCAGCTATTAAAAACCACTTCTTGAAATTCACAGGCAAATGGATGGACCTAGAAAATATCCTGAGTGAGGTAACACAGTCACAAAAGAACGCACATGGTATGTACTCACTGTTAAGTGGATATTAGGCAAAGAACATGGAATACCCATGATACAACAGACCACATAAAGCTCAAGAGGAAGGAAAACCAAAGAGTGGATGCTTCAGTCCTACTTAGAAGTGGGAACAAAATAATCAAGGGAAGTAGAGGATGGGAGGGACTTGGGAGAAAGAGAAGAGGTGGAGAGGAAAAAGAGGGGAAGAATCAGGTATGGGAGGAGATGGAGGAGATGCACACAGAGGGTCAAGAAATTAAATAGAGGTGTGTAACAATGGGGGATGGGGAACTGGGGGGTAGCAACCAGAAAGTCCCAGATGCCAGGAAAACCAGAGCCTTCCAGGACCCCACAGGGATGACATTAGCTGAAATACCCCACAAAGGAGAGAAAGAACCTGTCAAGGCCATATCCAGAGGTTAGGAATGGCCTCCCAGTTGAGGGATGGGGCCACTCACTCACCTCCAAAATTTTAACCCAGAATTGCTGCTGTCTAAAGGAAATACATGGACAAAGAGTAGAGCAGAGACTGAAGGAAAGGCCATCCAGAGACTGCCCCACCTAGGGGTCCATCCCACATTCAGATACCAAACCCATACACTATTGCTTATGCCAAGAAGTACTTGCTGACAGAAGCCTCGTATAGCGGTCCTCTGAGAGACTCTGCCAAACCCTGATTAATATAGATGCGGATACTCGCACCCAACCATCTGACTGTGTATGGGACCCCAATGAAGGAGCTAGGGGAAGGACTGAAGGAGCTGATGGGGTTTGCAACCTCATAGGAAGAACAACAATATCAACCATCCAGACCCCCAGAGCTCCCAAGAACTAAAGCCACCAACCAAACAGTACACATGGAGGTACCCATGGCTCCAGCTGGATGTGTAGCAAAGGATTGCCTTATCTGGCATCACTAGGAGGGGAGCCTCTTGGTCCAATGGAGGCTTGATGACCCAGTGTAGGGGAATGCTAGACTGTTAGGCCGGAGTGGGTGGACTAATGGGGGAGCACCCTCATAGTGGCAGGGGGGAGGAGTGGATAGGGGACTTGTGGAGGGGAAACTGGGAAGGGGGATAACATTTGAAATATAAACAAATAAAATAACATAAAAAACATGACAAAAAGCATCCAAACTTTCTCATGACTGACAGAGAAAGCAAAATTCAGTACAAATGGAGAATAATCAAACTAATGAAATATACCTAATAATATTTACAAGCAACTGTGGGACACAGTAAATGGAGCTTGTTAGCTGAGCTATAAAACATCTCACAGGATTAAAGTACCCTAGTTTGTTTCCTAACAAAAGGAACGAACATTAAGCAGAGAAAACAATACTACAAATAATTATAAAACCATTGTTTGAAAGCTGAACAAAGTTATCAATAATTTATGGTTATAGATGAATTTCAATAGAAATTAGATGCACAAAACAGCAGAAAGCACCTAAAAGCAGTCATCACCCTTCACCCAAAAATGATTTCAAAAATGGAAGATTCAGCTTACAAGCATGTGCAGAAGGAAAATTACAGAAACATATTTACCATGATTGTTAAAACATCACAGAAAAGAGATTCGATGACTCTGAATTCATTATGTAAAAAGTATTAACCTTACTGAAAATTCTAACTCTGAAGTCATTAAGCAAGAACTATTAACCTTACTGAGAATTCCTGATAGCACAAAACAATCTTGAAAATATCTAAATTATAATTGACACAAGACATCAGAGAAGGCAGTCACAAAAATCTCAACAGAAGTTTGCAATGTATATTTCTGAAATAGAAATTGTATACAAAACATATTTTAAAGAAAATCAATGGATTTTCTGCCCACAATAGGAAGAACTTCAGTCCCAGGGCAAGATATATTTGTTGATAAAATTTTTGGAATACATGCCTCAGTGGATGGTCCCACACCCATGAACATTTGGTAAATACCTACTGGACTCAATGGATTACCCAGTACACAAACCAGAAGGACAGAACCGTAGGAGAAAGATGGGTTTGAGGTTCCCTGGAGAGCTTGAGGAAGGTAGTGATGGGTAACTATGATCCAAATATATTGTATACATGTATGAAAGAACAAATAAAATAGTATTTAAATATTTACTAACCATCGAAAATGTGCAACAGTGTGCTTTAGTCACTGTTTTTGAGTGTTTATAGTTGCATAAATACTTTGTAAAAGTATTTGTATTGCTGACAGTAGGTACTATGTATGCAAAAGATAGATAAATGTAATGGCCATGAAATGCCATCACTGTAGAATTCTAACACGACAGATATGTCTACATATATGCTGGTAATGATAGCAATATTTACAATCGCCAGAGCTGGAAACAACTCCCTGTGCTGAGTGCTTAGTGCATTCACAGCATTAAATTAACTACTTAACTGCATACAATATTGTACTGTATGAAATGATAGCAAATATGTGTCATGATATACAAAAATGAATGTCTCAAATATAATTAGAGGAAAGAAAGCAAAACCACATATATACTGTCTGATTCGTCATGGTTGAACCAAAACAAGAAAAGCTAGTCAGTGTCCATTTTAATGGGTATGGAGGTTTCCAGACCTCGGTTTCTCAGTGTCTAGAACTAAGCACCAATCACCATGAGCTTTTGTTTGTTGTTCACTAAGAATTGTTGGTGATTTTGAATTTGCCTGTATGTATGTTATATAATGAAAAAGATCAGCATTTGTACTTGTTTTTAACAGCTACATTTTTGTTTAATTTGAAGAAGAAGAAGGAGAAGGAGGAGGAGGAGGAGGAGGAGGAGGAGGAGGAGGAGGAGGAGGAGGAGAAGAAGAAGAAGAAGAAGAAGAAGAAGAAGAAGAAGAAGAAGAAGAAGAAGAAGAAGAAGAAGAAATGTACAACCAAGGTTGTAAAGCTGTTCAAAAGGAGGGATCTATAACCACAGATGGGATTTATAAGAGAATAAAACGGAATTAGAAATGCACATAGATTAAAGTGTTTTCTTCTAAAATATGAGGGGTTTTTCTAAATCTTTAATATATAAGTGTCTATTCACTTTGAAAACTGTCTCAGAGTCAAACCTGCATTTCCACTCTAGGATTGTAGCCATGAAGCCTCTTGATCTACATCTATCATCCAGGTAGATACATATGGATGGTTAACTTGACAAGTGAAAGAATAACAATAAAGTTTTCAACTCATAAATATGAGCTTCTCCATGTTCATTCCTATAGTCTCAGCATTAGCAAATCAAATGAGAAAAGGCAACTGTAGGCCTCGTGAGGTCTACAAAAGCATGGAGATGTGTAAACGCAGTTCGGGGTCATGTCCAGATTTAGAGGGCAAGGACCGGGTCTGTAACTTAGGACGGTTAAGCTTTTCAGTATTTGCTACTGAAAGTTTCTTCTCTGTCCCAGAATGACCCTTGGCCTTCATCTCACAGAACACTATCTACATCGGATACTAATTTCAAAGCCAAAAATCCACATGCAGCATGGTCAATCACATCCTTCCTTCTTTATTCTTACCCATCTTCCAGAAGGAAGCCAGAATGTGCCTTTAATTACCTGTGCTCCCTCTAAATATCTATTGCTTCATAATGCTCACCTCACAGAAGTATGCTCGTCTGCTTTTTCAAATGTATTCCTTTAACAAACCCACCCTTTCTCTCTGGTGAAAAGTGTTGCTCACAGAACACCTTCGAATAAAGCCTTTTGGCTTTTTCTCTGGGATGAATGTATTTTAGAGACTTTGGAAATGTAGCCAGATATTATTTTGTGCATCAGGAACTTAAGAAGCAATGGAAATCACTTGTCTCTCCTGAGCCACCAAATCTTTTTAAGGACCATGTTCTATGTCTCCTCCTTGGTCACTCCCTGGTGACCAAGCATTGAAATCTATAAATCTTTGGGTTACAACATGTGGGTCGACAAAACCACATGCTTCTTCAACTATGGTTCTGGGAGATTTGGAAGTTTCATAAAGATTGAGTTATTTTGAGTTATATCTCCATGTTTTTCTTGAGGACCTGCTTTCAGTCAGCAAAGCATCTGTTAAGAGATATCCAGACGCAACACATATTATTAGTGATGTGATCCTCTTATGGCATCATTTCCTAACTCAGGTTTCTTTGCCGTTTGCCCAATGAACAACATTAAAGTTGCTTTTAGTTTTCAGTGACTGCAACAAAAAGAATTACAAAGAAATAATGCCAAGAAGTCAAGTATAGGACTTCACATAAATATTTTTTATTTCCCTAAAGTAAATACCAAGGGTTGAGACTGGTAGATCTTATGGGGAGCTGAAGTTGCCTTTGATAATCTATAATCAAACCACTTCCTAACGTAACTACTATTTTGCAAACCCATCAGAAATGAGGTAATGAGCCATTTGTTCTCTTACTCAACAGCTGGTACTATCGATGCTTTTGAAACTGTGCTCTTTCTCTTGTATGTAAGTTGTACATGGTACCTCACGGTATTAGTTGTTTCTAATGGTTGGTATTGAATGCCCCCTTTCAGATGCTTATGTACCAGCTTCATGGATTTGGGGGTAAATATCTATTCAAGTCCTTTAGCTACTTCCTAAAATTAATAGTAATCAAATTACCTATCCAAGTTTTGAGATTTCTCATAACTTCTAGCAAAATATAAGTCCATCAATAATCTCTGTTGCATGTGTGATCTAGTAAGTTTTTCTACCAATATGTAATTTGTCTTTGCTTTATATTGAAGATACCTTAGGCAAAACAAACTTTTTAGACTTTGGAAACTAACAATATGTTATTGTTTTGTTTTATGGGTCATTCTATTGGTATTTATAAAATGCAGCCCCTAAGCAGAATAATAGGACCTTTATTAAAATGTAATGATCATATTTTCATAGTCATAGTTCTGAACTGGCTATTCTATGTCATTGATCAATTTATCTGTCTCTTTACTAATACCATGCTATGCTCTGCTTTCCCATTAAGTTTTAGAGCTGATAATGATCATCTAATAATGGTGGTTTTTAATCAGTTGTTCTATGTCCTTTGCCCTTTGAGGAATTTTAAAGTTAATTTGTTACAAAACTCTAGGAAGGCTTTCATTTGGGTTCGGGAATTTCCTTTTGGTTTTTTTTGTTTTGTTTTGTTTCTTCCTAAATCTAAAACTCAAGGTCATTCCTAGAATTTTAAACTTCTGTTGGGCTTTTCTATTATTTATAGATTAATAAAGAATATCAACATGAACTTCTGAAATAGACACAGTAACATAAACATGTTTTGAGGAAATGCAGTGTGATGTAGATAAATATGTATGATGGTCCTGGTCTTTGAGAAACTCATACTCCAGCCAATAAAACAGGCTTTGCTACAGCCTTCTCGATTAAAACTGCTAGGGGCTTGAGGAAAGAAAAAAATCTGTTCTGTGCTCTGTTCTCTGAACACTGGAAACTCCTTCTCACCACCTTCTGTTCTCTGAACACTGGAAACTCCTTCTCAC
>JADRCH010000133.1:555943-572351 GCA_019843965.1 Rhynchomys soricoides | reverse complement strand
CCGCCTTCTGTTCTCTGAACACTGGAAACTCCTTCTCACCGCCTTCTAGTATTTCTAGTTTCTTTTTTATTACCCTCCTCTAACACTGATGCTAAAGAATGAAAATAACTAGAAGATAGGAAGGACGATTCTACCTCCAGTCCCTGTTTCATCCACGGTGCTCATGACCGAGAGCCACGGTTCCGGCTGCTTTCTGTGCCATAAAAATGAAGAAAAAGTCTTCAGAATTTCAGAATTCCTTACATGCATCTTCCCCAGGTATTTAAGACTTCCCAATTCTTACCAAATTGTGTCCCACATGAAATGAGAAGAATATTCATAATTCAAACTTTTTTCCATATTTTTAAATTCTTTTCTAAATTTTACCCCTGATGCTGCTAGGTCTGCTACAATTTCATTTTGTCTGCATTGTATCATAATGGCTTTCCATAGTCACTTCTTTCAGGAACCACTTACTACTTAAGAGCCACTGCATTTGCAAAACCATCAAAGAAGCAATTGGAGCCTCTGAAGGAAATCAGGTTGCTGTGCTTGCTGACCTCATACTCATTCTCAAATCAGGATCTGCTTTTCTAAACAATGCCCCACCTTGAAAATCCAAAGAATTTGTCTTTTACATTACTATTCTCCATAATCAAAATTATGTTTAAATTTCCATGTCAGAATATTTTTAAGTCAGTGATGAGCTTTAAAAAAAAGTACCGAAGAATCAAGGCTTCCTTCCAGAAGATGAGGATGAAGGTCAATTTCTTTTGTTGCTTTTGAAACATTTTGTTGATCCTCATGTCAAAATATAACCTTACAGAAGAAGTCTAATAGTAAATTTCCAGGTGAAAAGTGGACATTTATTTTCAAGTTAAGAGGAAGAGAGCATGTACTCCTTGATACATGTGATGCAATGAGACAATTTACTATGTGCAGTAGAACATACTTGTTTTGTCACTGGATTTTGAGCAGGTTGTACAATAAATGAAGTGTCTTGTAGAGTCACTCACTTTATTATAAAGATGTTGAATTATTGACAGTTGGGTCTTCTTTAAAACATACTTATTAAACAATTATAGAAAACATTGAGGAAGGTCAAACCCAAGTTCTTTCTACCTTATGCTTGTGACTTCTGGCATGGTTCAGGATCAATGTCCTAAGTACCCTTCGTCATGGACTCCTCATCAGTCACATTTATCCTAACTCCCGATTGCGTTAAGAGTGTCCTTACATAGTGCTTCAAAAGAAGTCACCCACTCAAAATACATTCTCAACTTGAAAAGGCCTCTGTTAGAGTTCTCTCCAGAGCTCATGAGCACACAAATGTCCCATCTCCCCATGTTCACTATTTGTACAATTCAAAAGGCATTTCTGAGTTTATGAATACTGCTGCCTTCTATCTGAGCACTAGCTTGCATGTGAATGTAGTTATTTGTAAGTGTGGTTGGACCAGGAATCACACTATCTCTTCTCTGGTCTCAGCAGATTGAGCTACAGTCCTGCAGTTGGTAATATTTTTGTTAACTTTCTATTGAAACGTTGTGGTTTTTTTCCATTTATTTTGTTGCAATACTCATTAGAAACTTACTGCCTTTTATGCTGTTAAAAAATTAAAATAAGGTATCTCCTACAATATGTTCTTTTTTAAGCAACATTGACTTTGGTATGAGTTTGCATTCTATCCTTGATGTTATCTGGACATTTAGGCCCTGTATCTATCAATTACTCCTGTTGTTATAGTTCATTGTTTTATTTATCATAAAATGTATATTTTTGTACCCCATAAGATGCATGGCAGACAAATATGTTAAAAAAAATTCACTTAGCCATTTTTTTAAACTTTTTATTGGTCTTTGTGAATTTCATATCATGCACTCCTATCCCACCCATTTCCCCCTCTCCTCATATGTGCCCACCACCCTTTCAACCTGCCCCCAACAGAGAAAAGAAATCTCATTGTAGAAGTAGTAGTGTGTCATAGTGCATCCCACAGTACACACTTTTGTTCACACATCTTTTCTTGTAAATGTTCATTGTAATGAGTCTTTGTTTAGTACGAGGCCTCTGGATTCTACCACTCTATTAATACTGGACCTCACCAGGACTCCTCTTGGATATACTATCGTTACCCTGTGTAATGGAGTTCCTGTAGTTTTAGATCTGTAGGGCCAGCCCCTTCATGTGCTCCAGCAGTTCATTGGTGGGGCAGATGTTGGGATGGGCCAGTTAAAGCCCTAGATCTGAGCCTGAGAGGCATGGTCAGCCCACTGGCTCTATGGCTTTCATACCCTCAGGATACTGCAACCCCCAGATCCAGGGCCTACTCTACTATGCTGCCCAGGTAAAAGGCAGGGCCCATTCTCCCATGTGCTGCATCAGGTGAAGGGCAGAACCACCTCCTACTCTCATGACCCCACAGCCAGCTCTCCTACCTTCAAGGTTGCCCACACTGCCACACAGCAGACAAGTTATGGTAATAAAAATATTACCAACTGCAGGACTGTAGCTCAATCTACTGAGACTGGAGAAGAGAAAATGTGATTCCTGGTCCAACCACACTTACAAATAACCACATTCGCATGCAAGCTAGTGCTCAGATAGAAGGCAGCAGTATTCATAAACTCCGAAATGCCTTTTGAATTGTACAGCTCTCCTATGATCACACCCTCAGGGCTAGCTTGCCCACCTACTCCACCCTCACCATCAAGGTCAGCTCTACTGTGCTGCACAGGTGAGGGGAAGGGACATCTCTCCTGCTCTTATCAATCCTTTGGAGCCAACTCTCCTACCCACTAACAGTGGCTAGAGCAAAAGGGATGGAAAGGATCTCTTCCTCACCATTGCCACTACACATCAGACAAGAGGCAGGGCCTGCTCTCCCACACTCATGCCCCTAGGCCTGGCTCACCTGAAATACCACATCCAGGACCAGCTCTGCTGTGCTGCCTAGGCAAGGGGCAGGGTCCACTCTTCCAAGTGCTAGAGCAGGTAATGGGCAAGGACAGCTCTCCAGCTTTGAAGACTTTGGGACTAGCTTTCCTACTTGCCATAGATGGCAAGGGGCAAGGGGGATATCTCTCCCTCACCCATGTCACCAAACAGCAGACTAGTGGGGTGCCCAGAAGTCCCATGCTCACACCCTTAGGGCCAGCTCACCCTCAATCCCAACACCAAGGTCAGATGTGCTGCACTACCCAGGCAAGATGCAGAGCCTACTCTCCTAAGTGTTGCATCTAGTGATGGGTAGAACCAGCTCTTCTGTTCTCATGACTCCAGGACCAGGTCTACTGCCTGCCACAGGTAGTAAGGGGTGAGGGATGAGGAGGATATCTCTCCTTCATCTACAACACCAAAAGGGAGATGATTGTTAGGGCCAGCTGTCACATGCTCATATCCTCTGGGCCAGCTCACCTACAAACCCCACAATGTGCAGGGCCACTCTTTTGAGTACTACAGTTGGCTAGGGACAGAGTCAGCTCTCCTGCTCTCATGCCCCAGGGCCAGTTCTTTCATGATGCCCAGGTAGGGGTGGGGCCAGTTCTGAACAGCCCCCAGACATCACCACGTCACCAGGTGACAACCCAAACCAAGGTCCCACTTGGGTGGTAATAGACCCTTGCTGCTGCAGGGCCAGAGATCTAGCCATGGCCCCTAGTAGCAGCACAGCCAGGATCCCACTATGGTCCCATGTGGCATCAACCACCTACTCACAGCAGGCTGTTCCTCACTACTTTCAAGTCTCCAGTTCTCTTCATTGTGACCAGATCCTTCTGTTTTTCTTTTTCTTCTATTTCTCTACCACTGACTTGCTCCTCTTAATGGTGTCCAGGGTATATGAGCATCTGGGATCATCTCAGGAGTGGTCTCAGGAGTTCTACGCCCCCCTTGTGCATTATGGCACCAGGCAAGAGTCATCTCAGGCATGGTCTGCCCCACCACCACCACCCCCTCGGCCATGTGCACAACCATACTGGTGCTCAGGCTAGCTCCCTGTCAGGGCCACCTGGTCTGGTGGTCATCTCAGGCTTGCTTTTTTTTCAGGAAATATTAGGCTACTAATTATTCAGATGTTCATAGGTCAGAACAGTGAATGTAGACATAAGCTCTTTCCTCTTTGCCACCTACTGACATACATGTGACACAGCAGCCACAGCTACAATGCTTCTAGGGGCAGGTCACATGGCCATTTTATCAATTACTTCAAAACTATAATCAAGTAGTCCAAAATATTCCCACATTTAAGTTGAATTTTAACATCACAATTTTGATATTTCATTAACCTAAAAGAGACACCACAATTTTATTTTTCTGCACATTAGATAAAATTTCTTAAGCACCAAACTCAAGTATTTTCATTGAAAGCAGGGTATAGGGAGAATTTGAAGATTTGCTCATGGCAATGTGGAAAATGAAGGAAAACAAAGCACAACGTGGATATGTACATTGCTCATAATGGGTTTTAGCAGGAAATTGGAATAATTTCATTAATTTTCAAGGCTTGGCTCTTATCTTCTTTAATAGTTACAAGACAATAACAATCATTTTATCTCACAGGTGAGACTCTTCGGGCCAGCAAAAAGTGTAGTAGAGATTCCTCTTCCACAGTTCCTACTTTCCCCTGAGCAAATGAGTCATAAAGGGCTTGATAAATCCTCTGAGGGCACCCTGCAAAAGCCTGATGAAAGTGAAGCAGCTTGGTTGTGATGGCAACTAATGTATCTTCTGTATCCTTTGTCCTTAAGCCCGAGAGCCATGCTATTCCACCGCTGGACTGGCCTCTAGCTTGTGTCTGGAAATCTGTTCACAAACCAAAGGAACAGGAACAAAGGAGATGAATCAAATGTGACATTTCAGACAACCTGCTGAGTTTCTGGAGCCCTATGAAGACAGAATCTCTAAAAGAGGATTACCCATTCTTTATCTCCCACACTGTAGCTTCTCACAGTTCCTAATAAATCCAGTGACTTTTGAGCAGAGAGTTATTCAAAGCAGTTAACAGTTTAGTAATTAAAAACATTTATCTATTTTTATATTTTAAAAGGTGACCTTCTCCACATCTAAATGTTTTCGTTATTTCTTGGCTCCTCAAGCACAATTAAACATATGACTCATAACAGAAAAAAGCCCTTTGTATAGGTTGCATCATGTGATGGCTCTGATGGAGGATGATGAATCTTTATGATACACATAAAGTGTATCAGTCAATGAATCTGCAGAGGGAATGACTGGAATTGATTAGTCACCAAATGTGACTTCTAGATCCAATGAGCAATCTCAATTCCCACTTGTATTGTCCTGACTTTCTTCCAAATAGCAGTATTTCAATAATGAAGTAGAGTCGTGCACTTTTAGAGTCATTGGGAAACCTCAGACATCTCTTAACTCTCTTCTTTAAAACAAATAAAATAATAAAAATTTCCTACCTACCTAGTAAGCATCTTGGTTCAAGGTCATGCAACATGATAGTGACTTTTCCTTAGAAAAAACAATATTGAAATGTTTTAACCAACTCAAAGAAACTTCTACAGTTTTTGTATCCAATGAATGAAGTTCATGTCTGTATCTCTAACACTACTTTTCTCAACCCCTTTCTAATATATAGGACCTCACCTATGCTAAGAAAGTATCCCAAGACTGAGCTATCTTAAAGATAAATATGCAAGACAGTAGAAACACCCTTAAGTTATATTTAAGTATATTTATTGTGTCAAAATGTTGAGGATACTCAAGTTAATTTTTATCATTTTTCCAAGATATTTACATTTTCTTTTTTTAAAAAAAAATTAAGTTTTAATATAATTAGAGCTCTCTTCTTCCCTTCCCTTCCCATCCTTCAAACCCTCATATATACCCCATTCTGTTCATCAAATTCATGCCCTCTTTTTCACTAAGGGTTATTGCATGAAGATAGATAGATAGATAGATAGATAGATAGATAGATAGATAGATAGATAGATATTCCTGAATGAGAATTGTTCAGGTCATATAGTTACTTGTACATATGTTTGCAGAGCTGACATTTTGAAACTGGGCAGTCAGGTGATGTGCTCTTACCTAGGGAACAACACTCCTTGCACTCTCAGCTCTCCCCAGTTACCCATAGTTCTTTGTGTAGGGTTCAGGCCTTGTGGGTGGGCTTTTTCTCATTGACTTTGGCATGTCTATTGGTGTCATCTTTGTTCAGCTCATCCTTGTGTAGCTTCTGATATTACTAGAAGACACAGTCTCATAGCAAACTCCCTGATCTTCTGACTCTTACAATTTTTCTGCTACCTCTTCTACAGTGTTCCCTGAGCCTTAGGTGAGGGGGGAGCTTTGTAGAGGCATCCATTGGGACTGATCTTGACAACTTGCATTTTGATTGGTTGCAGCTTTTTTGTAATGGTCTCCATCTATTGCAAATAGAGTTTTCTTTGATGCAGAGTGAAAATTGCACTTCCCTCTGAGTATAAGGACCAAATATTTACAGATTATTTTTAGTGATTATGATGGTCTAGTAGATTAATAGTTGTAAATTTCCTCCAATTACCATGGCAACACTAGCACTGAGTAGTTGGCTAGGTTTCCTGTACCAGGTATAGTTTCCCTCTTGTTCATCAGTCTTAAGTCCAATTTGAGAGCTGTTGATTACCACAGATATATACATGCCATTATTGTGTCATAGGATTATTATGCTATGCTAGTCATTGATGTGGTTCACAGAGATCATAAAAGGGTAGGATTGTTGATTAGCTCCCTACTTAGGAAGCTTGCATGATACCTTCTTTTACCATAAAAGCAAGTCCTCAGGGAGAAGACATTCTAGACAGATCTAGATCAGGGATCTCTGGGACCTGTTTTCAAAGTTCATGGTGTCTTCAGCGATAGGAACTTACCTTCCATCTCTAATGGTTAACCAAAGGTAATAGCAAGTGGTTGTGTGTTTGGGGAATCTCTTGGGCAGCCCTGACCAACAACTCTAAGGATGGCTTCGCATGTCTGGTATTGGTAGTTTTATTAAATGTTTTTTGGTTCTTGGAGGGAGTATCATCAAGTGAGAAATATTATATATATATATATATATATATATATGGAATCATGTGTATTATAGGCATTTATTTTTAGTTAATTAATAACTATGATTCCTTGTGGCTTTTTCAGATATCATTATCATTATTTTATCCATTTTTGATGATAATATACTTCAAAATATTAGAATTTGTTTGTTATTATGAAAGAAACAATAAGACTTATTTTCTATGTAATAAAAGTCAACTGGGGTAGCAAGGAGTCCTGCATTGTTTTGTATTAATAGTTATCTCAATTCTCATCTAAAAATAAAATATTTCTACCCAAAAGCATTCTCTCATTGTTTCTCTGCATTCATTGATATTTATGGATCAGAATGTAATTTGCTATCTATATGTTTAATCATAATCATCCAGGATGTTCTGTTTGGCTGAACCTATAAAATATGCACTAATGATTTTTAAATGTTTAATAATCACTGCTTTTGTGCATATGAATCAGAGGCTTATATTTAATTATTGATAGCAGTTAGTATACAAAAGCAGACAAACACCATCTGGTGGTAGAAATAATTATCTATCTATCCTTTCACTCATGGTACTGATGGAATGCATCATTGGTTGGGTTCTTTCAGACTGAAAAATATTTCCTTGTATACCTCCAGCTAGCGAAACCCCGATTTCTTTCCTCCCCATAGTATCAGTAGCCACTATCCTCTCAAGTAATACACAAATTTAGAGGGGCTCTTTCTTCTTCAGTTAAATGCCTCTGAAAATGCACTGGTAGAAGTAGATGTACTTCATGGTGATTCCACATCCTGTCAAGTTGACAACAGATGTAAGAAATCGCAACACTACACCTTATAGTTTGACGTCCAAACACAACTTTTTAAACAAAAACATTCCACCATTGTCCCCAAAGTCTCATTTTTATCTCATAATGCAAAATTTATTTGGTCCCTTTCTTTCTAAAAATCCCCAGTGTTTAAACATTCCAAGAATGCCTAAAATCCAAAATTCAAAGTCTCTCCTGAGATAACTGTAAGCTCTTAGGAAATAAAAATTTTAAAGTTACATATTTCCAATATTCACTGGTGTGGAATTAATTACCATTCTAAGTGGAGGGATGGGAAGATAGCAAACAAAGCTTGAACCAAAATAAGACTAAATGGAGCAGGCAAGCCATTAGATCCTGAAGCTCTATGTTTAGCATATGGGACACAGGAGGAATTCATCTGTACTCCAAACAGCCTGAATAACCTTACCTCCTCCAGTTCTGCTGACTCTAACTAGCCTTTCCTCTCTATGGTCAGCTCTACTGCATTTCTCCAGCTTTTCACAGCTGATATCCACAGTCCTGTTACCTCCAGCATCTCGGGGTACCCCTGCAATTTAGAATTTCCCTTCACCAGTGGTTCACATAATAGTTTCATAGAATGTCTTTGTGAAGCATCTGACCTGCTGCACATTGCTTGATCACAATGGCTCTCTATAGCTTTGGGACACACTGCTATGATTCCATCCCTGTAGCATTTTTCATGAAGCAAAACCGTATAAAACGTGGATGATGCTGCCAAATTGCATTACCAGTTTGAAATGCAGGCTTCAGTTAACTCTGTACACTGAATCTCTAAAAACTGTTGTTTTCCTGACTAGAATCCCTTCATATGCATTCTCAGCCCTGAATTCTCAGGTTTTCAGCATTCAAATGAACCTGCATTTTTTTTCACGTTAGAGCCTTTGATGGGTGACACCTTTCCTGTTGTTCCAAGGCAGAACACTGGGTTTATCTTTAATGTGGATAATTTCATTAACAACTGCATCTCTCTTTTTACCCACATTGTCTGCAACTTTAAACCACACATAAATGCACAATTTAAAAACTATCTTTGCCATTCAATTTTGGGTAATCCCACTACGGCCCTTGATAAGACACAGGAGCATAAGCATTGCATGACATCATCCTCATTTGAAACTTCCTTTGCCAGATTAACTCATTACTTTGAATTCAGCTTTACAGAGACCTCAGAAAATAAGCAGAATGCATCTAAACTCTTTAATGTAATGGAACATGATTGTCTACCAGTCTATCCATCTCTTGATAAAATCTAGGTTCTTCCTGAATCCTTAAGTGTCAGGCCTCAGTGTCCATGTTTTTCTCAACATTCTGATCTGCATGTTGGTGGCAGAATGGCCAGTTACACTCAGCTTAAAGTACAATCACCCTTTTGTAGCCTAAAGGACCAAACTCTTCCACATTCTTTCCACAAATCAGTTCCAAAGGCTCAAGAACTATGTGTGCCTTGAATCACAACCACAGCCCCACATCTCAGTAGCAATTTTCTATTCATCACTTTTCTTGTTGCTTTGAAAAAGAACATACCTAACAAAAGCAACCTAAAGAAAGAAGGTTTTATTATGACTCATAGTTTGCAGAGATGCCCAGAAAAAAAAAAAAAAAAAAACAATAAAATTGAGAGTTTCAAGAAAGTGAAAAGAGATGCTTGCCTAAGTTCAAGACTTGCATCTAGAGCATACATACTAACTCCAAGTCATGAATCCACCTGGACCTATGAAATGTCAAGGCACCATGCACAACACAGTAGGTGAACAAATGAAACATGAGCTCATCATGTAATATATGTGATGTATACTGTTTAGCAAGATCTGCATTACATAGCCAAATTTCACAAATGATTTCACATGAGAAAGCATTTGATCTTTTAAAAATGTTTCATGTTCTTATTGGTAAGACCCCAAAAGTGATAGGAATGAAGTTGTTATTCCTCTGTGGATGAATGGCAAGGTTTATCTGCCAAAGGTGATAGCATACAGGTTTCTGATACTGTTGGTACTCAGATGATACTTACATATCTCTACCCTGGAGACTGCTAGAAAAAAAAAAGATAGGCAGATAGTAGGACAGAAAGGAATGCATATCCCTGCAGTACATAAGTATGCATGAGTTGAATACATGGACTACATCAATTGTGTTCTTGGGAACTAAGGGTGGATAACATATTCTTGGATATGACCCCTGGAAATGCAGGGGAATTGATGAGACCTCTGATTTCACAAGCATTCAATCTACCTATTTTAATCAAATTTTTATGAAAAGGTTAAAAGGATCACAGATTGCTATACTATTTTCTTCATACATAGTCCATGAACTATAGATAATTGTAGCTACAGCTGTTCATGAAATATTCATTAATTCCCACATGACTTAAGAGAAGACAAGAACAATGACATAATTATAATGGAGTGAACTTATTTAAAAGATTACCCACATATTTATCCCCAAAGAATTCTGGCAGAAGACCTGAAAAGATGAATTTTTATCACACACACATAAAAAAAAAATAGAAAATTGATTGACGTCCTTGATGCTAGAAAAAACTAAATATGCTGTTCAACAGAAATGTTAGGGAAGATCCATTTTTGTCCTGAACAAGCAAGTACTTTTTGGAAACCTTTTCATCACATGACAAAATCTCTACTATTGAGTTAATTTGCACAAATCCCCTCTGTTACAACCACATTATAAGTGGAATTTGAGCATGACATTTGATTTTAATGTAGAGTAAATATTTATTTGAGATTCATTCATGGTATTCCCCATCACGTCTCTGCCCCTTTCATCCATGACTAAAGATGATCCCTTTGAAGTTCTGATTGACTCTCGAAGAAAAGTCACCAAAATGCTAACAGGTGAAAAAGGATGATTTATCAAATTAGAATTCCCGCAATTCACATGAAAAAAAATTAACATTATAAAATGAATTCAAAAGTCATGTTTAGGGGCTGAATAGATACTTCAGTTGATAAAGCACTTGCCAAACAAGCATGAGGATGTCAGTTCAATCCCCAGAAACTACATAAAATGTAGGGTGTGATGATCATTCGTGATCCCGGTGAAGGGAAAATGGAGACAGGTAGATCCCTGGCTTTTGCTGTCCTGCTGGGCTGATCAGAAAATTTTGAAACAAAGTAAAACACACACACGCACACATAAGCAGTCATATCCAATAAGGTCCTAACATGCGTTTGAGATCTGATGTCAAGCTGAGTTCTGGAAAAATTCCAATTGATTTCTGACCATGATATTGCATGTGGCTTCCCACAGGAGAGAGATATTATATATGTGAACTCACAGTGACTGTTACCCCATGCAAAGGTCTAAACAACTCTGGACACACTGACATTTAAGGGAAGATGAGGTATGCTAGGAGGTATAAGGCAGGCATAATTGTTCTTCCTCATTGCAGTTCATCTTCCCTTTGAAGGTTATTCTTTTCTAGAATTGTTTTTATTACATTCTTGTTTCTCTTTATTTTGTAACTTTGTGGTTTTTAGGCTGTGGTATTCAATTGTACTTTAGCTCCAACTTTATGAGAACCAGACAATATTTTCTGAAATTCACACATATTTATAGTTGATTACATACAGGATCAGTTGTAGACATCAGGGTCTTAAGATCCCTAACAGTAACCATCTCAATTAGGCCACATCCCCAAACCCTGAACCTAAGGGAAATCCCCACTGTTCCCATCTTCCCTCAGTTCTCCCACATAGTAGACAACACTAGTGCCAGTTGAACCGCCTACTATGCTGACAAGGCTAACATCTGTATCTCTTACCTCAGGAAGTAGAATGTTTATCTTCAAGCTTAGTCACAAATATGCCCTGTATCTTAATGAAAGGGATTTTTTTAGAACAATTAGCACTATTCAGCCTTTAACACACACTCTCAAAAGCAGTGTATAACAGGTTTGACAGCCTATTCCAAAGCATATTTTTCTGTCATTGTAAGAGTATCAGGTAATAATAAGACTCAAAGCTGACGTAACACAGCAAGAGCATTCACAAAGATCCTTACAATGCAAACGTCCAAATCTCCTTCCTTCAATATAATGATCTCCTTAGACTTTATTATCACACCTTTGTCTCTTTAATAGAAGCAATAAAAATATCTCTCAAGAGAAACTGATATGAAAATAACACATTTTCTGATTCATCTAAATATCAGTAACTTAAACTCAATATTTTATGCTCCAGCTACATTTTTTTTACTAACATTTTTGTTTGGTCCCAATGTCACTAGTTGAGAAGAAAAGAGACACAAATTAATATAATAACTATATCTAGTCATTATTCAAAGAAATTTTCTTTGCTGTGTAAAATATTGGTTATCTAAACCCTCTCAACTAGGTATCTCATTATGATTCTTTTAGAATACTATGCTTTTAGTTAATATATCAAAATTACATTAATAATGTAAAATATTAAAGTATATTTATGCTCTTCCATAAATGTCTTCTAAACTTGATTATATCCATAAGCCATGGTATATGTGTGCCCACAGATACAGATATACCTAATATAAAAAAGTTGAAATGTTTTAAAAGTTATAATTTAATTCTATCATTGGATTAGTCTACTCATCTCTTAATTTACCATCTATGCATTGAATCAGTGCGTTAAATATGTTCTCAGAAACTTTACCAATATATGAAAGATGTATGTATTTATTCAATAGTGTACCCAATCCTGTGTTTTCTGTAATCTTTGCCTATTATATTCATATAAAGTTATCTGTGATATTATGTTTTTCCTAGTCATATAATGTAAATTATTATCAGTTACTGATACATGTAAACCTCTCAAATAACATTAGAATTGAAGGATGCATCTTCATTTACATATCTTCTGAGTGGAAACAGAACCTTTTAGGACTCAAATAAAATCTGTGAAAGGTAAGATAAAGTATAGTCCATCCAAATTTCCTTGTATGTCTACATTACAAATTCTAAAAAGGTGTACTTAAAAAACAAGTGACTATTGCTATTGATGAGACTTACTTTTTGAAGTAAAAAAGCCAGGAGTAAACTTTGTGAGATACAAATGTCAGAATAGGTGATTTAAGTATATTGTATAAACATCTGGTCATCAACCATTTTCACTATTTCCATATCATTACAACAGCATAGTTTACTTCCCAGGAATGACTCCATACTTAAAAATGATACAAGCACAATCATACTTACAATTCTGCATAGTCTAAACAGTGGTTTTCAACCTGTGGGTTATGACCCCTTTGGGGATCAAATAACCCTTTCACAGGGGTTGCCTGAGATCATCAGAAAACATAGATGCTTACATTACAATTCATAACAGTAGCAAAATTACAGTTCTAAAGTAACAACAAAAATAATTTTATGGTTGGGGGTCACCACAACAAGAGGAACTTTGCTAAAGGGTCACAGCATTAGGAAGATTGAAAACCACTGGTCTAGACAATTAGAACATTCTTCAATTCATTCTATAATCTTGATACCTAAGCTTCCCGGTGAAATTATGAGAAATGAAATTTCTGAACTAATTCTGATTTTTAATTTATGGATAATTTATTCTAGTTTTTCCTCCATGAATATAGCACATAAATATGTGTTGATCCCAACTGAAATAGTGCTGTGCCATCCCTATTTGTTTACAACATCGTAGCTAAAAATATCATAGATGTTTCTACAGTATTGAATATTATAAATATTTTACAAATATATAACTTGAAAAAATATACTGTTACTAAAATTTAGTTATTCTACCACTGGTATGTTAATTTTTTTAGTTTTCTTTTTTAGACTGTAATTTATTTTTCCTTTTATTGAAAATATATTTTTTTATTCTCATATCCTGACTATAGATTCCCCCTCCCTCCACTCCTCCCAGAACTCCCCATCTTCCTTCCCCCAAATACCTCTCCTATCTTTCCCCAAAAAGGAGGGGTCCACACAGGGACATCAATCAAACAAGGAGTAACAATATACAAAAAGATGAGGCACAAACCCTAACATCAAGTCTGGTTAAAGCAATCCAGTAGGAGGAAGAGTCCAAACAGCAGGCAAAAGAATCAGAGAAACCTCAACTCCCACTATCAGGATTCACCCAAAAACACCAAGTAAACCAACCATAGCACACATGCAGAGGACACAGCACAGACCCATGCTGACTCTATGGGCCCCCATGAGCCCTGCTTAGATGGTTCTACTAGCTGTGCTCTCCCAGTGTCCTCAACTCCTCTGGCTCTTACAATTCTTCCTCCCTTTCTTCTGCAGGAATCTCCAAGGGGAGGGATCTGATGGAGACTTCTAACCTGGGTGTTTTCTCTCTCTCTCTCTCTCTCTCTCTCTCTCTCTCTCTCTCTCTCTCTCATTAGTCAGTGATAGACTCTTTTCTCATATAATATATTCTGATTACAATTTCCCCTCTCTCTACTTCTCCCAGTTCCCCCACTTCTCTCCCCTCCAATCCACTTCCTTTCTGTCTCTCATTAAAAAAGAACAGGCTTCTATGAGATAACAACAAAATATAACATAGAAAGTTAAAATAAAAATTATCACATCTAAGTTGGACAAAACAACCCAACAGAAGGAAAAGGGCCCCAAGGAAAAGCATAAGAATTCAAGGTCCATCCATTCACACACTCAAGAGTGTCATAAAAACTCTAAGCTGGAAGCTATAATATATTCAGGAGACTCTATGCAGATTTAAATCAGCCTGTGCTTGCTGCTTTATTTTCTGAGTTCACATGAGACTGGCCCCGTTGTTGAGATTATAATTTAGTTACATTTCTCCTTCCCTTTCTTTCTCTCTTCCCTCCAAACCCTCTCTTACATCCCTCTTCACTATCCTTCAAATTCATAGCCTCTTTTTTATTGTTATTGCATTCATATATTTATATGTATATAGATGTATATTCCTAAGCATAACCTTGAACCAATCCTGATTAAGAACATATGTGAAAAAGAATCTTCAAAGTAAATAAAAAATGATCTCAAAATAGCAGTGAGTTTGAAAAGATGGTTGATCTTAGACTACATAGGTCACACATTCTAACAAATCGTAATTTTTGACAACTGTGTCATGCAAAATAAACTTCCTGAATTTCTTAAATTCTTGTAATTCCAGCACTTAGGTGACTGACACAGGGAGATTACAAGTTTGTGGCTAGCTTATATTAAATTGTGAATTTGTGGCAAACCTTGGCTACATAGTGAGACGGTGTCCCAAAAAAATAAAATAAAATATTATTGCTAAAGGAAATATTCCTTAAATCTCTGAGCAATAATGGGCTTTATGCAGAGTCTCCTTTGATGACAGAGATAAGATCAGTAAGGGAGCAGCCTCAGTGATGGGTACTCAGCGTTAGAGAGATGCACCAAGTTCAAAGGGAAAAACATTCAATAAGCTATTTAGGAAGATAAGAATCCCATGTAGATTTGAAGTTGGACTCCAGAACAAAACCCATGAAGAAGTAATGATTACTGGCCCTTCAGGAAATGTGTCTGAACAAAAGATAATGACAGAAATTATTGACTTGTAAAATCATGTCATTCTCCGGAATCCTCTTTAAAATCTTAACATCGTTTACATGATAAAAATTCCTCTATCAATTCTTTTGAAAATACATGCTTGGAAATGTATTTTCTATTTAAAAACTCTTACACTGAAGGTGTTATTTATAATGATGATGAATTTTATCTACAAGAAAACATTTGAAAAAAAAGAAAATATTTGGAAACAGCATGGTCTAACTTCTTTTAACTATTAAAGTATCAGTTATAGAAACAAAAAAAAGTCCCTCTATCTCTGTCTTTCAATGGAGACAAATATTAGTTGCCTCAGAAGTAATATTAGACCGTGTCTAGACTTTCTTTTTTTTATTTTACTCTTGGTAAAAGTCTAAGCGTTACTTGTGTGCTGTTCTACAGAATCCAAGTGATGAGCTTCCGTGTGTTGATAGTCACAAGCAGTTGGGTATCATGGGAAAGTTAATTGCTCTTTGACGATTGGCTTCCCTTGCTCTAATACAAGACTTTTTTTTTTTTTTTTCATTAGAAAATTTTGTTCCCTGATGACTGATTCAAAGAATTAGGCTTGTATTGATTGTAAAAAGAACCAAATGATTGACGATTCTGAGTCATCTCATAACAAACTGTGTATTTCCTTTTTTAAATCCATTTCTCTAGCTCCCATAGCTGAACATTTCTCTAGTGAGTTTTCAGTTAATTAAAAAACCTATAGCAAAGTACTGACTGTGCCCTCAAGAAAATCCCAAATAGTGCAAATGGCCCTGCCTTCAGAAGCCAAAAAGTAGTCCTGTGAAACAGCTGGGTCTGGGAAACTTTGAGTAAGCTCAGCCTTCTGGAATGCAAATAAGAAGGCTGTGCTAACTTGAAACTCTAGCACTCATATGAGCTAATGATGCAGCAAATAGTTTTTCAGTCTTGTGAATATTCAAAATGGACTCTTTGCATGCAGCCTTAAGCATTTTCCTATAATCATGTGCTATCTGGGATGATATAGATAGATAGATAGATAGATAGATAGATAGATAGATAGATAGATAGATAGAT